>OY992896.1:713333-1163333 GCA_963921405.1 Cepaea hortensis | reverse complement strand
CCATCCATCCATCTTCTCTTCTCTGCTTCTCTTATCTGCCTCTCCGATTCCGATTTGCCAAAAAAAAGAAACTTTCCACCTCGTTCAACTCACCTCAATGACGTTGTTTATAGTTGTGGTGGTTCGTAGTGCGGTATAGGTTTTTCTGTTCTTTTGTGCGTTGGACGACTTCTGTTACTGCATGTCTGGCCGAGTTCCTCTTTTTTTTTGCCATCCTCGTTGCTTCTGTTGTTGTTGCTGGTGTGTCTGCTGTTACTATCGGTTTACCCCTCCCTCTCGTTTGGTGTTTCTTGTCCGGAGCTATCCCTGGGAGGGACATGTCTTTTATCATCTGTTTTCTTGGGCTTGCCCTGGAAAGGGCACACCTTTTATCGCCTTGACTTGTTTATTTGGGTCGTGGTTCCGCGGGGTTTTTGTCCAGCGTAGAGGAGGGATTGTAGCGTCTCTCTTGTCCATCGTTGGGGAGGTTTCATACCGTCTCCTCTTGTCCAGCGCCGGAGGGGTTTCCTGCGCGTCCCTCTTATCCATCATAGGGGAGGTTTCCCATCGTTTTCTCTTTTCCAGCGTTGGAGAAGTTTCCTGCCGTTTCCTCTTTTAAAGCGTTAGGAAGGTTTCCTACTGTCTCCTCTTCTGCCGCGCCGGAGAGGGTCGTTTCATCTCTCTATTGTCCACCGTTTGAGAGTTTTAACACATGTCTACATATTTCCTATTGTCCTGTTTTCGTGTGGTCGATTTTTTCCTCCTTACTATAGTTTTCTTTTGCTGTTGGCTTTATTTTATGTTGATTATATTTCTTTCCCTGTTCTTGCAATGAATTGTTTTGTAAGCTTGTGTACTTCTTTGTCGCCTTCCACTTGTAGGCATTCCTTCATCGTCATCGGCGTGTTTCTTGTTTGTAAGTATTTTACTAGGTCCCTGCGTTTCTGGACATAGGCTGTGCACGATAGTAGGTAATGTTCTATAGTGTTTTCCTCCAGGCAATCAATGCAAAGTGGTCGGGTGATTTTATCTTTCCAGTTCTCGATTCTCAATCTCCATAGTTTCTTGTACGTTAGTAGTAAGAGACACGCAATTTAATTATCGTTTATGGATCCGTATCCGCCTGGTGACGTAGTATTTTACTATATAAAAAGTCATGATCCATCGTGATGACGTCAAAAAGCGGATCCAGCAGCGACCTCATTTTCAAGTGATGCAACCCATGAATAAATAATCGAACGTGTTTTTGCACTGTTACTTCCCTTGTTGTGTGATAAATTTCATATGTGTAAAAATTATATAATTGCTGGTATTATTGATTGTAGCGGGCCGGGGCTTAAAAACTATCATCATACTAGTGATGGTGTTAAGGTACAGTGCTCTTCCTCCTCGACTTTTTTTCGACTTCTTTCTTTATCTGTACTGAGTCGGGCATAAAAACTATCTATCACGAAGTTCTTGATGATCTTTGAAATGTTTTTGATGATCTTTGCGTGATATGGTCGTTGTCTAGGTAACGATACTCCTAGTGTGTCAATTGAGCTATCTAACTGTTTCACAATGCAACTCACCCCAGTAATACACCTCCATCAGTCATTAAACAAGATTGAGTTGGCGCACATAATCCTTTAATACAGAAATAACACAGACCCATGGAACATATTTATATATCCAGAAAATAATATATAATACATAGAATATGCATATCCTCCTCACAACATTAACACGCACACATCACTGCCTTTTCAAGCCTGCTTTATATCAATCCACAAGACAGGTAATCCAGCTCCTATCCACAGCTGGACCTCACACAATACACCCTCACAATGGGTCTAGTCTCCACTAACTATCAAACCCACTCTGAGTTCAGGCCTCTATTAACTATCCAACCCCCACTGGGTTTTAGGCCTGCATTCACAACTGGAAGAACAACACTACCACATAACTGACCCACAGTCAGTCTAAGCTCCCACGTATGAGCCCACCGATCCGCTCGGCGATAAAACACCAACTGTCTTTCAGCAACCCGACTCCTCAGTCGGTCCCAGCTTATACTGCCCAGTCAAAGTCTTTTTAACCCTGCTGCCTAGTCCCTCTCTGGGCTCCCCACAGCATTGCATCCCAGCCTAAAATTCTCTCTCCCCCCCCCCCCATCCGCCCTGGGGTCTCTACTCACCCTCATCATTACTTCTTATGGCTTGTTGTTTTTCTCGTAGTCTCGCTACTGGGGTCACTCACCTCAATGTCAATGACCCAGGCATATGTCATTATCCCCCCTTAAAAGAAAACATCGTTTTTAAATGTTGGGAGACTAATACTGATCAAATATGTGACCCAGACACATTGCCTGGGTAGTCGTAAGTATAAATCCAACATAATCTAGCTACCCCACTGAATAATACATCAAGTAGTCATATCAGACTACCATATTACCAACACATCAATACCACCAACATTCCAACTTGTGTACCAATGCATGAACTAATACATCACATAATAATAATACATCATAGGAAACAATAATATCTGTGTATCTGCAGGTCTATTAACATCCTCAAAAAGACTCAAGCTATTTGTGTACCGACCATATATCAGGTGGTTCTTTTCTTGCATCAACCCACCTCTGATTCCTGTCGATGCTGTGTCGACCCTTCATATACCGATGCCTCATGTTTCCTATATCTTTAAAACATCTGTTTGCTAATCCTGGTTCAGTGATGTCGTTAACACTTTTTTGAACTGCCTTAACTTTGCAATCTAAATATTGTACCGTTACACTGGAGTCTCTGTTTAGTCTGACCTCTTTATTAAATCCTGGCCAATATACCTGGCATCCTGCTCTCTGCTGCTTATGCCTTACTCCTATATGCCCTGCACATGCCCTATCCTGAGCTGTTCTAGTATATTGGTCTCTACGTGCTACGGGTATTACTCCTTGCCCACATGCAGTTCCGCCATCTGAAAACCGGCAAGTGAAAACATTGTTCTTCCTCTCAAAGCACCATCTATCCTTCTTTGATTGCCTATGTCTCACTTTACCACACCCTTGGAAACATTTGTCTGTCATATCATCTTGTCTGTGGGAGTCGCTCCCACTATGTTTGAGATAAATTCTCACCTGCTCAGCTGTACTATCCTTGTCCTGAGTTCCTGTGTCTACTTCACGTGCCTCTTCTTGTTCAGCTATACTCTCTAATTTAGGTTTTCTTTTGGTACCTACCTCGCTACTAATTAAACTATGTTTCTGGTCCCAATAAACTACTTCTTCTTCTGTACAATCTTTAACTCCTGGCACGTTTCCGATGATTAAATCTGCCATTTGTGAGTCTAGAACACACGCTACCACTCTTCCTGTGATATATGGTGCTTTTACTGCTATCGCGGCTAATGGGTAGGATTCTACTGTCCCATTAAATGTTATCCATCTAATCTTTTCTCCTGTGTACTCCGAGGGGTTCACTAAACTTTTTCTAACTCCGATAGACGTACACCCGGAATCTCTAGTTGTTAATGCTGGCTTATCATTAACGAAACCATGGTGCATCTTCATGCTTCCACGTGCATGGACTGCTGATCCTGCCTTCACTGTATGACCACACACTAAGACTGGTTGACCGTCTTTTTCAAAAACAGGCTTGCACTCACTACAATCTTCATTGTTGATAGTCTCAATCACTTGTGCTGCATTAGAATGCTCCGTTTCCCTCATCGTACAATGATAGCTGACATGCCCCTTCCTTCCACATTTGAAACAGATGAACTCCTTCCTTGCGTTACTTGTTGGCTCACTGGATGGTTGTGCATCAAAATGTACTGTCTTGTGTCTCCAGCTCCCACAATTCCAGCATCCGGCATAACTATTTGGACATCTCTGGAAATTCCCTCTTTTATATGGGTACCGTCCTACTCTACCAACATGGTTGCCATGGAAACCGTTATTTTGAGGTTCTTGCTGTTCATACTTCTGTGCTGAATCCACACTTTTTGATCTTGGTCTAATAACTAGAATCTGGTCCTGTTTAGTGTACGCTGCACAGACTATTTCCTCACTCATTAGTCTACCAATAGAACTGTTTGGATGTGCAGTCATGTAGTTTTGCCCTAACTGTGACATTGTGTCTATGTCCTTTGGCTTACGTTCCTCAAAGAAAGCTACTAAGTTTGTATTGCATACAGATACTACCTTGTCTCTTAACATTAAATCCACTAATTTATTAAAATCTTTCCCTACTTCTGCAAGTTCCATCCATTTATTAAATGTATTCTTTACTGTGTTAACAAACTCTGTGAAATCTTGATTTGTCTCTGGCCCTTATTGTCTAAACTTTGTTCTATATCCATGCTCAGTTAGTTGGAACTTCGTAAGCAGACGTTGACGCAAAATAGTGTAGTTGTTTCTTTCTTCCACGGATAAATTAAACATTGTATCTAGGGCCTTACCAGTAAGAAACTCGCCATGTCGCATCGCATACTCTCCCTCCGGAATACCTAACACTTTCACTGATGCTTCGAATCTGGATAAATAAGTTTCAAGATGGTCACGGTCTGTAAAATATGGCAGTTTTAGTCTCAGTGACGACTGCGAAGGTCTTCTGCTTTCCACACTTTAACCCTTCGGAGATATTTCTAATTTTCTTAACTCGATTTCAGTTTCCCTCTTGAGCTTTTCTTTCTCAATTTCTATTTTCATGTGTGTCTCTTCGTGTAAGCGCTTTTGTCCATTTCAGCTACCTTTACTTGTGTCTCTCTCTCTCTCTCTTCCTGTAGACGCTTGGCTTCGCGTTCATTATGCCTCTCCTCTCTTTCAGTATGTTTTTGTTCTTTTGCTTCTGCATACTCCTGTAGCTCTTTACCCTTCAGGCCTAACCGCTCACCTGCTTCAATATATTCCATTAAAGTAAGCATCTTGTACTTGTCGGCACGTTGCTGTCTGTCAGCCAATTATAAATGTAAAGACTCTGCTACTAGTCTTTGTGTGCCCTCCCTAAGTACACCACCACTCCCTGCGTACGTAAATTCGTAGTGCTAAAATATCACTCTTTACTCATCCAGTCACTTTACAAGTACTAGGTAGTGAAGGGGAAATATCACCTATACTCCCTCGCAAATATTTATACCAAATAGTTGTATACAATTTCTGGAAATATTGTTAAACATAAATGTAAATACATATATAAACGAATGGATAATCCACACTAAGTGTTGCTATAAACGCTATACGCACAAGCCAAGTACACGGAGACGGTGATCACAAAGAAATAAACCACAGTAACATCCACAAGCTTGTGTAGGTACACCCACAGTGCGTGTAATAATATGTAAATTGACACCGACCACTAGACAGTAGATACACTGAAAGATCACAATAATAACATATATCCGAACACAGCAAATATCATATGCAAATATTATGAAAAGAAAGAGAGAAGAAAAAAAAATTATTTATAGCATCAAAATATACACAAATCTGACGTCAGACAACTCGGCTCTAGATATTGGTTAGGACTACTCCAATGCCACTGCACGACACGCTAACTCATTAGCGTTTCCTTACAAAAAAATATCTTAAGCACCAGAAATACCCACGTTTCGTAAGGCCTATCCTGATGTAGATAGAGATTTGAAAAGTGCCTATCCAACAACTACATGTAATAACATATCAATATATATAAGTCCACAAACGATAACGACAGTTAAACGATGAGAGCAAACAAAATGTCCAAAAAGCTGGCCGACATAAATGTGCTTATTAATCCGTCGCCAAACGTTTTTATTTTGCTGTTAATAGTTTTTCACAATATGCTGGAAGTGTCTGAGGGTTAAAATTCCGAAATGTCTACGACGTAAAATTCCAGATTTGTTGCGTGGTGACTGAATGTCAAGTGGTGATCACAAGTTCCAACCGTCGAAAAAATTGAAGATGATGATTGATTATACAAAATGTTCTGTCTCGACACAGTCTGTAACGTTATTGTACTTTTCTGGACGTGGTGACAACAAAGTAATAATCCAAAAGTCTTTATACTTTAGGTTCGGAGATGGCGCTTTACTGTATCAAAAATGTTATGTATTCACCAAGAGAGAAGAAAAAAAAAATAATAATAATGGCAGCAAATGTCCAACGCTTTAGATCGTTATCGTAAGTTGTTTTTTGTTTTATTTTAACAACTGTATACAACCATGCTCACGGAGCTGCCACGTCATCCTTCGTTGTCAAAATGTTTGCTCATAACAGAGTTATGATCACAAAGGGATTCACAACGACGAACATAAAGTCTGGTTTTCGTTCATAAACACCTTGTTTATCAAGTTCTCCTCTGGAAAATTTTAGTAAATGTCCATTGTCCCTGACCTTGACCCCTGCAGTCAACCTCAGTCAGTACCTCCGTCAGTACCTCAGTATATCTTTATCACAATTAGTGGGAAAATCCTCAGTAAATATTTCCACACAACCTTCTCAGCCCCAACCCGACTTCGGTGAGGCACCGTTACTACCCATTTTGTCAGCTGTCCTCGTAAACAGCGCTGACCCGATTTGTCCGTGGAAACTCACAATTTCCACCGGCCTCCCCCGTCGTGTTAGCTGTGGTGAATTCTTCATTTGTCGACTCGTGCCCCCACCGTGCGTCGCATCAACACACACACACACACACACACCTGTCAATATCTTTGAATTTTCAATCCTGTCCTGTCCTACACAAACCTAGGACTGACCTCTTCTTGTCGCAAACAACTCGCTGTCCAAGCGACTTTCACCTGTGCTGTCCTCTTCTTGTCGCAAACAACTCACTGTCCACACGACATTTCATCTGTGCTGTCTGCTGGCGCTTCCGTCTCTTGACCTATAAACACATGCGCCTGCCCTCTCAACCCGACAGTCCGTGCTGTTTGTGGCTAAAGACTTCCCCGTCACCAAAGTCGACTCTGCTGGTTAGTCTGTGTGGCGTGTCTTCTCTAGCGCGCTCCCGCTGGTTTCAACAATAATGTGTGCTGACTGTCCGGTAATTTACCTGTAGTGTGACCTTCACGTAAACCGTCTGCTAGCTTGGGTGTTCACTTTGTCTGTCTGTTTCAATTACCTGGCGCACACACACACAAAAGAGTTGCTGTTAATCTGTTGAAGCCGTACTGTCTAAATTGATGGAACGAAGTCACAGGTAATAACTCCTCTCTCAGCGAAGAGCTAACAGATATCTCAATATTGCATGGTGTTCCTTGACCGAATGTAGCTGTTAGAAAATCTTTACTAAGCGACGAGCTCCTAGATATCTCAGAATGATAACAATGTCTATATTGTTCTTGACTGGACGTAGCCTTCCAGATAATCTCAATATTACACCGTTTTACTTGAACGGACGAGCCATCCAGATAATATCACGAAGTTCTTGATGATCTTTGCGATGTTCTTGATGATCTTTGCGTGATATGGTCGTTGTATAGGTAACTATACTCCTGGTGTGTCAACTTAGCTATCTAACTGTCTCACAATGCAACTCACCCCAGTAATACACCTCCATCAGTCATTAAACAAGACTCAGTTGGCGCACATAATCCTTTAACACAGAAATAACACAGACTCACGGAACATATTTATATATCCAGAAAACAATATATAATCCATAGAATATCCATATCCTCCTCACAACATTAACACGCACACATCACTGCCTTCTCAAGCCTGCTTCATATCAATCCACAAGACAAGTAATCCAGCTCCTATCCACAGCTGGACCTCACTCAATACACCCCCACAATGGGTCTCCACTAACTATCAAACCCACTATGGGTTCAGGCCTTTATTAACTATCCAACCACTACTGGGTTTTAGGCCTGCATTCACAACTGGGAGAACAACACTACCACAGAACTGACCCACAGTCAGTCTAAGCTCCCACGTATGAGCCCACCGATCCGCTCGGCGCTAAAACACCAATTGTCTTTCAGCGACCCGGCTCCTCAGTCGGTCTCAGCTTATACTGTCCAGTCAAAGTTTTCCACTGTCTTTTTAACCCTGCTGCTTAGTCCCTCCCTGGGCTCCCCACAGCATTGCACCCCAGCCTAAAGCTCTCTCTCTCTCTCTCTCCCATCCGCCCTGGGGTTTCTACTCACCCTCATCATTATTTCTCATGGCTGGTTGTTTTTCTCGTAGTCTCGCTACTGGGGTCACTCACCTCAATGTCAATGACCCAGGCATATGCCACTATCATCATTCCATTTGTGCTGTATAAGGCTTAGGGTTACAGTGCAATTCCTTGGGGTGGTCTAGGGGCGGGCCGGCGTGGGGTTAGGGCTTAGGAGTGGAGCGTGGGGTGTCAGTTTGTGGAGTAGTACTATGTGGTTTGAACTTTGGGTCATGACAGGCGTCATATAAACATCGTAATAGGTAAACATGTAAATAGGGCAGTTATATGATGCATAGAGGGTCGTAGTAGTGTAAACACTATCAGCATGCGGGTTATAAATGAAAACCTTAAAGAGTAAAAATGATCGATATTATTGATTTTAGTGGGTATATCTTAGTGAAACTCGATGGTAAGGGGTAGGTAGCGGCTATTAATGGTCTGTAGAGGGTCACAGTGGCTTGTTCACTATCATCATATGGGTTACCTATGGAAACCTTAAAAAGTAAAGATGGTCGATATTATTAATTGTAGTTGGTATATCTTAGTGAAAATCATTGGTAGGGGTGGGTAGCAGCTATTAGTGATATGCAGAGGGTCACAGTGGCTTATTCACTATCATTTTAAGGTTATATATGAAAACCTTAAAAAGTAAAGATGGCCGATATTAATGATTTTAGCGGGTATAGCTTAGTGAAAGTCGATCGTGAGAGTGGGTAGCGGGTATTAGTGATATGTAGAGGGTCACGGTGGCTTATTCACTATCATCATACAGGTTACAAATGAAAACCTTAAAAAGTAAAGATGACCGATATTAATGATTTTATTGGGTATATCTTAGCGCAACTCGATGGTAAGGGAAGGGTAGTGGTTACTAGTGGTCTGTAGAGTGTCACAGTGGTGTAAACACTATCATCATATTTGTTACAAATGAAAACCTTAAAACGTAAAGATGGCCGATATTATTGTCTCGGGTATACCTTATGGAAATTCGTTGGTAAGGGGTGGGTAGCGGTTATTAGTGCTCTGTAGTGTGTCATAGTGACTTATACATTATCATCATACAGGTGACAAATGAAAACCTCAAAAAGCGCAAATGGCCGATATTATTGATTGTAGCATATATAGCTTAAAGATGGCCGATATTAATGATTTTAGCGGGTATAGCTTAGTGATATTCGTGGGTGAGGGGTGGGTAGCGGTTATTAGTGATCTGTAGAGTGTCGTAGTTGCCTATACACTATCATCACACATGCTTCAAATGAAAACATTAAAAAGGTAAAGATGGCCGGTATTATCGGATGTAGCGAGTATGGCTTAGTGAAATTCATTGGTAAGGGTTTGTGAGTGGAGGAAAGGCTAGATAGGTGCTTCTGATAATTTTTAAAGGTGGTCTAGTGGGGCGGTAGTAGATAAATACGTCCGTTCCTTGATATTAGCTCGAGGGTAAGGCTCATATTAAAGTCTAAAGATTGAACTCATTGGTGGCTGATCTGAGGGTGACCGTCTTTGTGACCCATCACTGGGATATGTCATTGGGGCTGAAAATAGTGAACGTGTTCAGACATGTCTTTAGGGAGAACCGGAGGACGACTCAGAGCGTACTGACCGCATAACGATACACATAGGTAATGGTCACATCGGATAACATATGGGTCTGCTTCCGGTTGCATTGTAATGACTACAACCAGAATACGTGCTCACTGGCTCAAGCCGGACAACGATGGCTTCGCATCCGATCATAAGTGGTAATGACAAAACCAGACTACATGGCTAAAGCCGCCCAAAGATGGCGCTGTATCCGGTACACATGGGTAATAGTCACATCCGTTGAAACATGGCGGTGCTTCCGGTCGTATGTGTAATCACTACAACCAGACCACGTGCTCACTGACTACAAGTTGTCAACAATGGCATCGCATCCGATCACACGTGGTAATGGAGAAACCAGACGACGTGGCTAAAACCGATCAAAGATGGCGCTATATCCGGTCACATGTCTTATGGAATACAACCGAAACAAGGGACTAATGACTCAACCGGTCAAAAATGGAGCCGCATCCGGTCACATGACCGGACAGTGCAAAATAATCTGCTGAGTCATTCTACGTCAGCGAATAGTGTGTATAAGACGACCAGCATTCGTCGAATAGACGTACCGGTCTCAGTGAACAGCAACCAGCTCACAATGTTACAACTCGCTAACGGTAAGTTGGCTTTTTTGATAAAGATTTCACATTTTCGTTTTGCTTCTCCAGTAGGCATATGGGTAACTTAACAATACTAGTATAATACAGGGGATATATGGTGCTAGACGCCTATATCTGAAGAGAAAAGTCATTTCTTCCTATACTATTGTAGGCTGAGTCTACAGCGTATCACTATTCAAGCTGTCTTGAGACAACGTCTACGCGGCCAAGGACAAGTTCTGGATTGCTCTTCTAAGCAGCTGTCTGGGTTACATGCTATTAAACCCTAAAATATGAGCTTCTACATGACATTAATGAGTAATGCTTCGCCGAACATTTTTCCCAAGTACACACCAGGTCACTATTTCGTCAAGTCACCGCAGACTATTGAGGTGAGTCAACATTTCGAAATGGGTCTGGCCGAAATTTACTTCCTCAATTACTATTTCAATGTGCTAGAGAATTAAGTGTGGCTAAGATAAATCCCACAAAACGGTAGAGTGATAAGAAAGGCGTGTCCCCCGGGCCTGTACAGTTCACCAGATGCGTTTATAGCTGCACTGAACCGACAAATGAAAGATCGGAAGATGGCCGATCATCTCTGTGTTATATTCCATATCGACAATGCATCAAAGAAAGTCATCGTGAAAGTATTCGAACCCGGGGTCACTATTACATTTAGTGAGAACTTGCAAGAGATACTAGATTCAATTGTAGGTGAATGGGCGATAGACCTGAATAACGGCCTGAAAAATATATGCGTATACTGCGATCTCATTACGGCGAGACTAGTCGGGGATGTCATGGTCCCACTACTAAGGACGTTTCTTATCATGAATCAGCGCTCGACCTCAGTGTTTCGCGCCTACGACAAACCTCACTACATATCGCTGAATCTTTACTCCTTCGACACGGTGGAAATACTTCTAACTACTGATACGAGCACAAAGGTCACATCCACTACCGGGACTTCAGTGCTGACGTTACATTTTAGAGTTCGGAAGAGATCAGACCTAGAATAATGGTGAAATTCGGTGCGTTACATCAAAACCCCAGACTGGCCGAAGACATGACGTGCCCGACTCTTAGATAATTGATTCCTCGGTTATCTACAAGACTCAGATATCAGCTCACCAAGCTGGAGACCAGTTTTATGACTACATGCTAAGTGACATGTACATACAAGACTACCAACCGAAAAAATCAACCAACTCAGGCAATGGTGTGAAGATATCCAGAAACAACATACAATGTGTAAGCTCTGAATGTGAAAATAAAATGTGATGATACTATGTATACCATCTCATATCACATTATCCATTTCGTATAAGGACATTAGACATTTTTATTCTTGAAAAATGTACTGAAATACTGTAAAATGTACTAAAATGTTGTAAAATAAATAGGAATATATTATAATTACGTCTTGGTTGTTGAATGTTTTAGTGTTTACGGTGTATATAGTTGTCATGCGATGAGAGAATGAAGGGCAAAAATCTTTGTCAAGTAATAAAATTTGTTAGCCAAAGGGGAAAAATTTTGGCTACAACCAGACTTATAAAAAAGCTCACCCAAACTTATGAAAAGTAGGAACATTTGTTAATCAAAGTGAAAAATTTTGGTCACAGTTCAACCAAACTTATAAAAATCTCAGTCAAACTTATGAAAAGTAGGAACATTTGTTATCCAAATTTGAAAAGGTGCGCCGAATGTCAAATCAAAATTATAAACATTAAAAATAGGAAAATTTGTTAACCAAACGTGAAAAGTTTGATCAACTTTCACCCAAACTGATGAAAATTGCTAAATGTTGTTGTCCAGAGTTGAAAAGTTCGATCAAATTTCACCCAAACTTATGAAAAGTAGGAAACTCTGTTAACCAAATTGCAAAAATCTTGGCCAAGTAAGAAAATTTGTTAGCCAAAGGGGAAAATTTTGGCTACATTTCAATCAGACTTATAAAAAGTTCACCCAATCTTATGAAAAGTAGAAAAATTTGTTAACCAAAGTGAAAAATGTTTTTAACTTTTCAACCAAACTTATAAAAACCGCAGTCAAACATATGAAAAGTAGGAACATTTGTAAACCAAAAGTGAAAAGTTTGGCCAACTGTCATCCAAACTTATGAGAAGTGGGAAATTTTGTTGTCCAAATGTGAAAAGTTGACCAGACTTCACCCGAACTTATGAAAAGTAAGAAACTTTGTTAACCAAATGGCAAAAAATCTTGGCCAAGTAAGAAAATGTGTTATCCAAATGTGAAAACTTTTGGACAAGTTTGGCCAAATTTCAAACAAAACTCATAAAGAAGTAGGAAACTGTGCTAACCACATGGGAAAGGTTTGACCAAAGTTCATCGAACCTTATAAAAAGTAGGAAACTTTGTTAACCAAATGTGAAAATTTTTTGGACAAGTGAAGAATTATTTACGGAATTTTCCTACTTTTTATAAGTTTGGCTGAAATTTTGCTAAAAATTTTTCTTATTTTGTTAACGAAATTTCCTACTTTTCATAGGTTTTGCATGAAATAATTATCCCTTTGTGCACAAATTTTCACATTTGGTTAACAAAGTTTCCTACTTTTTATCAGTTTCGATGAACTTTGGTCAAACTAATCTCATTTAGTTAACAAAGTTTCCTACTTCTTTATGAGATTTGTTTGAAATCTGGCCAAATTTGTCCAAACATTTTCACATTTGGTTAACACATTTTCTTACTTGGCCAAGCTTTTCACCCTTTGGTTAACAAAGTTTCCTACTTTTCATAAGTATGGGTGAAATTTGATCACACTTTTCACATCTGGAAAACAAAATTTCACACTGTTCATAAGGTTGGGTGAAAGTTGGCCAAACTTTTCACGTGTGGTTAACACATTTTCCTACTTTTCATATGTTTGACTGAGATTTTAATAAGTTTGGTTTGAACTTTGGCTAACCTTTTCACATTTGGTTAACACATTTTCTTACTTGGCCAAGATTTTTTGCCATTTAGTTAACAAAGTTTCCTACTTTTCATAAGTTCGGGTGAAATTTGATCAACTTTTCACATCTGGACAACAAAATGTCCCACTTTTCATAAGTTTGGGTGATAGTTGGCAAAATTTTTCACGTTTGGTTAACAAATTTTCCTACTTTTCATGTTTGACCGAGATTTTTTATAAGTTTGGTTTGAAATTCGGCTAACCTTTTCACTTTTGGTTAACAAAATTACCTACTTTTCATAAGATTGGGTGAGCTTTTTTTAAGTCTGGATGAAAATGTATCCAAAATTTTTTCCCTTTGGCTAACAAATTTTATTTCTTGACCAAGATGTTTGCCCTTTGGTTTAACAAAGTTTCCTACTTTTCATAAGTTTGGGTGAAATGTGGTCAAACTTTACACACCTAGACAACAAAATTTCCTAATTTTCATAAGTTTGGGTGAAATTTGGCCAAACATTTCACGTTTGGTTATCAAATTTTCCTTCTTTTCATATGCTTGACTGAGCTTTTTATATGTTTGGTTTGGAATTTGGCTAAACTTTTCACATTTGGTTAACAAATGTTCCTACTCTTTATAAGTTTGACTGAGATTTTTATAAGTTTAGCTGAAATGTGACCACAATTTTTCACTTTTGTTAACAAATTTTCCTACTTTTGATAAGGTTGAGTGAGCTTTTTATAAGTCAGATTGAAATGTAGCCAAAATTTCCCCCCACAGGCTAACAAATTTTCTTACTTGGCCAAGATCTTTGCCATTTGGTTAACAAATGTTCCTACTTTTCATAAGTTTGACTGAGATTTTTATAAGTTTGGTTGAACTGTGACCAAAACTTTTCACTTTGATTAGCAAATTTTCCTACTTTTCATAAGTCTGGGTGAGTTTTTTTTTTTATAATTCTGGTTTAAATGTAGCCACAATTTTTCCCCTTTGGCTAACAAATTTTATTACTTGACCAAGATTTTTGCCCTTCATTCTCTCATCACATGACAACTATATACGCCGTAAACACTAAAATATTCAACAACCAAGACATAATTATAATATATGCCTGTTTACTTTACAGTATTTCAGTACATTTTACAGTATTTCAATACACATTTCGAGAATAAAAATGCCTAATGTCCTTATACGAAATGGATGATGTGATATGAGGTGGTATACATAGTATCACTACATTTTATTTTCACATACAGAGCTATTTACATTGTATGTTGTTTCTGGATTTCTTCACACCATTGCCTAAGTAGGTTGATTTTTTCGCTTGGTAGCCTGGTATGTGCATGCCACTTAGCATGTAGTCATAAAACTGTTCTCCAGTTTGGTGGGCTGATATCTGAGTCTCGTAGACAACCAAGGCATCAATCATGTGAGAGTCGGGCACGCCATGTCTTCGGCCAGTCTTTGGTTTCGATGTAACGCCCCGTATTTAACCATTATTCTAAGTCTGATCTCTTCCGAACTCGAAAATATAACGTCAGCACTGAAGTCCCGGTAGTGAATGTGACCTTCGTGCCCATATCAGTGGTTAGAAGTATTTCCACCGTGTCAAAGGAGTAACGACTCAGTGGTATGTAGTGAGGTTTGTCGTAGGCGCGAAACACCGATGTGGAGCGCTTATTCATGATAGGAAGCGTCCTTAGTAGTGGGACCATGACATCTCCGACTGGTCTCGACGTAATGAGATCGCAGGATACACAGAAATTTTGCAGGTCGTTATTCATATCTATCGCCCCTTCACCTTTAATTGTATCTAGTATCTCTTGCAAGTTCTCACTAAATGAAATAGTGACCCCCGGTTCGAGTATTTTCACGATGACTTTCTTTGATGCATTGTCGAAATGGACTAGAAAACAGAGCTAATCGGCCACCTTCCGTTCTTTCATTAGTCGATTCATTGCAGCTATAAACGCATCTGGTGAACTGTACAGGCCCGGGGGACACGCCTTTCTTATCACTCTACCGTTTGGTGGGGTGAATCTTAGCTATACTTCATTCTCTAGCATATTGCAGTAGTAGTTGAGGAATTAAATTCTGGCCAGGCCCATTTCGAAATGTTGACTCATCTTAATAGTCTGCGGTAACTTGACGAAATAGTGACCTTATGTGTTCTTGGGAAACATGCTCGGGGAAGCATTACTCGGTAATATCATGTAGAAGCTCATATTTTATTGTTTGGTAGCATGTAACCCAGACAGCTGCTTAGAAGAGCGATCCCCAAATTGTCCTTGGCCGCGTCGACGTTGTCTCGAGACAGCTTGAATAGTGATACGCTGTCGACTCAGCCTACAATACTATAGGAAGAAATCACTTCTATCTTCAGATAAAGTCGTATAGCACTATATCCGATGTATTATACTAGTATTGTTAGGTTACCCACATGCCTACTTGGAGAAGCACAACAAAAATGTGAAAGCTTTATCAAAAACGCCAACTTACCTTTAGCGAGTTGTAACATTGTGAGCTGGTTGCTGTTCATTGAGACCGGTACGTCTATTCGACGAATGCTGGTCGTCTTATACACACTATTCGCTGACGTAGAATGACTCAGCAGATTATTTTGCACTGTCCGGTCATGTGACCGGATGCGGCTCCATCTCTGACCGGTTGAGTCATTAGTCCCGTGTTTTGGTTGTATTCCATAAGACATGTGACCGGATACAGCGCCATCTTTGATCGGTTTTAGCCACGTCGTCTGGTTTCTCCATTACCACGTGTGATCGGATGCGGCGCCATTGTTGACAACTTGTAGTCAGTGAGCACGTGGTCTAGTTGAAGTCATTAAACATGAGACCGAAAACACCGCCATGTTTCATCGGATGTGACCATTACCCATGTGTACCGGATACAGCGCCATATTTAAGCGGCTTTAGCCACGTGGTCTGGTTTTGTCATTACTACGTGTGATCGGATGCGACGCCATCGTTGACCGGCTTTAGCCAGTGAGTAGGTGGTATGGTTGTAGTCATTACAATGCAACCGGAAGCAGACTCATATGTGATCCGATGTGACCTTTACCCATGTGTATCGTTATGCGGTCAGTACGCTCTGATTCATAATCCGGTGCTCTCTAAAGACATGTCTGAAAACGTTCGTTGTGTTCACCCCCACCGTCATATCCTCGTGATGGGTCACCCAGGCGGTCACCCTCAGATCAGCCACCTATGAGTTCAATCTTTAGACTTTAATATGAGCCTTACCCTCGGGTTATTATCAAGGAATGGACGTATTTATCTACTACCGCCCCACTCGACCACCGTTAAACATTGTTAGAAGCACCTATCTAGCCTTTCCTCCACTCACAAACTCTTAACAATGAAATTCACTAAGCCATACTCGCTACATCTGATAATACCGGCCATCTTTACCTTTTTTATGTTTTCATTTAAAGCCTGTGTGATAGTGTATAGGCAACTACGACACTCTACAGATCACTAATAACCGCTAACCACCCCTCGCCAAAGAATTTCAATAAGATATTCCCGCTAAAATCATTAATATCGGCCACCTTTAAGCTATACCCGCTACAATCAATAATATCGGCCATTTGTACTTGTTAAGGTTTTCATTTGTCACCTGTATGATGATAATGTATAAGTCACTATGACACACTACAGAGCACTAATAACCGCTACCTGCCCCTTACCAACGAATTTCAATAAGGTATACCCGAGACAATAATTTCGACCATCTTTACTTTTTAAGGTTTTCATTTGTAACCCATATGATGTTAGTGTTCACACCACTGTGACACTCTACAGACCACTAGTAACCGCTACCCATCCCTTACCATCGAGTTTCACTAAGATATACCCAATAAAATCAATAATATCGGTTATCTTTGTTTCTTAAGGTTTTCATTTGTAACCCATATGATGTTAGTGAACAGGCCACTCTGGCCCTCTACAGATCACTAATAACCGCTACCCACTCCTAACAAATGGCTTTCATTAAGTTATACCAGCTACAATCATTAATATCGGTCATCTTTTCTTCTTAATGTTTTTATTTGTAACCCGTATGATGATAGTGAATAAGCCACTGTGACCCTCTACATATCGCTAATACCTGCTACCCACTCCCACCATTGACTTTCACTAAGCTATACCCGCTAAAATCATTAATACCGGCCATCTTTACTTTTTAAGGTTTTCATTTGTAACCTTATAATGATAGTGAATAAGCCACTGTGACCCTCTACATATCACTAATAGCCACTAATCACCCCTTACCAATGAATTTCACTAAGAAATACCCACTACAATCAATAATATCGACCATATTTGCTAATTAAAGGTTTCCTTTAGTAACTCCTATGATGATAGTGAACAAGCCACTGTGACTCCCTACAGACCATTAATAGCCGCTGCCCACCCCTTAACATCGAGTTTCACTAAGATATACCCACTAAAATCAACAATATCGATCATTTTTACTCTTTAAGGTTTTCATTTATAACCCATATGCTGATAGTGTTTACACTACTACGACCCTCTACGCATCATATAAACGCCCTATTTACATATTTACCTATTACGATCTTCATATGACGCCTGTCACGACCCAGGTTCGAACCACATAGTACTACTCCACAAGCTGACACCCCACGCTCCACCCCTGAGCCCCAAATCCACGCCAGCCCGTCCCTAAACCACCCCGAGGAATTGCACTGTAACCCTAAGCCTTATACAGCACCAATGGAATGATGATAGTTATTATGCCCGACTCAGTACAGATAAAGAAAAAAGACGATAAAAAAATCGAGGAGGAAGAGCACTGTTCCTTAACACCATCACTAGTATGATGATAGTTTTTAAGCCCCGGTAAGCTACAATCAATAATACCAGCAATTATATAATTTTTACACATATAAAATTTATCACACAACAAGGGAAATAACAGTGCAAAAATACGTTCGATTATTTATTCATGGGTTGCATCCCTTGAAAATGAGGTCGCCGCTAGATCCGCTTTTTGACGTCATCACGATGGATCATGACTTTTTATATAGTAAAATACTACGTCACCAGGCGGATCCGGATCCATAAATGATAATTAAATTTCGTGTCTCCTACTACTACTTACGTTGATATTTTTGTGTTTTCTTTCACTTGACTTTTCATACGTGGCTCTCTGAGCATGTGTAAGCGTGTCGTCATTTATTGCTGTCTCTCCATTGTTGTTTCCATTTGTCGATTACTTGTTGTTTGATAATGCATTTTGCCTCCAGAATACAGAGTCCCGTGTTTACTATATTCTGACTGTTTGTCCCGCGTTTTGCAGCCCTGTCTGCTCTCTCATTGCCAGTTATCCCTCTGTGTGCTGGTATCCATGCTAATGTGACCTGGCATCCCATACTTCTTAGGTTTGTATCTAGTGTTAGTATTTCCTCTTTCAGGTCCTGTCTGTTCCCTTTAGAGTGGTTGCCTAGCGCTTGTACTGCGGATAGTGAATCCGTCAGTATAGTTAGTTTTATAGGGGGATTTTTCTGTTGCTATTTCTAGTCCTTTTATAATTCCTACTAGTTCTGCCGTGTATACCGATGTGTTGAATGTTATTTTGGACTCCTTTTAAATGTTCCAGTATGGTACTACTACTCCTGCTCCTACCTCCCCTTTCTCGTTCTTTGATCCGTCTGTGTATATAGCGAGGTTGTCTTTGGCTTCCCTGTCCTCTGTTGATTTATTAATTTTGCTCGCGAGTGTCGTATCCGTCAATGGTAGTGCTAGCTCCCATTGGGATGTTGTTTGTCTGTGAACTCTTGTTCGTGCCAGTGCCCTGGCTAGTTTCTCGTCCGCGTTAATCTCTTGTGCAGCTGTCCATCCTGCTGGTGTTTGTGTCTTTTGTATAGGTATTCCTCCCCATTTGCTTCTGTTTTCTTCGAATGCACTGAACGCGGGGTGTCTTGTATCCTTCGCAGCCTTCATCCAGTAGTTGTGCACTAATTGCTTTCTTCTCAGTTGTAGTGGAAGTACTCCTAGTGCTACCTCTAGGGCTTCCCTTGGTGTATGCTTGCCTGTTCCTAGGATAATACCCAGCGCTTGGTTCTGTATTGAGTCCAGTCTTCGTTTATTGTATTCCGGTGCTGCGTCGTATACTATGCTTCCGTATTCTATTCTTCCTCTGATCAGAGATTTGTATAGCATTAGCATCGTTTTTGTGTGGGCTCCCCATCCACTGCCTTTAATTACTCTTAGAATGTTTATTGTCTTTTTACCTTATCCACTGTCTGGTCTATATGTTTTCTGCAGCTTAGTTGTTCGTCTAGTGTCATCCCAAGGAATCTGGTGTTTTTTGTTCTCTTTATATTCTTCCCTTGGATCTTGATGTTCCCATCCGTTTAGTTTCGTTTTCTTTTCGCTTTGAATATCATACTGGACTTTGCGTCTGTGTTTATCTGGAAGCCCCATTTTTCCATCCATTTGGCAATTCTGTTTAGTTGCCTTTGTAGTCGGTCTCTTGTAGTTTTTATGTGTCTTCCACTTCTCCATATTGCACAGTGATATTACCGATTCCTGTGGTATTCCGTTTTCATGCTCATATGTGCTGAATTCCTTGTTTTGTATTCCTACGGTGAAGCTTCTGTTCTGTAAGAAGTTTTCGATATATCGATATGTCCTGCCTACTATCCCCATTTTGTTGATTTTGATCAGAGCTGCTTGTTTTCAGCATTGGTCATATGCTTTAGCCAGGTCTAAAAATACTGATATCGTTTTCTCTCCTTTTTTTGACTGCCCTCTTTACGTAGTTTTCTAGCTTACTTATTTGGTAAATTGCGCTTCGGTCGGCTCTAAACCCTGACTGTGTGTCGTGTCGCTAATTAGTCCGTTTTTCTCCAGGTGGTGTGTGATTCTTTTATTTGTGATTGTTTCCATAATTTTTCCGAGGTGTGATGTCAAGGGTATTGGTCTGTAGGAGTCGATTCTTTGTGGGTTCTTGAACTGCTTTTCTCCCCCGATGTGTCTCCACCTTGCCGTGGTGGGAGAGCTTGAGTGTCCCACTGACCCCAAGCTCTATGCCGATGGATATTAACTACATAATAGTAGTTTTCCGAATGTCCGACGTGTCTGGAACAGTTCTGACGGACTCGACGACAAGCACATGTCCGAAAAACTCACTGAGTGGATACTGACTGCAGACCAGTCTGGTCTGTGCGGAACGGCCCGGGCTGAACGAAATGCCCAATATATTGAAGTGAGGAATTAAAGCAGTCATGAGCAGGCCGTGACGATTCCCTCGGTGAGCCCAGCATCGGGGCGCTATGTGCCGGCTATGCAATTATGGAAGCCACCCTGAATTGCCAAAAATGCCTTGGCCTGTCCCTGCCTTCCTTTGAGGGACGATCGTTGTCTTCGACTGTTTTTGTGGACGGTACCGCAAAAGTGAGAGTCTCCCAGGAATGCTACCTGGTCAAGAAAGCACGCAAAAGCCGGATGTGTTGACCTACGGGTTTCGGCCCAAGGGCGCATAACAAATACACCGCAATCACATCTGAAAAAACACTCCGGATGAACGCAAAGAAGAAGAAGAACTGCTTTTTGATTGGTATAACTGTCGCCTTCTTCCATTGTGCTGGTATTCGTCCCGTGTGCCTCACTTTGATGTAAAGAGCTGTTATTGTCTCTATTGTTTTTCTTGGTATCCTTTTCAGTATTGTGTAGCTTAGGATGTCTGACCCTGCTGCTGTGTCGTCCCTTTCCTTGATTGCTGATGTTACTTCATCAATCGTTATGTCCGCGACGATGTAGAAGTCCTTTATTTCTTGTTGCAGTTCTTCCAACTCTTCGGTATATTTTTCTCGTCATTGTCTTTCCTGCTCTCCTAGTGACATGTTGGAGCAGACTTCATAGAAGTATTTGCCGAAAGCGTCAGCTTTTTTCTGTGTCTGTTACCGCTAATGTTGGGATTTTTATTATTTGAAATTTTGCTCTTTGTTTGGTTTCTTTTTATAGCGTTTATTTTCCCCCATACTTCTTTCGTGGGTGTGTCTGGTGACAATTTCTGGCAGTATGTTTTCCATGCTGTTTCTTTGGTTTTAGTTATCAGTCTGTTGGCTTCGTTTCTGTGGGTTTTGTATTCGTTATAGTTTTCATCCGTCCTCATTATTCTGTATTGTTGGAGCGCCTCCTTTCTTTTTTTCCAGCTCCACTGTGCAGCTCTGGTTCCACCAGCCAGCTGGCTGTTTGTTCCATTGTTGTCCAGTTGTTCGCCTTCTCTGTGTGTCCGCTGTCAGGTATGCTGGTATATTTCTACTGCGGATGTATTCAGGAGATTACTAATCAAAGAACACGTACATCAGCAGGCTGCCTAAAGACAAAAGATGGAAGAGTCATAATAGAAAAAGATCAGATTTTACATGTATGGTCAGATTACGTGAAAAACCTTTATGACGATAGCAGAGACGAACAATATATTGTTCAAAATAACAATGAAGGGCCAGCAATTTTGAAGATGGAGGTTCAGAATGCTCTTAATCATATGAAATCTGGCAAAACCCCCGGTCCAGACAGCGTCACAACAGAAATGATTAATGCTTTAGAAGAATATGGAATAGATAAAGTTACCAGTCTGCTTAATACAATATATGATACTGGAAACATACCTCATGAGTTATGTAATTCTGTATTTATTGCAATCCCAAAGAAATCAGGAGCCTTGGAATGTGATCAACATCGAACAATTAGTATAATGAGTCACATCACGAAGATTTTGCTAAGAATTATCATGCAAAGAGTTAGGAGGAAAATACAACCTGAAATAGGAGAAGAACAATGTGGGTTTGTAGTAGGCAAGGGTACAGTAAATGCTGTGTATATACTGAGAACCGTAATCGAACGTTCTATAGAAGTAAACAAAGATCTACACCTTTGCTTCATTGACTACACAAAGGCTTTTGATAAAGTGAGACATGTCAACATGATAAGGATGCTTGAAGATCTACAAATTGATGGGAAAGACCTTAGACTTGTAAAAAACATATATTGGAAACAACAAGCTGCCATAAGAGTTGATAATGAAGTAAGCCAATATCAGCCTATTAAGAGAGGTGTGAGACAGGGATGTGTAATGTCTCCAGATCTGTTTTCCCTGTACAGTGAAAATATTTTCAGAAATATTGAAAATATGGAAGGAATCAACATTGGGGGACGATGCATAAATAACATTAGATATGCAGATGATACAGTCTTGATTGCAGACAATGAACAGGACCTGCAAAATTTAGTAGATGCGGTTGTTACACATAGTGAACAACAAGGGTTAGAATTAAATTGTAAAAAGACACAGATTATGGTCGTCACTAAGAAGAACGAAATACCACAGTGTAATATACAAGTAAATGGGAATACTCTTCAACAAGTGAATAGGTACAATTACCTCGGAACAGTAATAACATCTGATGGGAGATGCCTTGAAGAGATTAGAACAAGAATCGCCATGGCAAAAGTAGCCTTTAGCAAGATGAAAAACATACTGACCAATAAAAAGATGTCAATTGAAACGAGAAAAAGAGTGTTGAGATGCTACATAGAACCTGTACTTTTATATGGATGTGAAGCTTGGACAATGAGCAGCCAGGCTGAAAAATATCTGATGGCTGTAGAAATGTGGTTTCTGAGGAAAATGCAAAGAATACCATGGACAGCCAGAAAGACCAATGAACAAGTCCTTCAAGAAACAAATGAAGATCGTAAACTGATCAGAGACATTAGACGTAGACAGTCACAATTTTTTGGGCATGTTATGAGAAGAAATGATTTGGAGAACTTGGTGACAACTGGTAAGATCGAGGGGAACAGACCAAGGGGAAGACCTAGAAACAAGTATCTGGATGGCTTAGCCTTGTGGCATGGTCGAGACAAAAACACGGAACTGATCCACGACTCTGTTGATCGAGTGAGATGGCAGAACATGACCGCCCACGCTTACCGGCATGGCACATGATGGATGTATGGATGTATTTTACCGCGGCCTGTAGGATGTTCTTAGTTATTCTTTCTGTGTATTTTTCTAAATCTTCACCTTCTGTCTGTTCTATCTCCATCCCATCCAGTTCTTCTGTAAACTGCTCCCATTTCGAAGCCGAAGACATTCTTCAACAGGTGTGTTCACTTGAGGACTTAGAACCTGGTGAGGAGTGGATGCAAGTGCCAACAGATTTCTGCACATTCTTTTCAGTCAGCATCCAACTAGATAGAAAATGCAGACAAGAAAATCCGGCTGCTGTGGAGGCTGAAGTACAAGCGTTGATTTTCGAGAATTCGGTGATGCTAGACGGTGATGCGGTCATTTACACAGATGGGTCGGTCGTCGGACATGTGAGAAGCTCATGGGCCTTTACAGCTCGGGCCGGAGGGAGAATTGTGAAGGAGTAGCCTGACTATGGAAGTCATGGCAGTAAGTAAAGCAATAACATGGCTCGAGACACAGACATTCACTAGGGCATGTTTCCTTAGCGACTCAATGAACATGGTCAAGAGGATAGAGGAGAGGTCGACCCGAATAGAATGGTTGCTGCCTCTGGAGCGGTCTCGGCTGACAAAGATTAGTTTCATCTTCGTGCCAGGGCATGCGGAAGTCCACGAAAATGAGCGGGCTGACAAGCTCGCAGGTGACGCTACTGTGGAGGGCGGATGCGCCATGGACCAGGCTGACATTCTGAATGCTCTACGAGAAGTGAGACTCTTGCATGATCCAAGTGAATCTATAACCATGGCCAGACTGCGAAAACAGCAAATTAAAAGAGGGGTGGCCAAACAAGAACACTACGCAGGAAGCCACAGAAGATTGATAAACCAACACAGAACTGGCGTCGTTAGCCGCTACACGCTGCGGGATTTGCTGAGGAGGGGATCCGAGCACTTATGGACTGAATGGTTCGATGTGCAATGAGGATGATCTGTCGACTAACTAACTAACTATCTAACTAACTAACTAACTAACTAACTAACTAACTAACTAACTAACAAACTGCTCCCATTTCGCGTTGCTGAAGTGGAAGGTCGGTTTATTGATTTCCATACTCTTCTTGTCTCCTTGTTAGATCCGTTGTTACTATTGTTAAGTCGATTGCAGTGTCGTATCTTCTCGGGTTGGGGTCTATTCGTGTCATCGACCCGTCGTTTAGCACTATTAGCTGGTTACTCTCAATAAATTCGGTCAATTGTGTTCCCGCTACGCTGCTTCTTGTTCCACCCCACATCGTGTGGCAGCAGTTGAAGTCGTCGACTATTATTGTTGATGTTTTGATTCTGTTCTTTATCTCTATTAGGTCTTATTCTTCTTCTATTTTTCCTTTAGGGCAGTATACGTTAATTATGGTTAGGTTGTTGGGTTTACTCGCAATCTCCGCTGTGATGCCCTCGAAGTTAGTTGTCCTGAATGTTCCGTTTTTTAATATTTGTAGATTGTCTTGTATGAGTAGGGCGACTCCTCCTCCTATCAGTTTCTCTCATATATATCCGCGAACATCGTCTTTCCTCTCTAAATTGAATAGACATAAAGCACCTATTCATACTTGTTCACAACTGAATTTTCCAGTGCAGTTGACAAGAATGAAAAGGGCTACAGACAGAAGGTTTGAGAAAGAAGAAGAGCAAGGCAGTATCAAAGGGTGAGATCTACTATTCTGTGCATCTCCTCTGTGCTGGAGCAACTCTGTCTTATAACAGGCAGAACATTTATCTGTATTGTCATTACTTCTTGCCCTTGCTATGCTGGTGGTCTGAATGTGCTGGTGATCTCATATAAGACACAGACAACAGTGAATGACAAGGTTTGAGAAGTCTGATAGAGAATAATGAGCAGGTACATATATCAAGGCTGGAACCTAGACAATGATGATACAGAGTGACATCAATGATGGCATGAGCAACTGTTAATGCTCATATTATTAATCAGGGTAGTACCAGACTGTTTTGTTACCTGAGTACAGCTTATGTTCAGTTCTCGATTGATTCTTGCTTTCCTCTCACATCTCATCTCTCCATCTATTCTTCTAACGGGGTTATTGTATTCTGAACAACTTTCCCTTATAATGGTTGTCACACAAAAAATAAAACCTTGCGTTTAACCAGTAGATTATTATAGAGGCTTTTTGATTAAACGGACTATCTGCCAGCGACAACTATTTTAACTAACAGGATAAAACAAATCGGTTGTCAAAATCCCAAGGCAATAGTTGTAGCTGCACGTGTACATCTGGTCAACAAACAATAGGAACATTCGGAAGTGAGTGAGATGAAAGAATACACCACTTTGACAGTTTATAAACAGGTCGGATTCAAGCAGAAGTTCCCGGCTCGGGAGAAAACAGTCCCGTCTGTCGTTTAGAGTTTCCCGACATCAAACAGAATGGCGGCTGTGATTGTCACAACATAACAGATAGTTGCGGGCTTGTTATTGAAAACTGTTGTTGGGACCATACAGTAACTCGCTAGCTTGTTTTGGGAGTCTAAACAATTGATGACAACTTGGACATTGATGGAGCCAGGGAGGATAGATTCATGACAAGGGATGATCTGCCCATAATAACACCTGTGTAAACATATAGAATTAAGTCACGTGACCAATTTTAGGGGTTTGCCAAAAAACCATGATTGGGGGAGACAGTGTGATTCAGAACGTGGATCTGGACAGACGTCCGTTGGCACGGCAGTTAGGGAGTTAATAACATCTAACGTGTGCAGGATTAATTAATTTATGTTACACGTGCCTGTCATGGCAACCTTGGATGTGATTGAGTAAAAAACTGCAGTGCCGTATAAGGTAGAACCTATTATATAATTAGTACTAATTAATATAGGCAGTAGTCTTGTAAAAACTAGAGTGTGATGATTAGCACTGTTAGTGAAAACTAGTTAGAGTAGTGAAGTGATGATTGGCTTTGCTAGGATGACTAGGATAGTGGGGTGATAATTGGAGAGATTTAAGATGGGTTGGGAGATGGGGAAAGTGCCCAATGGGGAGGGATCTTTCTGTGGGTTGTCCACTGAAGTTTTGCACTCTGTTATTGGTCTTTCCTTGTCATCGCCTGATTCGGACGTAGGTGAGAAGCTAATGTGCTCTATGACAGAGTTTAGTTAGCTGTAAAATAACAGAGCAAGGCAATAGGCTTACACTCAGCCGGTAGGATCAGTGACTAGTACTTTCACCCGATGTGCTCTTTCTCTCACAGGTTCCTTACCCGTTCCGAGGAAGCCCAACACTGTTTTAGAGAAAGTCAACTACAACTTGAATGAACCTCAGTTAAACAGTAATGTTTCTTACGGAAATTAAATCACTCTAGAAGGAAGATGGTTCACCTAAGATGGGTAATGATTGTTGAAGCATATAACAGCATAAGAACATTGGTACTAAACAAGAACATTAAACATATTATAGTCACAGGATGTGATATATTTCAGGAAAATATTACGAAAGACATCAAACTTGATACTAGATAGACACTAGTTAGGATCAAGTGTATAACCCATAACAGTGAGACCTAAGTACACAACAAAGGATTCTTACAGTTATTTTAGGACCGATAGGAACTTATCATGTGCAGTGTGCAACCGGTCCATGATCAGCTGTAATTACAAACAGTATCTATTTCGGATGATCACGAAGATGGATTACCAGATATCTACAGATGACAGTCGGTGTCCGGCAGGAGGGATACAGCACTGGGTGAGATGGAATTGGTCTGAATTAACGTGCTGTGGTGTGTCCTTGCAAGGAAGAACTGACTATGCTATTATCTGAGAGTCCGATCCTACACACAGTCTAGAACACCTCACACATTGTCTTCGCATTCACGTCTTACGTACATTACACATTTTATTTTTAATAAATTAATCTTTATTAATTTTTAGAAGAATGAGTTGTTGAATATGTTGCGTTGGGGAAGATTGAGAGGGGGCATAGTACGATAGTGAGAGAGAGAGATAGGAAAAGGAATCTACGGGCTGGTGGAGTGTGTTGGACGGAAGCTGGTGGATTCTCCAGATTATTAGAAAGGGGATAAAATATAATGTGGGTGTTGACTCCCTTCACTTCAGGGACAACACTTTAAATGGACACACGACATTATTGGGGGCTCGTAAACGGGATCTTTGGACAGCGGGATCTCTCGTAAACGTGATCCTTGGACAGCGGGATCTTTCATACGTGTGATCCTTGGACAGCGAGATCTCCTGCAAGTGGGATCCTCTGACAGTGGGATCTTCTGACAACGGGGTCTTTTGACACGGGATCTTTAGTAATAAACGGAGATATCATATTGGAGAATCCAGCTAGAGTGAATGTGGATAGGGGTTAGGACAAATATCTTACCTGTTCACACTTAACACGTCTGCATAGGTCTGTGGTCCTAATTCTACTCTTGTCACTGAGTGATTGTGTTGGGTTGCGTGGTGTGTTAATATATATATATATAGATTTATTGTATTTGGTCATTATCTATATAGTTGTTTAGAGATAATCTATACTCTATCTGCTGAGTTACCTCTCTGTAAAATGGCCACTTCTAAACTTAGCACAGCAGAATTAAAGGCGAAGGGGGAAGAAATGGGATTGTCGGGTTCTGCTCTAACGGATTACATACAGGAGATGGAGAGAGAGTACCGTCAAGCAGAAAGGGAAGATCGAAAGGCCAAGTTAGAATTGAGGAGGATGGAGTTGGAACAAGAAGCTAAGAAACTTGAAGCTGAACAGGCTGCTAAGAAATTAGAAGCTCAACAGGAAGCACAGAAAAGGGAGCACAAGTACCAGATGCGGGAACTCGAGCTCAAGAGGCAATCTAGTGTGGAAACTGAGGGAGCAGTAGGAGGATCCTCTCTCCCTGGCTCAACACCAGTAGGTTGACATAGCTACCATGCTATGAAGTTTCCTCTAGCGATCTACGAGGAGGAGAAAGAGAAGATTGACCAGTACCTTCAACGCTTCGAGGCCATGTCTGTTGCTATGGGTCTGGACCGTAACAAATGATGTCTTAAGCTATCCCAATGATTACGCGAGACCGGCTACGAGGTTTATTCTAGCCTGCCACCAGGACATGAGAACAATTATGACGAATTGAAGACGGCTCTGCTGAAACGATTCAAGGTTACATCACATACCTACCGGAAAAAATTTCGAGCAGCGAAACGAGAACCGGGGTAGTTGTTTGCCACTTACAGTTTGCGTCTTAAATCCTATCTCCACAAGTGCATGGATTTGGCTGGGTTCGCACATGACTATGAGAGTCTGGAAGAACTCATGGTGGTCGACCAGCTGAAGAAGCAAATGTCTAAAGCGCTCAGGACATTCCTGGGAGAGCAAGGATCAGAACGTATTGACCTCGTGACTAAATTAGCAGAACGGTTCGTCGGGGTACATGGGGAGGCAGGGGACAACCTTTCAACCAACACCAAAAGTCCGGAAAAACATGACAACGCCACGTAAAATAGAGGTAGATAAGGAGAATGAAACACTTTCTCCTGCTTTCACTCTGTGTGTGTGTGTTCAAGATTTGCTGTTTATCAGAAGGAAAGCAATTGTCTGCATGCAGACAGCAAGGTTTGGTTTTTCCAACTAGGCTCTTAAAGAGGCTAGGAGTTTTCATGTTCGGAAAAGCGTGGAAATACCCAGACAGATTCCTCTTACAGCATTTGATTTTAGTGAACGGAATGCATTTCACAAGAACCTGAAGATTACATATAAAATTGAATATTTCAGTAGAGAGAATGCAACATTTGAAATTGTAGTCAGGTAGGGACAGAAACTGGCGGCTGTCTTCAAAGTTAAAGACAGCATTTCGTTGTGTAGGAACACCACAGAAACATACAGAAACCACAGACACAAAGCTCTACCTTTACGTGAACATCTGAATTTATATATCCCTAATCACAAATATATAATCCAGATCCATATCTGGCTGATTCACAGAGGGGAAGGGGGGGGGGCACAGTACGTTATAACTCTACAGAAAACACATCTGGTTCCCATGAAATCAAACTACTGAATGCGCATAATCTAGGTTTGGGCGATCCCAGAAGCCTCTCTGCGACGCTATTTCTCCCTCTTTGACCAATGAAACACAAGTTCAGGCACGCTGGCATTGCATGTCATTTCTTTTATTTGACATATCTAAATTTAGGTATGTTTTTTATGCCGCATGGTGCAATTCCGTGTAAAGCAGTGAGTGTGAATTTCCATCCTGTTTTTATGTCGCAACTGGTGTGAATGAACTGAACATTATGTTACAATTATCTACCCATGTTACAAAATATCAGTTCATTCTATTATATAACTATGTTACATCATACAAGTTCCTCTATGATTTACCCATCTTACAACATATCAGTTCCTCTTTTATCTAAAGATTTTCTTATATCAGTACCTCTGTGATCCACCCATGTTACAGCATATCAGTACCTCTGTGGTCCACCCATGTTACACCATATCAGTACCTCTGTGATCTACCCATGTTACTTCCATGTTCCAAAATAGGAATGAAAATAGAACATTTATATATGAATAATATTAACAAGTAAGACGGGTTAGGAACGGGTTAAAATACAGCTGACCGGACAAAGACAGTTCAGCGGGGTAAAAACAACTCATGACAGGTCAGCGTGGTCGAATGGGTAAGAACGCGTGTTCTTAAATATTCGGCGTGCTGATGCCGTGGTCAGGGGTTTGACCCCTAGACCAGACAGTTGGACTAAAATGTTGACCTGTCGTCCTTGACTTGGGGACTTAAATTGCAAGTACAACTGAAGTCGTAGTGGGTTCGCCTGTTGGCCTGGGATCTGTTAATAAGGAAAGTTAAATCCACACATAAACATTAGTCCATCACTACTCTAAAATATTGTGCATGGACTACGCTACAAAGCAAGCGAGCGCAAGGATTATCGAAGTAGCGAACGAAGTTAGCGACTTGAGAAGAGAAAGGATTCATTAGGCATCGGGACAGCAGACTGGAAACATCTATTAGAATCAACTATAAACAACTGGAATCAGCTATACTCAACTATTGCCTAACATTATTCAAATAACGACATTCTCAACTGGTAGAGCTATCAAACTTAGTCATCGTCAGACCTATATTCAGCTCCTAGATATAGAAGATATGGAAGCAATCAACATTGGGGGCCGATGCATCAATGACATTAGATTTGCAAGTAGTAGGGAGGGGGTGGAGGGCGAAAATCAGGTATGATTTGGCGGTGCCTCAGCTAATTGGCCTTGACCTCGGCTGATTTGCACTCCTCCTCGGTCATGTAGTTGGGTGGGGTAAGGGGTGACAACTAGGTCATATCTTAGGGCGATAATTCTAAGATGTTATGTTTCTAAGGGCAGATAACTATTGGGTGGGTGTATAAAATTTTTATTTTATTAAAAAATAACAATAAATAAATATCAATATATATAACGACGGGGCGCGGGGTGGTGGCGAGGGGGTGGACGCGTGGGGTGAGGCTAGGCGGTTCGGGTTTAAACACTATCATAACAGGATTACAAATGAAAACCTTAAAATGTAAAGATGGCCGGTATTATCGGTCGTAGTGGATATGGTTTAGTTGAAATTATTGTTAGTGGGTGGGGAGCGGTTATTAGTGATCCGTAGGATGTCGTCGTGGCTTAAACACTATCATCCTGACAACGCATGAACTTACAAATGACAACATTAAAAAGTAAAGATTGCCGGTATTATTGGTTGCTGTATGTACGGCTTAGTGAAACTTGGTGTTAAGGGGTGGATACCTGCTATTAGTGATCTGTATAGGGATGAAATGGCTTATACACTATTATCACACGGTTACAAACGAAAACCTTGAAATGTAATGATGGCTGGTATTATCGGTTGCTGTGGGTATGGGTTAGTGAAACTCGATGTTAAGGGGTAGGTAGCGGTTATTAGTGATCTGTAGAGGGAAGCAATGGCCTATATACTATCATCATACGGGTTACACATGAAAACCTTCAAAAGTAAAAATGACCGATACTGATTATTTTAGTGGGTATATCTTAGTGAAACTCTACGGTAAGGGGTGGTTAGCGGCTATTAGTGATCTGTAGAGGGTCACAGTGGCTTGTTCACTATCATCATAGGGTTACAAATGAAAACCTTAAAAAGTAAAGATGGTCGATATGATTGATTTTAGTGGTTATATCTTAGTGTTATTCGTTGTCAGGGGGTGGATAGTGGTTATTAGTGATATGTAGAAGTTTGAGTGGTATATACACTATTAGCATAGGGTACAAATGAAAACCTTTAAAATTACAGATGACCTGCATTATTGGTTGAAGTGGGGTATGGCTTAGTGAAATTAGATGTTAAGGGGTAGGTGAGTGGCTGATTAAATACATAAATGCTTGAACATTAACATCAAGGGATTTTATATCGGTAAACGAAAACCTCAAATATCTCTCTCTCTCTCTCCATCTCTCTCTCTCTCTTTCTTTCTCTCCCCTTGTGTCTATACAGGTCTTTGTTTTGTCCACCAGAAACCCATTTCCAAGACCAATACCTGTTCTCAAACTTGTCTGCTCAGTGCCACACTTCACAACCAGACAAAACTACAGCTTCTATGTATCACTTCAACATTCAAATAAGAAATTATGTTAATCAAAATGGAAAAAAATAGCGGTCAAACTTATAAATATCTTTGCCAAACTTATGAAAAGTAGGAAAAATTGTTAACGAAATGTGAAAAAATATCGTGCAAAGCCAGACATATTTCAACTAAACATAAAATAGATCAGTCAAACTTATGAAAAGTGGGAAATTGTCAGCCAAATTGACAAAAGTTAGGCCAAATATAGAAATATCTCATCCAAACTTATGAAAAGTAGGAAACTTTGTTAGCTAGAGTGGAAAAACCTACGTCAAGTAGGAAAATTCTGTTAGCCTAATGTGAAAAAATGTCGGCGAAATACAGAAATAGCTCAACCAAACGTATAAAAAGTAGGAAAACTGTTAACCAAACGGGAAAGATATTGACCAAGTAGGAAAATGTGTTAGTCAAAAAGGGAAAATACTGAACAAGTAACGAAGCATATCGTTCAAACTTATGAAAATTAGGAAGCTTTGTTAACCAAATGTGAAAAATATCACCCAAATAGAGAAATATCTCATCCAAACTTATAAAAATTAGGAAAATTGTCGCCAAAATGTGGAAAAAAGTTAGGCAAAATGCAGAAATATCTCACCCAAAGTTATGAAAAGTAGGAAAGTGTGTTAGCCAAAGTGAAAAAGCCTAGGTCAAGTAGGAACATTTTGTTAGCCAAATGTGAAAATTGTCACCCAAATACAGAGATAGCTCATCCAATCGTATAGAAAAGTAGAAAATTTGTTAACGAAACGGGAAATATATTGACCAAGTAGGAAAATGTGTTAGTCAAAGATCAAGCTTTGTTAACCAAATGTGAAAACAATATCATCCAAAGAGATAAATATCTTGTCCAAACTTATAAAAAGTAGGAAAATTGTCGGCCAAATTGGAAAAAGTTATGCCAAATACAGAAATATCTCACCCAAACATATGAAAAGTAGGAAACTTTGTTAGCCAAAGGGCAAAAACCAAGGTCAAGTAGGAAAATACGTTACCCAAATGTGAGAAACATCAACCAGATACAGAAATATCACGTCTACACATATTAAAACCGGGAAAATTTGTTAGCCAAATAGGGGAAAAAATATTTACCAAGTAGGAAAATATGTTAGCCAAAGGGGAAATAATATCACCCAAAGAAAGAAATATATCGTCCAGACTTATAAAAATTAGAAAAATGCGACAACTAAATGGTAAAAACGTGAGATGTGATCACCGATGCCAGTCGAGGAAGACGTATCTGTACGTAACAACTATCGGGTAGCATAGCTATACAGCGACGAGTGGCTATCGCATGTTATCAGATTAGAATTATACACACGAACACAACGAACTGCTCCGAATCAGCCTTAGGCAATGAATGTAACATGTCATGTCAGTGTCCACTGTCATAACAAGCGATATTATCACGTAGCAAATTATACATGTACACGTTCACTACCTCTCTGTGTGTCTGTAGGGAAATACGGAACTCTACAACGTTCCCCAGAAACACATTACAAACACCAATATATGTTTTACATCTTTTCTGCTCAGTCCCACACTTCACAGCTGGACAAAACAACAGCTTCTCTGTACCACTTCAACTTCCAAATAAGAAAATATGCTAACCAAAATAGAAAAAAAATAGCAGTCAAACTTATAAATAACTCGGCCAAACATATGAAAAGTATGAAATATTGTTAACTAACTATGAAGAAAATATCGTCCAAAGAGAGAAATAGTTCAACTTAACTTACAAATAGATCACCAAACTTATGAAAAGTAGGAAAATTGTCAGGCAAATGAGAAAACATTAGGCCAAATACAGAAATATCTCAGCCAAACTTATGAAAAGTGGGAATCTTTGTTAGCCAAAGGGAAAAACCTAAGTCAAGTAGGAAAATATGTTACCCAAATGTGAAAAAGCTCGGCCAAATACAGAAATATCTCCTCCTCACTTATGAAAACTAGAAAAATGTGTTACCCAAATATGAACATGGCCTACTATTGGCCAAGTAGGAAATTTTTTTAGCCTAATGTGAAAAGATATCAGCCAAAGAGAGAAATATCTCGTCCAGACATAAAAAGTAGGGAAATGTGTCAACCAAATAGAAAAATGTCGACCAAATACAGAAATATCTCGACCAAACCTATAAAAAGTAGGAAACTTGTTAACCAAACCGTAAAGATATTGACCAAGTAAGAAAATGTGTTAGTCAAAGAGGGTAAAACATTGAACAAGTAAAGAAATACATCGTTCAAATTTGTGAAAAGTAGGAAACTTTGTTAACCAAATGTGAAAAAAATATCTGCCATAGAGACAAATACCTCGTCCAAAGTAGAAAAATTGTCAGCCAAATGGGAAGAAGTTAGGCCAAATACACAAATATCTCAACCAAACTTATGAAAAGTAGGAAACTTAGCTAGCCAAAGGGGGGAAACCTAGGTCAAGTAGGAAAATAAGTTAACCAAATGTGAAAAATATCAGCCAAATACAGAAATATCACGTTCACACTTATGAAAACTAGGAAGAATTGTAGCCAAAATAGGGAAAAAAAATATTGGCAAAATGTGAAAAAAAATATCAGCCAAAGAGAGAAATATTTCGTCCAGACTTATAAAAAGTAGGAAAATATGTCAACAAAAGGGGAAAATGTCGGCTAAATACAGAAATATCTCAAATTAACTTATGAAAAGTATGAAACTTTGTTAACCAAAATGTGAAAGATATTGACCAAGCAGGGAAAATGTGTTAGTTAAAGAGTGAAAATATTGAACAAGTAACTAAATACATCGTTCAATCTTATGAAAAGTAGGAAAATTTGTTAACCAAATGTGAAAAAATATCATCCAAAGAGATAAATATTTCAACTACACTTATAAATAGATAAGCCAAAGTTATTAAAAGTAGGAAAACTGTCAGCGAAATGGTACAAAAATAGGCCAGAATAAAGAAATATCTCACCCAAACTTATGAAAAGTAGGAAACTTTGTTAGCCAGAGGAGGAAAACCTAGGTCAAGTAGGAAAATATGTTACTCAAATATACAAAATGTCGGCCAAATACAGAAACAGCTCATACTTATTTATGAAAAATAGAAAAATTTGTTAGCTAAACAGGAAAAATATTGGCCAACTAGGAACACTTGTTAATGAAAGGTGAAATAAAATCAGCCAAATACAGAAATATCTCATTCACACTTATGAAAACTAGGAAAATTTGTTAGTCAACAAGAGGAAAAATATTGGGCAAGTACGAAACTTTGATAACCTAACGTGAAAAGAAATATTAGCCAAAGAGAGAAATATATAAACGAAACTTACAAAAAATAGGAAAAATTGTCAACCGAACCGGAAAAATGTCGGCCAAACACAGAAATGTCTCGACGAAACTTAAGAAAAGTAGGAACATTTGTTAACCAAAATGTGAAAGATATTGACCAGGTAGCGGAAATGTGTTAGTCAAAGAGGAAAATATTGAACAAGAAACGAAATACATCGTTCAATCTTATGAAAAGTAGGAAACTTTGTTAACTAAAGGTGAAAAAATATCACCCAAAGAGAGGAATATCTCGTCAAAACTTATAAAAACAAAGGTAGGAGAATTGTCAGCCAAATGGGAAAAAAGTTAGACCAAACACAGAAATATCTCACGCAAACTTATGAAAAGTAGGAAACTTTGTTAGCCAAAGGAATTAAAAAAACCTAGGTCAATTAGGAAAATCTGTTAATCAAATGTGAAAAAAGGTCGGCCAAATAACTCGTCACACTTATGAACACTAGGAAAATTTGTTAGTTTAAAAGAGGAAAAATATTGGCCAAGTAGGAAAATTTTATAACCTAATGTGAAAATAATATCAGCCAAAGAGAGAAATATATAAACGAAACTTATAAAAAATAGGAAAAATTGTCAACCGAACGGGAAATATGTCGGCCAAACACAGAAATATCTCGACCAAATTTAAGAAAAGTAGGAACATTTGTTAAAACCAAAATGTGAAAGATATTGACTAGGTAGGGGAAATGTGTTAGTCAAAGAGGAAAATATTGAACAAGTAACGAAATACATCGTTCAATCTTATGAAAAGTAGAAAATTTTGTTAACCTAAGGTGAAGAAATATCAGCCAAAGAGAGGAATATATCGTCCAAACTTATAAAAAAGAAAGGAGAATTGTCAGCCAAATGGGAAAATGTCGCTCAGTTACAGAAATAGCTCGTTCAAACTTATAAAAAGCACGAAAATTTGTTAACGAAATGGGAAATATCTTGGCCAAGTAAGAAAATTTGTTAGCCAAATGGGAAAAACATTGACCAAGTAACGAAACACATCGGCCAAATGTATGAAAAATCAGAAACTTTGTTAACCAAAGGTGAAAAAATATTGACCAAAGAGAGAAATATTTCAACTCAAGTTATTTTCTTTTTTTTTAAAAAGGGAAAATTTGCCAGCCAAATGGGAAATAGAACGGCCAAACACAGACATATCTAATCCAAATTTATAACAAGAAGGGAAAAGATTGACCAAGTAACGAAATATCTCGTCAAAACTTATGAAAAGTAGGAAAATATGTTAGCCAAATAGGAAAAATCTTGGCGAAGTAAGAAAGCTTGTTAACCAAATGGGAAAAATATGGTACACGTAACGAAATAGCTCGTCCACACTTATAAAAACTAGGGAACTTTGTTAACCCTAAGTGAAAAAATGTTGACCAAAATAGGAAATACCTCATCCAAACTTATGAAAATTAGGAAACTTTGATAACCAAATGTGTAAAATAGTCGTCAAATAAAGAAATATTGCCCCTAAATTTATAACTAGTAGGAAACGTTTGTTAACCAAAGGCAACAAATATTGATTATGTAAAGAAATAAATCAGCCAAGCTTATGAAAAGTAGGAAACTTTGTTGACCACAGTGAAAAAGGTTGGCTAAATTTCATCCAAACTTATAAAAATTAGGAAAATTTGTTTCATACCACTTAACACTAACATTCTTTTTTATCACACAACAACCGGTTTTGTGCTGTCTGGGCAAATTTCCAACCTACTAGAGACAGTCGTATGTCCCATATGCAACCAACAGCTGTAATTCAGAAAGAATTTAACAGTATATTATGTAATAAGTCACTATCATTGTAGAAAACATAAAAGTTCAACAATAAAATTGTGCAGAAATTAACAATCAAATTTCTCTGTATTGTTTCGAAATTGAATGTTTCGTGTAGAAATTTAATTCCAACCTACTAGAGATAACCGTATGTCCCATATGCAAACAACAGCTGTATTTCAGAAAGAATTTAACAGTATATTATGTAATAAGTCACTATCATTGAAGAAAACATAAAAGTTCAACAATAAAATTGTACAGAAATTAACAATCAAATTTCTCTGTATTGTTTCGAAATTGAATATTTCATGTAGAATTTGATTGTTAATATCGTATATTCTGAAGGGACTGGGGATCACTGTTGTGCATTACCCATATTCTGGTTTAAGAAGCTGGGCCCCATCCTCTTTCACTATGTAAATAAATCAAGAATACTACCTTTGAAGTATTACAGGCTCTGTTGTATTATTTGTCTAAGAGTTAATGGTCCTCTTTAGAAGAACAGTGAACACAAGATTTGACTTTGCCCCTTCACCTGGATTATAGTAGCTCTCGAACCCCTATGATATTCTGTGAAATGTCTGAAAGACTTTCTCAGTATGAATTAGGTGAAATATAGCATGGGTCTGGAACAGACAAGAGATGCAGAGTTGCCTCTTTTCCCCTTAATTTTAATTCTTTTTGAGTTATGTTTGCTTTGCTAAATAAATTATATAACAAAGATTACAGACATTGACATCTTGTTCCCACAGATAAACAGATAATTAACAGACAGGTTGAATTGACACATTAAATATGAAATAAGTTACTGTTGATGTTACTTATTGACTGAGTCTGTTTCTCTTTTGGCTTGTTAATGCATTCTTTTTCTCATCTGTTTTGACATGACATATATGTTTCAGTGGAAAAAAGCACATCAATGCCAAATCATAGTTTATCATTAATAAACAATCAATATGATGATCCTACAAGTTGTAAATTTTCTTATAAATAAAATGTTTACAGTGTAGTGTGGCATGAGTTAATTCATTGATGGTATGAATCATAGTTTTGGGAGGGAGTGTATTTTTTTAGCTGGAAGAATGTCACCTCAGAGTAGTCGATATGGGTTAAGCCTGGGTCCATGGACTGATGGATCCACTTCAGTTCTTGCCAGTGAAGCTTCCCTGAAGGCTGCCCTTGCTCTGCTCAAGGCCTGAGTTTATCTTCCATCTTATGTGTGTGGGTCATCTTTTCTCCCTACCTCCCTCTTCTGGTTAGGTTGTCACCAAGAACATCACTGTGTAAAATTTACAGAGGCATATATAATCCTACCAATGTAATCTTTTCCAGCATGTTAAGTGTGAACACAACATAACAGGAAGGACAAGATCAGAAGAAGTGGTGTTGTGTTAATTTGTGTGGGGTCAGAGATTATTATTACACTGGATACACCTGCTATCTCTTGGGTACCTGCTGTATGTATTTTTCTCAGGGTACCTGTGGTTCATTGAAGATTGTATAGTTAGACAATAGATAGTAGTGGTGATGTGTTGTTCCTTGGATCATTCAGGTCAGGCTGATAAGACAAGACCAAGATAAGGACAAGATGCATTTTTATAAATGACATTACAATTTTAACATCTTCATCAACTCATTAGTGTTATGCATTTGTGTGTATAAATGTTTCTCAGTACCTTCCAAATTAACTACTTGTCTTCTTCTTCCTATAATCATTTCCTTTTGCCTGCTGCTGTTGTGGTGTGGAGTGCTGTGTTGGGTTTGTAATGTGTAGAGTTAACTTCTGTTGATTTGGTTCTTATAGCTTGTACTATTTGTTCCTATCTCCAGTAGCTAATATGAGTTTAACTCTTCATGTGTTTTATTTTTAGTCATGTTCAACATACAGAATTCCTGATGTGTAATTGTTACAAAATGTAATCCATACAAATCATGACAACAATACATTAGTAAGAGGTTGTTACATAAAGTACCTCCCCTAATCCACCTCTCTTCTTCTCATATCCATCTAATCATTCTTCTTCTTCGTCTTGTTAGCAATGCACATCATGTCCATTCTGTTGGCGTTCAATAATTGGCCATAGACCTAAGTTTTGTTTATGTTCAGGTCTGGACAGATCAACTAGGCTGTCTATCACAAAGGCGTCTGTGAAGCGTAACCTTTTTGAAGCAATGCATTTATTAAGTGCTTTGTCTGAGTTAAATCTGACACACGAATACAACTATTTTCTACCAAACCCTATTATTTCAATTCATAAAGAGGAAAGGAAAGATATAATCCTTCTCTCAGCTCCTTAGATTTCAAATAGGCAGAAATCAAAACAATTTCAAGCGAGGTGGTGGTTTGTGTGCAGAACTGGTTTGTGTCTGCAGAAAGCATTTTAAAACAGTTTTGATAAAAGCGTCAAAGTGCGTTTGAAATTTCACCTCGTACAAGTTTTCTGTGATAGATAAGTGTAGTATGCACATAGTAAAGCTAACAGATGTAGTGAAGGACTTCAGAAATTGCAGTTTTCAAAAAGAGCGAGATTGTTAGTTTGCCCGGGAAAGATTCGGTATAGCTCGAAGGTTGCATCGACCATTTCACACTTTAGAGATTTATTTTATAAATAATCCATTTTATTTTGACACACAAACACGGTATACCTCAGCTGCATACATCTGGGTAATACATTGATCTTCGGATCCACAAGCTTACCTCGAGTAGATGATCAAACTGCCGTTCTTTAATGTAAAGTACAGGTCACATTTGGCTTTCTGACCGTTCGTCAGGGTTAAATTGGAAGAAATGCGCGGGATCTTAGAAATCAACGCTTGAGCGGGTCAAAGTTGTGTCATGTGACCGGCCCCTTCCAATCGTCTTGGTAGTTGGAGACGCTGTAATTCCTATTAATAGCCGACATGTGTCCATCTCAGGTGTCAAGTTGTGTTTCAATTCTCAATGGTGCGGTTACTTGTATGTTATTCTCTGTAGTTGGTAGGAAAATGATGACGCACTGCAAATGATGGTTGGTGAATATGTCACAACTATCATTGAAGAAAACATAAAAGTTCAACAATAAAATTGTACAGAAATTAACAATCAAATTTCTCTGTATTGTTTCGAAATTGAATGTTTCATTAGAAATTTGATTGTTAATATCAATATCAATAAATTGTCAATATCTTTACCGTTTGGTTAACAAGTTTCCTACTTTTTATACGTTTAGTCCAGATATTTCTGTATTTGGTCGACATTTTTCTATTTGGTTGACACATTTTCCTACTTTTTATATGTCTGGACGAGATATTTCTCTCTTTGGCTGATATCTTTTCACATTAGTCTAACAGATTTTCCTACTTGGCCAATAGTTTTCCTATTTGGGTAACACATTTTTCTAGTTTTCATAAGTGAGGAGGAGATATTTCTGTATTTGGCCGACCTTTATTCACATTTGGGTAACAGATTTTCCTAGTTGACTTAGGTTTTTCCCCTTTCGCTATCAAAGGTTCCCACTTTTCATAAGTTTGGCTGAGATATTTCTGTATTTGGCCTAATGTTTTCCCATTTGGCTGACAGTTTTCCTACTTTTCATAAGTCTGGTAATCTAATAAGTTAAGTTAAATTATTTCTCTCTTTGGACGACATTTTCTTCATATTTGGTTAACAATATTTCCTACTTTTCATATGTTTGGCCGAGCTATTTATAAGTTTGTAAGCTATTTTTCTATTTTGGTTAGCATATTTTCTTATTTGAAAGTTGAAGTGGTACAGAGAAGCTGTTGTTTTGTCCAGCTGTGAAGTGTGGGACTGAGCAGAAAAGATGTAAAACATATATTGGTGTTTGTAATGTGTTTCTGGGGAACGTTTTAGAGTTCCGTAGTTCCGTACAGACACACAGAGAGGTAGTGAACGTGTACATGTATAATTTGCTACGTGATAATGTCGCTTGTTATGACAGTGGACACTGACATGACATGTTACATTCATTGCCTAAGGCTGATTCGGGGCAGTTCGTTGTGTTCGTGTGTATAATTCTAATCTTATAACATGCGATAGCCACTCGTCGCTGTATAGCTTTGTTACCCGATAGTTGTTACGTACAGATACGTCTTCCTCGATGATGACATCGGTGATCACATCTCACATTTTTACCATTTGTTTGACGCATTTTTCTACTTTTTATAAGTCTGGACGATATATTTCTTTCTTTGGATGGTATTATTTCCCCTTTGGCTAACATATTTTCCTACTTGGTCAATATTTTTTTCCCATTTGGCTAAAACATTTTCCCGTTTTTCATATGTGTAGACATTGATATTTCTGTATCTGGATGATGTTTTTCACATTTGGGTAACTTATTTTCCTACTTGACCTTGGTTTTCGCCCTTGGCTAACAAAGTTTCCTACTTTTCATATGTTTGGGTGAGATTTTTCTGTATTTGGCATAACTTTTTCCAATTTAGTCGACAATTTTCCTACTTTTTATAAGTTTGGACAAGATATTTCTCTCTTTGGATGATATTGTTTTCACATTTGGTTGATAAAGCTTGATCTTTGACTAACACATTTTCCTACTTGGTCAATATATTTCCCGTTCGTTAACAAATGTCCTACTTTTTTATACGTTTGGATGAGCTATTTCTGTATTTGGGTGACAATTTTCATATTTGGCTAACAGAATGTTCCTACTTGACCTAGGCTTTTCCACTTTGGCTAACACAGTTTTCTACTTTTCATAAGTTTGGGTGAGATATTTCTGTATTTTGCATAACATTTTCCCATTTGGGCGACAATTTTTCTAATTTTCATAAGTTTGAACGATATACTTCGTTACTTGTTCAGTATTTTTCCTCTTTGACTAACACATTTTCCTACTTGGTCAATATCTTTCCCGTTTGGTTAACAGTGTTCCTACTTTTTATACGTGTTTTTTTTTTTGGGGAGCTATTTCTGTATTTCGACCGACATTTTTCACATTAGGCTAACAGAATTTTCCTACTTGACGTAGGTTTTTCCCCTCTGGCTAACAAAGTTTCCTACTTTTCATAAGTTTGGATGAGATATTTCTATATTTGGCCTAACTTTTGTCAATTTGGCTGACAATTTCCCACTTTTCATAAGTTTGACTGATCTATTTTATGTTTAGTTGAAATATGTCTGGCTTTGCACGATATTTTTTCACATTTCGTTAACAATGTTTCCTACTTTTCATAAGTTTAGCCAAGATATTTATAAGTTTGACCGCTTTTTTATTCCATTTTGATTAACATGTTTTCTTATTTGAATATTAAGGTGTTACATAGAAGCTGTAGTTTTGTCTGGTTGTGAAGTGTGGCACCAAGCAGACAAGTTTGAGAACAGGTATTGGTCTTGGAAATGGGTTTCTGGTGAATGAAACAAAGACCTGTATAGACACAAGGGGAGAGAGAGAGAGAGAGAGAGAGAGAGAGAGAGAGAGAGAGAGAGAGAGAGAGAGAGAGAGAGAGAGAGAGAGAAAGAGAGAGAGAGAAAGAGAGATTTTTTTGGTTTTTATTTACCTATCTGAAATCCCATGATGTTAGTGTTCGAGCACTTATGTAGCTACTTATCCACTCACCCACCCCGTAAAATCTAATTTCACTAAGCCATACCCGACTACAACCAATAATACACGTCATCTTTACTTTTAAAGGTTTTCATTTGTACCCTATGCTAATAGTGTATATACCACTCAACCCTCTACATATCACTAATAATCACTATCCATCCCCTGACAACGAATAACACTAAGATATACCTACTAAAATCAATAATATCGACCATCTTTACTTTTTAAGGTTTTCATTTGTAACCATATGATGATAGTGAACAAGCCAATGTGACCCTTTACAGACCACTAATAGCCGCCACCCACCCCTTACCATAGAGTTTCACTAAGATATACCCACTAAAATCATTAGTATCGGTCATTTTTTTCTCTTTTGAAGGTTTTCATTTGTAACCCGTATGATGATAGTATATAGGCCATTATTTCTCTCTACAGATCACTAATAACCGCTACCTACCCCTTAACATCGAGTTTCACTACCCATACCCACAGCAACCGATACTACCGGCCATCTTTACATTTTAATGTTGTCATATTTAACCATATGATGATAGTGTATAAGTCATTACATCCCTCTATAGATCACTAATAACCAGTAGTCACCCCTTAACACCGAGTTTCACTAACCCATACCCACAGCAACCGCTAATACCAGCCATCTTTACATTTTAAGGTTTTCATTTGTAACCGTATGATGATAGCGTATAGGCCATTACATCCATATACAAATCACTAATAGCAGGTATCCACCCCTTAACACCAAGTTTCACTAAGCCGTACATACAGCAACCAATAATACCGGCAATCTTTACTTTTTAAGGTTTTCATTTGTAAGTTGTATGATGATAGTGTTTAAACCACTACGACCCCCTACGGATCACTAATAACCGCTACCCACCCCTTAACAATACATTTAGCTAAACCATATCCACTAAGACCGATAATACCCGCCATCTTTACATTTTAAGTTTTTCATTTGTAACCCTGTGATGATAGTGTTTAAAACCCAACCGCGTAGCCTCACCGCACGCGTCCACCCCCTCGCCACCACCCCGCACCCCGTCGTTATATATTTTTTTTTATTTATTTTATTTTATTTTTTAATAGTTAATTAAAAATGTTATACACCCTCTAAATAGTTATCTGCCCTCAGAAACATAAAATCTTAGAATTATCGCCCTTAGATATGACCTAGTTAACCACCTCTTACCCCATTCAACTACACCCTCGAGGGGGAGTGCAAATCAGCCGAGGTCAAGGTCAATTGGCGGAGGCTACGCCAAATCATGCATGATTTGCGCGCCCCCTACTACTTATGCAGACGATAAAGTCTTGATTGCAGACAATGAACAGGACCTGCAACAATTAGCATTTACGGTTGTTACACACAGTGAACAACTAGGGTTAGAATTAAACTTTAAAAAGACAAAGATTATGGTCGTTACTAGGAAATACCGCAATCTAATTAAAATAGGAAATGGGAATATTCTTCAACAAGTGAATCGGTACAATTTTCTCGGAACAGTAATAACATCTGATGGGAGATGCCTTGAAGAGATTAGAACAAGAATAGTAATGGCAAAATTAGCCTTTAGCAAGATGAAAAACATACTGACCAATAAAAAGATGTCAATTGAAACGAGAAAAAGAGTGTTGAGGTGCTACATTGAACCTGTACTTTTATTCGGATGTGAAGCATGGACAACGAGCAGTCAAGCTGAAAAACATCTGATCACTGTAGAAATGTGGTTTCTTAAGAAAATGCAAAGAATACCATGGACAGATAGAAAAACCAATGAACAGGTCCTTCAAGAAGCAAATGAAGATCGTAAACTGATTAGAGAATTAGACGTAGACAGCCAAAAATTTTTGGGCATGTTATGAAAAGAAATGAATTGGAGAACTTGGTGACAACTTATAAGATCGAAGGGAACAGACCAATGAGAAGACCTAGAATTAAATACCTGGATGGCTTGACCTCGTGGCATGGTCGAGACTGAAACACGGAGCTGATCTATGACTCTGGTGATCGAGTGAAATGGCAAAACATGACCGCCCACGCTTATCCGCATGGCACATGATGGACGGAGACCTATATTCAAGGACTACTTTCTAATATTAATATAACGGCGAGGGAAGTGACTACAGTCAGACTGGAGCTTGTATTTCGATCTAGTATCAACGACGTAATGTAAGTTGTGCACTTAACTCTATTTAGAACTTTACCCATCGACGACTACATCCAGAGCCATGACTAACAGTAGCGGCAGCGCCAGTGTTGACATGAGAAATAATTAATCAAATATCAGGCTGTCATTAGCGTAACAACGTACGTGCAAGACGCACAAGAAGTATGATCGAGATATGGTCGGCTGTGAAGCCTGATGCTATGTGATTTGATGATTAAAAGTATTGTCCAGCTGCTAGGCTGAGTTCTGTGAGTTATGTTGTAAGCATAATAGAGTGTCACCCAAGTGAGCATAGCTGCTATCGGTGTTACACCTAGACAATGAGTTTACGGAGTAGCACCATGACAGTTACAACATAACAGTTCCTCTATTATGTACCCATGTTACAACATAACAGTTCCTCTATTATGTACCCATGTTACATCATAACAGTTTCTCTATTATGTACCCATGTTACAACACATTAGTTCCTCTGTTATCTACCCATATGGGACGCAGAGGTGTTTCCAAGGCACCAGGGCCGGGTTATATACAGGCCAAGACCTATTGACGCGTCCTCGTCGAACGTCCTGGGCAACAGGTCCCTTCGGGGACCTGGCTGAAGTCAATAGGATCGCCGATTCCTCCGAAGTCGGAGAGTGTCTGCCTGTATGGCGAGGAATCACCAGTCTGCACACCAATAAGCCAGACATGGGACAACGGATACTCACGCAAAACTCAGGTCCTGTATGACATCAGGACAACAGGATGCCTTCATCCGACATACAGGACTTTGCGCTGGAGCTCAAGCCAACGAACACAAGCAAGCAAGCAAGCATCTACCCATATTACAACATATTTGTTCCTCTATTATCCACCCATGTTAAAAAATGTTAATTTATCTAATATCTACCATGTGACAACATAGTAGTTCCTCTATTATCTACCCAAGTTACAACATATTAGTTCCTCTGTTATCTACCCATATTACCATTTTACAACATATCATTGTCTCTACTATCTACCCATATTACAACATATTAGTTCCTCTACTATCTACCCATCTTACAACATGTCAATTCCTTCGCCTCAATGCCATATCATCTTACAACCTGTCAGTGGTGCTACCCCATTGCCACGTCACTATACAACATTTTACTTGCAGACTCGGGGCACTGGGATTCCTAGATACTGGTTATTTCTTCGCCAATAGGGGTATCTTCGATCTGGAGCTGGCTTTAGCCACGATCAACTTATACTTGCCAATATTTGGAGGAAGTATAAGCAATATCACCGTTGTTGGCAACGGGGCCGGAGCTTACCTGGCCTCCTTGTTATGGTTTCAGAATTTTCGAAGACATAACATCACCAGCTTCATTTTACAGGTAATGTCGTGTTGTACAGCTCTCTTATTAAATACATTTTAACATGCCCATGTATATTAGCAGTGCAGTATGTTAATTACTACCTGTTGTTATGGGTGCGGACTGCATGAGTTCCCAAGTGTCCCCGTAGATGCCTTGTGACTTGAGTCTGAAGAGGGGATTCGAACCCATTGTACTAATGTTACCACAACTAATACTTCTACTACTTTATGTGCTTCCGAACACCATCATCATACGGTTTCAGAGCATTAAATGAAAACCTTAAAAAGTAAACATGACCGTTATTAATGTTTGTAGTGGGTATGGCTTAGTGAAATTCGTTGGTAGGGGGTGGGTATCGGTTATTAGTAATCTGTAGAATGTCGTTTTGGTGTAAACACTATCATCATACGGGTTACAAATGAAAACCTTAAAAAAGTAAAACAGGTTTGGTGGTTGCGGTTGGTGACTGTGGCGTTGTCTATATGGGCGTCTACGCATGCGTGACGTTGGTTGTGTGGGCGTATGAGAGGCATAGTCTATTTGCTGTTGGTGTTGCGGTTGATGGTTGTAGCTGGTGGTTGTGCGAGAGAAAAAAGGTACGGCGTTTTCTACCAAACACCTCATCAGCTCGGGGGCATCGCGTGCAAAAGCCAACTCAGCACATTTTTATGCATGGCGATGTCAGAAAGAATTATAACGGTGAGAATAAAAGAACAAACAATTACTACACATGCACAAATATTTGCACCATGTAACTCACACAACAATCATTAAGAGTGTGAAGAGTTCTTCGATGACATCCACGATACACGTAATAAAATAGACAATAAAGACAACATCACAGTTATGGAAGACTTCTCACAAGACTAAGACATAACCGAACGGCCAGAGAAACATCTTGGAGCATTTAGAGACCAACACAATGAAAGAAATGATAATGGAACTAGACTGATAGAGCTATGCAATCAACACGTCCTCTTTATAACAAACACATTTGTTAAACACAAAGACTCACAAGTTTTAGTTTAGTTTTAGTTTAGTTTGGTCGACGGATCAACATCACGGCACATGGGTGTAACCTATAAGTGCTCCGTTTTCCTATTTCAAGCCTGAGTCCGGAGAATCTCAGCTCAGTGTACAAACTCCGTAGCCCCGGCTATGATCCTCAAATACTTTGGGTAGATTTTTGACTCGAAATTTTGCTCGGGCAGTGCGGTGAGGCTACTCTTTTCCATTTCCAACTGCCAAAGGATTTGTTTACGTGCGCAAAAATACACACGGGCGTCCGGTCTCACTACCCAGAGACCAGGGGAAATTTTATTACTAGATGTCTACGTGAAACAATTCCGGTCCTCACCGGGGCTTAAACCCGGGACCTCCAGCACTCGAGACGGACACCAAACCTGGAGACCACTCAGCTCCCGAAAAAAAGACTCACAAATATACACCTAGTATAGATGGAACGATCTAGACATCAAAAACCAAATTGATATCATATTAACAAGACGTTAGTTAGTTAGTTAGTTAGTTAGTTAGTTAGTTAGTTAGTTAGTTAGTCAGTCGCCGTTCCAACTTCACAGCAAAGGGTCGTCCAAATTATGCTCCGTTCCTGTGCCAGTGAATATCACAAAGAATACTCCTCATTGTCCCATGTGAAAATAGGAACAGACAGAAGTTTCGACAAACCAACAGCCCGCACAAGTACACAGTGTATAATGGCACCGCCAGAATGTCAACACAAAAGTACTCTACGAAAATGATCGTAGTATGTGGAGCAGGCTGTGGGCATGATCAATATAAACTGGCTAGAATCGTAAGATAAATATCTGATCTATGTTTGATCTGTTTTGTCTAAAACCCGCCTGGTAGTCACCTAATATGTCCTCTGAATATGGTTTTAGTCTATGTAGTAATACCACAGATAGTATCTTATAGCTTGTGGACAGTATTGATCAATCAATCAATCAATCATATGCCATGCCGGAAAGAGTGGACGGTCATGACTCCCCATTTCACTCGATCACCAGTGTCGTGGATTAGCTCAGTGTTCCTGTCTCGTCCATGCCATGTGGCCAAGCCATTCAGGTATTTTCCTCTCGGTCTTCCTCTTGGTCTGTTACCTTCGATCTTGCCAGTTGTCACTAAGTTCTTCAATCCATTTCTTCTCATAACATGGCCAAAAAATGTTGACTGTCTACGTCTAATTTCTCTAATCAGTTTACGATTTTCATTGGTCTCCTGTAGTACTTGGTCATTGGTTTTTCTGTCTGTCCATAGTATTCTTTGCATTTTTCTCAGAAACCACATTTCTGTAGCCATCAAATGTTTTTCAGCTTGACTGCACATTGTTCAAGTTTCACATTCATACAAAAGAACAGGCTCTATGTACTCTCTCAACACTTTTTTTCTCGTTTCAATTGACATCTTTTTATTGGTCAGAATGTTTTCATCTTGCTAAAGGCTACTTTCGCAATGGCGATTATTGTTCTAATCTCTTCTAGGCATCTCCCATCAGATGTTATGACTGTTCCGCGATAATTGTACCCATTCACTTGTTGAAGAATATTCCCATTTATCTGTATATTACATTGTGATACTTCGTTATTCCTAGTGACGATCATAACCTGTGTTTTCTTACAATTTAATTCCAACCCCAGCTGCTCACTGTGTACAACAACCGCGTCTACTAATTGTTGCAGATCCTGCATTGTCTGCAATCAAGACTGTATCGTCTGCACATCTAATGTTATTGATGCTTCTTCCTCCACTGCTGATTCCATTTATATCTTCTACATTTCTGAAAATATTTTCACTGTATAGGGAAAAAAGATCCGGAGACATTACACATCCCTGCCCAACACCCCTCTTAATAGGTTGATATTTTCCCACTTCATTATCGATCCTTATGGCAGCTTGTTGTTTCCAATATATGTTTTTTTATAAGTCTAATGTCTTTCCCATCAATTTGTAGATCTGCAAGCATATGAACTACGTTGACATGTCTAACTCTATCAAAAGCCTTTGTATAGTCAATAAAGCAAAGATGTATATCCTTGTTTACTTCTATAGCACGTTCAATAACTGTTCGCAGCATATACACAGTATTTATTGTACCCTTTCCTTCTACAAACCCACATTGTTCTTCCCCTATTTCGGGTTGTATTTTCTTCCTCACTCTTTGCAGGATAATTCATAGCAAAATCTTTGTGATAAGACTCATTATACTAATTGTTCTATGTTGATCACATTCCAGGGTTCCTGATTTCTTTGGGATTGCAATAAATGCAGAATTACATAATTCAGAAGGTATATCTCCAGTATCCAGTACTAGATATACGGTGGCCATATAACTAGATTACCAATTACGAGTATGCCGCAACAGGCAATGATGTACATGCTTCAGTAGTGATATCCCTCTATAATTTTCACATTGGAACTTATCTCCTTTCTTAAAGATAGGTATCAATAATGACTCTTTCCAAACATGGGGTAGTTCTTCTGTCCTCCAGATTTTTATTAGTAGTTCGTATAGCTTTAGATGTAATGCATGGCCACCTGCATTTATAAATTCAGCAGCAATTCCATCAGCCCTACTTGCCTTATTGTTAAGTCGTGTTATAGAACAATAGAGTTCGATATGATATTTTGATGACCGTACTGATGGAGAAGGGGGTCAATCCCTGGTTGGTGAACTGGATAGCAGCCGTCCTACATTCTCGTCTGGTTGCTCTCCGTTTGGGTGCATGGACCTCAGAGCCACGTATTTTAACCCCGGGACTGCCACAGGGATCAGCAATCTCACCGGTGCTCTTTAATGTGTATACGAGCAAGATTGCAAACCTAGAAGCACAAGGGGTTGGAAGAATACTAACATTTGCAGATGATATTCTTGCATATAGGCAGGGGAGAGATAGGGGGGCAAACAGCCCTGGAGCTACAGGCGACAGTAGACAAAGTGATTGACTGGTGTACTGAAATGAGTGCTGTCATCCACCCGGAAAAGGCGGCTGTTTTGTGGTGCTCTCTGGACAACAGGATTGTGAGAGCTGATGTCCCAAGCCTCACGATAGATGGTAGAAGCGTCAACAGAGAGAACAAACAGAAGTATCTGGGAATCACATTTGATAGGAGCCTGTCCTTCAAGGACCACGTGGAGACGGTTGTGACAAGGTCTCAAAAGGGACTCAATGCACTTAAAACTATGGCTGCAAAGGACACAGAGCAGAGAATGCTTTTCACACTATACCAGCACTTGATCCTCTCAGTGATTGATTATGGACTAGGACTGCTCACTGTCTCAAAGAGTCAGCTGGTGAAATTAGAGCGCATACAGATCGAAGCGTTGCGAGTCATTCTGGGATGCAACAGAGACAACCCAGTTGTGTGTATGCGTTACATCCTTGGTCTGCCGACTGTTGCTGGTAGGCTCAAGGTGATACAGGCGAAGGCATACCTCAGAGTAGCTGCAGACACAGACCACCCACTGCATGAGGCGCTGGACGCAGTTAAGGGTCAGCGACTGATAAGAGGGAAATCATGGATGGCTCAGGTGGAGGATACGATCAGATAGGTGTGCCCCTTGGAGAACATTAGGCGTGGAGAGGAGTGGGTCAGAGTGCCAGCAGAGCAGTCAGACTTGTGCAGAGTTATAATCACATTGAGCCGGGAGTGCAGGGAGTGGCCAGCAGGGGCCACGGAACAGGAAATCCAGCAGCTAATTCATGATAATGCTCGCTCAGGTGATGTGATTATCTACACAGATGGGTCGGTGTTGAGAGGTAGGAGAAGTGCTTGGAGGTTCTTAGCAAAAGCTAATGGTCGACGTTTGGTGAGGAGAGCCTGGCATATGATACCACAACATCTAGCTTAAGAATGGAGGTGGAGGCGGTCAGTGTAGCTTTCCGCTGGATGGAGAATACGATACACACACACATAGTGATTGAAACTGACTCAGAAAGCATGCTGAGTAGGGTGAAGACAGACAAGCTTCGTGCAGTGACGGGTGACAAGCATCGTCTGGATCCTTTCTCCAAGGCATGCGGGTGTGCTGGGGAATGAACAGGCGGACAGATTGGTTGGCTCAGCAAAACTTGGAGGAGTATTGATGCATGACAAAGCAGACGTGGTTGCGGCCTTGTGGGAGCATGTGTACACCTCGGAGGAGCAAATGGATCACCATGGTCTCGTAAGAATGAGACAGCGAGGAGTGACGAGGGGATCTGGCCAACGCTCGACGCTCAGAGGAAAGGCGAGACAGACATATAATGAGATTGCTACTGGTACTATTAGTGTTGGAACTCTTCGCTGGCTGCTGAGGCTGGGGACGGTGCGCTTATGGGAATGCCCCGAATACTGTGAGGTCGGTTCCTAAATCAATCAATCAATCAAGCCAATCAATCAATCAATCACCCGTATTGACATTGTATCATGCACATCTCTGTCACTCATATTGTCACTTTATCATACACATCTCTCTCATTCATATTGTCACTGTATCATACACATCACTCTCACTTATGTTGTCACTGTATCATACACATCTCTCTCACCAATTTTGTCACTGAATCATACACTCTCACCCATATTTTAGCTTTATCATACACATCTCTCACTCATATTGTCACTTTATCATACACATCTCTCTCACTCATATTGTCACTGTATCATGCACATCTCTCTCACCCATATTGTTCCTGTATCATACACATCTCTCTCACCCATGTTGTCACTTTATCATGCATATCTCTCTCGCCAATATTGTCACTGTATCATACACAAATCTCTCACCCATTTTGTCACTGTATCATACACATGTCTCTCACCCATATTGTTTCTGTATCATACATATATCTCTCACCAATATTGTCACTGTATCATACACAAAACTCCCACCCATGTTGTCACTGTATCATACACATATCTCTCACCTATGTTATCATTGTATCATACACTACTCTCTCATCCATGCTGTCTCGGTGTCCGTAGAGCGGCGGCCCATTTATCAAGGATTTTCATCAGACTTTAGCTCAAGCTAAATCAGCTAGCTCGCAGCTGATCAGGGATCTCCAATGTCCGGACACAAATGATACAGCAATATTGGAGTGTTTGAGAAAGGTATGTCTAGTGTTTACAAACATATCTGTGTGGAGCTATCTGTTGTACAGACATGTGTCTTGTTGTTTAGATATTTTGTACAAACATGTGTCTTGTTGAGATCTGTTGTACCGACATTTGTCTTGTAGTTGAGATCTGTTGTACAGCATGTGTCTTATTGTTGAGATATGTTGTACAGACATGTCTAGTTGTTGAGACCTGTTATGCACACATGTATATTGTTGATTAGATTTGTTGTATAGACATGTGTCTTGCTGTTGAGATATGTTTAAAGACATATATCGTGTTATTGAAATCTGTTGTACAGACAGGTGTCTTGTTGAGATGTGTTGTACAGACTCAAACTGTATGTTGCTATCGCCAGTCCCTGTCTATTGTGAGAAGATTGAGACAAACTGTTCCTCACACTGCAGGTTGCTATCACATGTACCTATCTATTGTGAGAAGATTGGGACAAACTTCCCCAAACTTCAGGTTGCTATCCGATGTCCCTATTTATTGTGAGAATATTGATACAAACTGTTCCCCAAACTTCAGGTTGTTGTCGCCTGGCCGTGTCTATTGTAAGAATATTGACACAAACTGTTCCCAAACTGCAGGATGTTATCGCCTGTACCTGTCTATTGTGAGAATATTGACATAAACTGTTCCCCAAACTGCATGTTGCTGTGCCTTTAACTGTCTATTGTGAGAATATTGCACAAAATGTTCCCACAACTGGAAGTTGTTGTCGCATGTCCCTGCCTATTGTGAGAATATTGAAAAAACTGTTCTCAGAACTGAAGGTTGCTGTCGCCTTTCCCTGTCTATTGTGAGAATATTGCCACATACTGTTCCACACACTGTAGGTTGCAGTCGCCTGTCCGTGACTATTGTAAGAATACTGACACAAATTGTTCCCCAAACTGTAGATTGCAGTCGCCTGTCCCTGTCTATTGTAAGAATACTGACACAAAACTGTTCCCGAAACTACAGGTTGCTGTCGCCTGTCCCTGTATATTGTGAGAATATTGACACAAACTGTTCTGCAAACTGTAGATTGCAGTCGCCTGTTTGGTCGCAGCCTCGAGCTCCATCTGCATCTTCTTCTCTTGAGCTTGCAGTTGTATTTTCTTTTCTTCAGCTTCCATTTGCATCTTCTTTTCTTGAGCTTGCAGTTGCATTTTCTTTTCTTCAGCTTCCATTTGCATCTGCATCTTTTTCTCTTCAGCCTCAACTTGCATCTTTTTCTCTTCTCTTTCTGACACAAACTGTTCCCCAAACTGTAGGTTGCTGTCGCCTGTCCCTGTCTATTTTGAGAATATTGACACAAAATAGTTCCCCAAACTTCAGGTTGTTGTCGTCTGTACCTGTCTATTGTGAGAATATTGACACAAAATAGTTCCCCTAATTGTAGAGTTCTGTCGTCTGTCCCTGTCTGTTGTGAGAATATTGACACAAACTGTTAACCAAACTGTAGGTTATTGTCGCCTGTCCCTGTTTCTTGTGAGAATATTGACACAAACTGTTCGCCACACTGTAGGTTGCAGTTGCATGTCCCTATCTATTGCGAGAATATTAACACAAACTGTTTCCCATGTCCCTATCTATTGCGAGAATATTAACACAAACTGTTTCCCAAACTGAAGGATGTTGACGCCTGTCCCTGTCTATTGTGAGAATATTGACACAGACTGTTTACCAAACTGTAGGTTTCTGATGCCTCTCACTGTCTAATGTGAGAATATTGACACAATCTTTTCTTAAAACTGTAGGTTGCTGTCGCCTGTCCCAGTCTATTGTAAAAATATTTACACAACCTGTTAACCAAACATGAGGTTGTTGTCGCCCATCCCTGTCTGTTGTGAAAATATTGACACAAATTTGTCCCCAATCTAAAGGTTGCTGTCTCCTGTCCCTGTTTATTATGAGAATATTGACACAAATTGTTCCCCAAACTGTAGGATCAGTCGCCTGTCATTGTCTATTGTGAGAATATGGACACAAACTGTTCCCCAAACTGTAGTTTGATGTCGCCTGTCCCTGTCTATTGTGAAAATATTTACACAAACTGTTTCCCAAACTGAAGGATGTTGTCGCCTGTCCCTGTCTATTGTGAGAACATTAACACAAACTGTTCTCCAAACTGTAGGTTGCTAACAGCTGTTCCCGTCAATTGTAAGAATTTTGACAACAACTGTTCCCCAAACTGTAGGTTGCTGTCGCCTGTCCCTGTCTATTATGAGAATATTGACACAAACTGTTCCCCAAACTGTAGTTTGCTGTCGCCTGTCCCTGTCTATTATGAGAATATTGACACAAGCAGTTCCCAAAATTAAAGGTTGCTGTCACCTTTCCCTGTCTATTGTGAGAATATTAACACAAACTGTTCCCCAAACAGAAGGATGTTGTCGCCTGTCCCTGTCTAACGTTAAAATACTGATACAAACTGTTCCCCAAACAGTAGATTGCTGTCACCTGACCATGTCTATTTTGAGAATATTGACATAAACCGTTCTCCGAACTAAAGGTTGCTGTCGCTTGTCACTGTCTATTGTGAGAATATTGACACAAACTGTTCCATAAACTGTAGGTTGCTGTCGCCTGTCCCTGTCTATTGTAAAAATATTGACCGAAACTGTTTCAAAAACTGTAGGTTGCAGTTGCCTGTCCCTGTCTATTGTGAGAATATTGACACAATCTTTTCTTAAAACTGTAGATTGCTGTCTCCTGTCGCAGTCTATTGTAAAAATATTTACACAACCTGTTCCCCAAACATGAGGTTGTTGTCACCCATCCCTGTCTGTTGTGAGAATATTGACACAAATTGGTCCCCAATCTATAGGTTGCTGTCTCTTGTCCCTGTTTATTGTGAGAATATTGACACAAATTGTTCCCCAAACTGTAGGTTGCAGTCGCCTGTCATTGTCTATTGTGAGAATATTGACACAAACTGTTCCCCAAACTGTAGGTTGCTGTCGCCTTTCCATGTCTATTGTGAGAATATTGACACAAACTGTTCCCCAAACTGCAGGATGTTGTCGCCTGTCATTGTCTATTGTGAGAATATTGACACAAACTGTTCCCCAAACTGTAGGTTGCTGTCGCCTTTCCATGTCTATTGTGAGAATATTGACACAAACTGTTCCCCAAACTGCAGGATGCTGTCGCCTGTCATTGTCTATTGTGAGAATATTGACACAAACTGTTCCCCAAACTGCAGGATGTTGTCGCCTGTCCCTGACTAACGTTAGAATACTGATACAAACTGTTTCCCAAACAGTAGGTTGCTGTCGATTGTCCCTGTCTCTTGTGAGAATATTGACAGAAACTGTTCCCCAAACTGCATGTTGCTGTCGCCTGTGCCTGTCTATTCTGAGAATATTGACACACACTGTTCCCCAAACTGGAGGTTGTTGTCGCCTGTCCCTGAATATTATGAAAACAATTACGAAAACTGTTCTCCAAACTGTAGGTTGCTATCGGCGTTCCCTGTCTTTTGTCAGAATTTGGACACAAACTGTTCCCCACACTGTAGGTTGCTGTCGCCTGTCCCTGTCTGTTGTGGGAATATTGACACAAACTGTTCCCCACATTGTAGGTTGCTGTGGCCTGTCCCTGAATCTTGTGAGAATATTGACACAAACTTTTCCCTAAACTGCAAGTTGCTGTCCCCAGTGCCTGTCTATTGTGAGAATATTTACACAAACTGTTCCCCAAACTGACGGTTGCTGTCGCCTGTCCCTTTCTATTGTGAGAATAATTGCACAAACTGTTCTCCAAACTGTAGGTTGCTAACGGCTGTTCCCGTCAATAGTAAGAATTTTGACAACAACTGTTCCCCAAACTGTAGGTTCCTGTCGCCTGCCCCTGTCTATTATGAGAATATTCACACAAACTGTTCCCGAAACTGTAGTTTGCTGTCGCCTGTCCCTGTCTATTATGAGAATATTCACACAAACTGTTCCCGAAAATGTAGTTTGCTGTCGCCTGTCCCTGTCTATTGTGAGAATATTGACACAAACAGTTCCCGAAACTGTAGTTTGCAGTCGCCTCTCCCTGTCGTTTGTGAGAAGATTGAGACAAAATGTTTCCAAAACTGCAGGTTTCTGTATCATGTCCCTATCTATTGTAAGAATATTGACACAAATTGTTCCCCAAACTTCAGGTTGTTTTCGCCTGGCGTTGTCTAATGTTAGAATACTGACACAAACTAGCCCCCAAACTGTAGGTTGTTGTCGCCTTTCCGTCTATTGTGAGAATATTAACACAAACTGTTCCCAAAACTGAAGGATGTTGTCGCCTGTCCCTGTCTAACGTCAGAATACTGATGCAAACTATTCCTTAAACAGTAGGTTGCTGTCACCTGACCATGTCTATTTTGAGAATATTGACATAAACCGTTCTCCAAACTGTAGGTTGCTGTCGCTTGTCACTGTCTATTGAGAGAATGGGGGGGGGGGGGGGGGGAGTGTACGGGATGTCAGGCATTAGTAGCACCTTTGGTAAGGATGGCTCTCATGTCCTTTCAGGACCCATCCCCCACTGGTCCAAGTCTGACACCCAGCTCGTGCCTGTGGCTCCTAGTAGCTGTCAGCATGCGACAGCCGCCACCCCCCGGGCAACAGCTGTGAGAGGCTGGCTAAACCAGGCATTGGTATCCGATTTGGTGTCAAACCAAGAGGTAAACTAGGGTATGCCTACCAAGCATGTGAAGACAGGATTCGGCAGACTGCGAGGAAGAAATCATTCCTGATTCAACGGGCAAGTCGGCGTTTACCTGCAAAGCGTTGTGGAACGTAATGAGCACGGCAAGGCACGTAGAGCGCCCTGGTCATCCACTGCACCTGTATTCGTCTCCAATCGTCTCGACTTGTCTTGCCACTGGACTCAGATGGACTCAGGCGAGATAGTGAGGTCGACGAATTGCGCAACTCTTCCTCACTTTAATCCAAGTCATCGCGCAAGTCATTCTTCATCTAACGTCATATATCACCTTCAAGCCTTTTGGCGATGGGCGAGCGGTAAAGCGGTAGGCGTGGGTACGCTGGCAGCCGTAGTCGCAGACCTGCACACAGGCGGCTCAGGCCATATGGTCGTCCTCTACTGACCGGAGCAGCAGTTTGATTCGGCAGCCCCCTGAGCGACTGAGCAGCCCTCTATAGGAACACACTGCTCACCTCCATAGCATGAGGAAGGGGCTAGAAAAGGTGCCCTAAACATTGTCTGCTTCATCATTACCTAACCAGCTAGCCGCGGTTGGTGGGTACCCTAACTGCGGTCGACATACAAAGAAAGATAAAACAAGCAAAGCTAAAAGAGTAAACCATATTCCTTTAAAAATTGGAACTTGGAATGTACGCACCCTACTTGACAGAGACGGCGCGTCGGGTCCAGAGAGACGAACAGCACTGATTGGGAGAGAGCTGGGCAGGTACAACATCGACATTGCAGCCTTGAGCGAGACACGACTTGCAGAAGAAGGCCAAATCTGTGAAACTGGTGCCGGCTACACATTTTTCTGGAGTGGAAGGAAAAGCGAGGAAAGACGCCAATCCGGTGTGGGATTTGCCATTAAGTCGGCCCTGGTCGGCAAATTAGCTGGATTTCCAAAGGCTATAAACGACAGGCTCATGACCATGAAGTTGCCTCTGCTGAATGGAAGGAAGCACGCAACCATTGTGAGTGTCTACGCACCAACTATGACCAACGAAGATGATGTCAAGAACAAGTTCTATGAGGACCTGCACAATGTATTAACATCTGTTCCCAAATGAGACAAACTTATACTCCTTGGGGATTTCAATGCCAGAGTAGGCACGGACACCACCTCTTGGAGTGGCATTATTGGAAAGCATGGAGTCGGAAATTGTAACAGCAATGGACTCCGCCTCCTTCAGACATGTGCCGAACATGATCTCCTGATTACGAACACAATTTTCCTTCTCCCCATGAGAAATAGGACATCATGGATGCACCCTCGCTCGAAACACTGGTACCTCATTGACTATGTCATCGTCAGGAGGAGTGACAGACAAGACGTTCGAGTGACAAAATCCATGTGTGGTGCCGAATGTTGGACAGACCATCGTCTCATTGTCTCGAAAATGAACATCCACATCAGGCCACCACGGCGTCCTCAAGCGGCGAAAATGCAAACAAAGCTAAATGTCACCCGCCTAAACAGCAAGAAAATGCAGCAGTCGTTTGAAAACATTCTGGAAGACCGCCTCAAGCCCAATGCTGAAGCTAAACAGGATACAGAAACAGAATGGAGAGCCCTAAAGGACACAATCTACAACACTGCTATGGAAATCCTGGGTCCAGCCCCCCGAAAGCATAAAGACTGGTTTGATGAAAATTCCGAAGACATCAACCAATTGCTGGCCGAGAAACATCTTCTCCTCAAGGCACATTTGAATGACCCAAAGTCAACATCAAAAAAAGATGCTTTCAAGAACATTCAGAGAGTAGTGCAGCAGAAACTTCGGCACATGCGGGACTCCTGGCTGAGCAGCAAAGCTGATGAAATTCAGGGCTTTGCTGACAGACATGATATGAAAAACTTCTACGACTCACTGAAAGCGGTCTATGGTCCTTCATCACCAGGCATAGTTCCCCTCCTCAGTGCAGACGGGGGAACATTGGTCACCGATAAGAAAGAAATCCTCCAACGCTGGGCAGAGCATTTCAGCAAAATCTTAAATGCAACTTCCTTCTTCGATGATGAAACCATCAACTGCCTTCCTCAAGTTCCCACCAATGAGACACTTGGTGACCTGCCAACCATAGTGGAAATAAACAAAGCCATCCAGCAACTCTCCAGCGGCAAGGCACCTGGTCCTGACTCCATCCCGGCAGAGATATACAAGGCAGGTGGGCCGGTCCTAACAGAGCAGCTTCACCAAGTCTTCACAAACATATGGATGAACGAGACCATGCCACAAGATTTTAAGGATGCGTCAATAGTACACCTTTACAAACGTAAAGGAAACCGCCAATCCTGTGACAACCACCGAGGCATCTCCTTGCTTTCAATTGCAGGGAAGATACTCGCCAGAATTCTTCTCAATCGTCTCACAGCCCATCTCGATCATGGTCTTCTTCCTGAGAGTCAATGTGGCTTCAGAAAAGAACGTGGAACTGTTGACATGATTTTCGCTGCAAGGCAGCTGCGAGAGAAATGTCAGGAACAGAACTGCGAAATGTTCTCCACTTTCATTGACCTTACCAAGGCTTTTGATACAGTCAGCAGAGATGGATTGTGGAAGATTATGGCAAAATATGGCTGTCCACGAAAGTTTGTCCAAATAGTGCGGCTATTTCATGACGGCATGCAGGCAAGAGTACAGGAAAATGGTGAACTGTCTGAACCCTTTCCTGTCACCAATGGAGTGAAGCAAGGATGTGTCCTGGCACCAACACTGTTCAGCCTCATGTTTTCAGCCATGCTGATGAATGCCTTCGAGAACGACGACATTGGAATAGACATCAACTACCGTATGGATGGAAAGTTATTCAATCTCAGAAGGCTGAAAGCTAAAACCAAAATTGACAGCGGCACCGTCAGAGAGCTCCTGTTTGCTGATGATTGCGCTCTATACGCCAACTCAGAGGCGGACATGCAACATAATGTTTCAGCTTTCTCACATGCCTGTGCCAAATTTGGGCTCAATATCAACTTGGAGAAGACTGTAGTTATGTACCAGCCAGCTCCAGGGAATAATCACACTGTGCCGAATATCAAAGTGAATGATCATAGACTAAGTGTTGTGGACAAATTCACCTATCTTGGCAGCACTGTGTCACAAGCTGCCACAATCGATGACGAAGTGAATGCAAGAATCTCCAAGGCCAGTGCAGCCTTTGGCAGACTGTACAAGAATGTATGGGACAGAACTGGAATAAGCCTGCAAACAAGGCTAAAAGTCTACAAAGCAGTTGTATTATCCACACTGCTATATGCTTGTGAAACCTGGACTGTTTATCAGCGACACGCTAGGAAATTAAACCACTTCCACACAGTCTGCCTAAGGAAGCTACTGAAGATTAAATGGCAAGACAAGATTCCAGACACTGAAGTCCTAGAAAGAGCATCCATGCCCAGTATCCACACTCTACTGATGAAGAATCAGATTCGCTGGGCTGGTCACTTGACCCGCATGCCAGATCACAGGCTCCCTAAACGAATTTTCTACAGCGAACTGCGTTGTGGTAAACGCTCCCAAGGTGGCCAGAGGAAACGTTTTAAAGACACTCTGAAAATTTCACTGAATGCTTTTGGAATTCATCATGACACCTGGGAGGCTGCAGCCAGAGACCGAAATTCGTGGCGTGCATCATTGCGCAAAGGTGCAGTCATATGTGAGGCAACCAGGACTGCAAGAGCTGTGAAGAAAAGGCAGGACAGAAAAACCACTGCAGGAAATCCTCCTCCAGAGACGTCAAGCATTCTTTGCCCACATTGTCAAAGAACATTTCGAGCCCAAATATGCCTTATCAGCCATCTTAGAACCCACGGCTCCACACCTTCAACCCCACTGGATGAAATGAATGGTCATCATCATTCTTGATGGACAAACAACAACATTGTGAGAATATTGAGACAAACTGTTCCACAAATCCCCAAACTGAAGGTTGCTGTCGGCTGGCCCTATCTAATGTGAGGATATTGAGACAAACTATTCCCCAAGCTGCATGTTGCTGTCGCCTGTCCCTGTCTATTTTGAGAATTTTGACACAAACTGTTCCCGACACTGTGTGTTTATGTCGCATGTCCCTGTCTATTGTGAGAATATTGACACAAACTGCTCGCCAAACTGTAGGTTGGTGTCACTTGTCCCTGTCTATTGTGAGTATATTAACACAAACTGTTCCCAAAACTGAAGGATGTTGTCGCCTGTCCCTGTCTAACGTCAGAATACTGATGCAAACTATTCCTTAAACAGTAGGTTGCTGTCACCTGACCATGTCTATTTTGAGAATATTGACATAAACCGTTCTCCAAACTGTAGGTTGCTGTCGCTTGTCACTGTCTATTGAGAGAATGGGGGGGGGGGAGTGTACGGGATGTCAGGCATTGGTAGCACCTTTGGTAAGGATGGCTCTCATGTCCTTTCAGGACCCATCCCCCACTGGTCCAAGTCTGACACCCAGCTCGTGCCTGTGGCTCCTAGTAGCTGTCAGCATGCGACAGCCGCCACCCCCCGGGCAACAGCTGTGAGAGGCTGGCTAAACCAGGCATTGGTATCCGATTTGGTGTCAAACCAAGAGGTAAACTAGGGTATGCCTACCAAGCATGTGAAGACAGGATTCGGCAGACTGCGCGGAAGAAATCATTCCTGATTCAACGGGCAAGTCGGCGTTTACCTGCAAAGCGTTGTGGAACGTAATGAGCACGGCAAGGCACGTAGAGCGCCCTGGTCATCCACTGCACCTGTATTCGTCTCCAATCGTCTCGACTTGTCTTGCCACTGGACTCAGATGGACTCAGGCGAGATAGTGAGGTCGACGAATTGCGCAACTCTTCCTCACTTTAATCCAAGTCATCGCGCAAGTCATTCTTCATCTAACGTCATATATCACCTTCAAGCCTTGTGGCGATGGGCGAGCGGTAAAGCGGTAGGCGTGGGTACGCTGGCAGCCGTAGTCGCAGACCTGCACACAGGCGGCTCAGGCCATATGGTCGTCCTCTACTGACCGGAGCAGCAGTTTGATTCGGCAGCCCCCTGAGCGACTGAGCAGCCCTCTATAGGAACACACTGCTCACCTCCATAGCATGAGGAAGGGGCTAGAAAAGGTGCCCTAAACATTGTCTGCTTCATCATTACCTAACCAGCTAGCCGCGGTTGGTGGGTACCCTAACTGCGGTCGACATACAAAGAAAGATAAAACAAGCAAAGCTAAAAGAGTAAACCATATTCCTTTAAAAATTGGAACTTGGAATGTACGCACCCTACTTGACAGAGACGGCGCGTCGGGTCCAGAGAGACGAACAGCACTGATTGGGAGAGAGCTGGGCAGGTACAACATCGACATTGCAGCCTTGAGCGAGACACGACTTGCAGAAGAAGGCCAAATCTGTGAAACTGGTGCCGGCTACACATTTTTCTGGAGTGGAAGGAAAAGCGAGGAAAGACGCCAATCCGGTGTGGGATTTGCCATTAAGTCGGCCCTGGTCGGCAAATTAGCTGGATTTCCAAAGGCTATAAACGACAGGCTCATGACCATGAAGTTGCCTCTGCTGAATGGAAGGAAGCACGCAACCATTGTGAGTGTCTACGCACCAACTATGACCAACGAAGATGATGTCAAGAACAAGTTCTATGAGGACCTGCACAATGTATTAACATCTGTTCCCAAATGAGACAAACTTATACTCCTTGGGGATTTCAATGCCAGAGTAGGCACGGACACCACCTCTTGGAGTGGCATTATTGGAAAGCATGGAGTCGGAAATTGTAACAGCAATGGACTCCGCCTCCTTCAGACATGTGCCGAACATGATCTCCTGATTACGAACACAATTTTCCTTCTCCCCATGAGAAATAGGACATCATGGATGCACCCTCGCTCGAAACACTGGTACCTCATTGACTATGTCATCGTCAGGAGGAGTGACAGACAAGACGTTCGAGTGACAAAATCCATGTGTGGTGCCGAATGTTGGACAGACCATCGTCTCATTGTCTCGAAAATGAACATCCACATCAGGCCACCACGGCGTCCTCAAGCGGCGAAAATGCAAACAAAGCTAAATGTCACCCGCCTAAACAGCAAGAAAATGCAGCAGTCGTTTGAAAACATTCTGGAAGACCGCCTCAAGCCCAATGCTGAAGCTAAACAGGATACAGAAACAGAATGGAGAGCCCTAAAGGACACAATCTACAACACTGCTATGGAAATCCTGGGTCCAGCCCCCCGAAAGCATAAAGACTGGTTTGATGAAAATTCCGAAGACATCAACCAATTGCTGGCCGAGAAACATCTTCTCCTCAAGGCACATTTGAATGACCCAAAGTCAACATCAAAAAAAGATGCTTTCAAGAACATTCAGAGAGTAGTGCAGCAGAAACTTCGGCACATGCGGGACTCCTGGCTGAGCAGCAAAGCTGATGAAATTCAGGGCTTTGCTGACAGACATGATATGAAAAACTTCTACGACTCACTGAAAGCGGTCTATGGTCCTTCATCACCAGGCATAGTTCCCCTCCTCAGTGCAGACGGGGGAACATTGGTCACCGATAAGAAAGAAATCCTCCAACGCTGGGCAGAGCATTTCAGCAAAATCTTAAATGCAACTTCCTTCTTCGATGATGAAACCATCAACTGCCTTCCTCAAGTTCCCACCAATGAGACACTTGATGACCTGCCAACCATAGTGGAAATAAACAAAGCCATCCAGCAACTCTCCAGCGGCAAGGCACCTGGTCCTGACTCCATCCCAGCAGAGATATACAAGGCAGGTGGGCCGGTCCTAACAGAGCAGCTTCACCAAGTCTTCACAAACATATGGATGAGCGAGACCATGCCACAAGATTTTAAGGACGCGTCAATAGTCCACCTTTACAAACGTAAAGGAAACCGCCAATCCTGTGACAACCACCGAGGCATCTCCTTGCTTTCAATTGCAGGGAAGATACTCGCCAGAATTCTTCTCAGTCGCCTCACAGCCCATTTCGATCAAGATCTTCTTCCTGAGAGTCAATGTTGCTTCAGAAAAGAACGTGGAACTGTTGACATGATTTTCGCTGCAAGGCAGCTGCAAGAGAAATGTCAGGAACAGAACTGCGAAATGTTCTCCACTTTCATTGACCTTACCAAGGCTTTTGATACAGTCAGCAGAGAAGGACTGTGGAAGATTATGCCAAAATATGGCTGTCCACGAAAGTTTGTCCAAATAGTGCGGCTATTTCATGACGGCATGCAGGCAAGAGTACAGGAAAATGGTGAACTGTCTGAACCCTTTCCTGTCACAAATGGAGTGAAGCAAGGATGTGCCCTGGCACCAACACTGTTCAGCCTCATGTTTTCAGCCATGTTGATGAATGCCTTCGAGAACGACGACATTGGAATAGACATCAACTACCGTATGGATGGAAAGTTATTCAATCTCAAAAGGCTGAAAGCTAAAACCAAAATTAACAGCGGCACCGTCAGAGAGCTCCTGTTTGCTGATGATTGCGCTCTATACGCCAACTCAGAGGCGGACATGCAACATAATGTTTCAGCTTTCTCACATGCCTGTGCCAACTTTGGGCTCAATATCAACTTGGAGAAGACTGTAGTTATGTACCAGCCAGCTCCAGGGACTAATCACACTGTGCCGAATATCAAAGTGAATGATCATAGACTAAGTGTTGTGGACAAATTCACCTATCTTGGCAGCACCGTGTCACAAGCTGCCACAATCGATGACGAAGTGAATGCAAGAATCTCCAAGGCCAGTGCAGCCTTTGGCAGACTGTACAAGAATGTATGGGACAGAACTGGAATAAGCCAGCAAACAAAGCTAAAAGTCTACAAAGCAGTTGTACTATCCACACTGCTATATGCTTGTGAAACCTGGACTGTTTATCAGCGACACGCTAGGAAACTAAACCACTTCCACACAGTCTGCCTAAGGAAGCTACTGAAGATTAAATTGCAAGACAAGATTCCAGACACTGAAGTCCTAGAAAGAGCATCCATGCCCAGTATCCACACTCTACTGATGAAGAATCAGATTCGCAGGGCTGGTCACTTGACTCGCATGCCAGATCACAGGCTCCCTAAACGAATTTTCTACAGCGAACTGCGTTGTGGTAAACGCTCCCAAGGTGGCCAGAGGAAACGTTTTAAAGACACTCTTAAAATTTCACTGAATGCTTTTGGAATTCATCATGACACCTGGGAGGCTGCAGCCAGAGACCGAAATTCGTGGCGTGCATCATTGCGCAAAGGTGCAGTCATATGTGAGGCAACCAGGACTGCAAGAGCTATGAAGAAAAGGCAGGACAGAAAAACAACTGCAGGAAATCCTCCTTCAGAGACGTCAAGCATTCTTTGCTCACATTGTCACAGAACATTTCGAGCCAAAATAGGCCTTATCAGCCATCTTAGAACGCACGGCTCCACACCTTCAACCCCACTGGATGAAATGAATGGTCATCATCATTCTTGATGGACAAACAACAACATTGAGAGAATATTGACACAAACTGTTCCATAAACTGTAGATTGCAGTCGCCTGTTTGGTCGCAGCCTCGAGCTCCATCTGCATCTTCTTCTCTTGAGCTTGCAGTTGCATTTTCTTTTCTTCAGCTTCCATTTGCATCTTCTTTTCTTGAGCTTGCAGTTGCATTTTCTTTTCTTCAGCTTCCATTTGCATCTGCATCTTTTTCTCTTCAGCCTCAATTTGCATCTTTTTCTCTTCTCTTTCTGCTTGCATCTTTTTGTCTTCTCTTTCTGCTTGCATCTTTTTCTCTTCTCTTTCAATTGCTCTTTCTTCTCGTGCAATATTTTCTGAATGCGTCTTTTGTGCCCATTCTGAAAGTTTTTCCTCAATATATCCTAACCTAATACCTAATTCAATGCACTGTTCTAATGTAGACATTTTCTATTTTTGTTATTGTTTATTTTATTGAAATTAAATCCCTTTGAAATTAGTCAGGGTGTACAAAAATTGGTTATTTCCCTTAATGTTTACCTTTAAATTTATATGAGGAGATTTACTTGGTTATAAGATTAGCATATACATACAAATCAATACAAAGAAAAATGTTACATCAATGAATGAGGATGAGGAGTATCGCTTAGGGATGTAATGAGCATGAAATGAAACTCATCTTATTTTCCCTGAGCTCTCGACTGTAGTCTTGTTTTCTCGCCACTGCTGGAATACAGGTTACATACACACGATAATTCGCGGAACAATCTGCTGTTGGAATCAAAAAAAAATTAGTAACTGTCATTGTAATTGTCACAGTCATGTCAAATTTCATAAACATTATCATCATTTGAAATATTTTTGTAGAGGGACTATAATAGCTTATTCACAGATAGCTGCAAAGTTTTTAACTTTGTCATGTGTTAAAGTTTATATATATTTTTTTTTACTTGGCAAACCCAAGAGCTGTTCTGAAACGTAAAGCTTATGATTGCCAACACCGGTGCTTGCCCCCAAATAGCCTGTCACCGTCCTAGATCTCTAGGGGATTGAAACTCGGGCTCATACAGGCAACAAACTCCGTTCAGATACAATCTAGCATCATTTATTTACATGTATATTACAGTACGCTGGCGAAGCGAGTTTTCACAAGCCAGCATTCAGCAAGTTGCGTATCACAGGAGTTTACAATGAACATGATTAACAGCTATCTAAACATATGTATAAGACCCCTAGATACAATTGGGTCTACTATCAAATCCCCTTAAGGTAAGCCATGTTGCTTCCTCGATGTCCAGTCCGTGTCTGTCTTTCCCCACGCGTGTCGCAATCCGACACGGGTGGCAACTCTCTCTGAGTTTCTCGTGGACCCCGCAATCGGCGGGCCCCATCAGTGTCCACGGGGCTGTGGACACACTGACCGGTCCTTCGAGAAGGCTCTGGATTGTTCGAGCCTTCAAGTGACTCGGTTCTTTCCCTTGAGCTGGAATTCTATCCCTTCGCCAGTATCTCTTACTTTTATGTTGGTACCGTCCCTATGTGAGGCTGTGACTCCTGTCCCTGTCTATTGTAAGAATATTGACAGCAACTGTAATCCAAACTGCATGTTGCTGTCGCCTGTCCCTGTCTATTGTGAGAATATTGACAAAAACTTTTCCCCAAATTATAGGTTGCTGTCGTTGACACTGTCTATTGTGAGAATATTGACACAAACTGTTCCCCAAACTGTAGGCTGCTGTCGCCTGTCCCTGTCTGTTGAGAGAATATTGACACATACAGTTCCCCAAACTGTAGGTTGTTGGCGCCTGTCTCTGTCTATTGTAAGAATACTGACATAAACTGTTCCGGAGACTGCATGTTGCAGTCACCTGTCCCTGTCTCTTGTGAGAATATTGACACAAACTGTTCCCCTAACTGCATGTTGCTGTCGCCTGTGCCTGTCTATTGTAAGAATATTGACACAAACTGTTCCCCAAACTGAAGGTTGCTGTCGTCTGTCCGTGTCTATTAAGAAAATATTGACACAAACTGTTCCCGAGATTGCATGTTGCTATCGCCTGTCCCTGTCTCTTGTGAGAATATTGACACAAACTATTCCCCAAACTGCATGTTTTGTGTCGCCTTCACCCTGTCTATTGTGAGAATATTGACACAAACTGTTCTCCACACTGTAAGTTGTTGTCGATTGTCCCTGTCTCTTGTAAGAATATTGACACAAACTGTTCCTCAAACTGCATTTTGCTGTCGCCTGTGCCTGTCTCTTGTGAGAATATTGACACAAACTATTCCCCAAACTGCATGTTTTGTGTCGCCTTCACCCTGTCTATTGTGAGAATATTGACACAAACTGTTCTCCACACTGTAAGTTGTTGTCGATTGTCCCTGTCTATTGTGAGAATATTGACACAAACTGTTCCATAAACTGGAGGTTGTTGTCGCCTGTCGCTGACTATTATGAAAACAATTACACAAACTGTTCTCCAAACTGTAGATTGCTTTCGGCTGGCCCTGTCTATTGTCAGAATTTTGACACAAACTGTTCCTTAAATTGTAGGTTGCTGTCGCCTGTCCCTGTCTATTGTGAGAATATTGACACAAACTGTTCCCCACATTGTAGGTTGCTGTCGCCTGTCATTGACTCTTATGAGAATATTGACACAAACTTTTCCCTAAACTGCAAGTTGCTGTCGCCAGTGCCTGTCTATTGTGAGAATATTAACACAAACTGTTCCCCAAAATGGAGGTTGCTGTCGCCTGTCCCTGTCTATTGTGAGAATATTTACACAAACTGTTCCCGAGATTGCATGGTGCTGTCTCCTTTCCCTGTCTCTTGTGAGAAAATTGACACAAACTATTCCCCAAATTGCATGTTTCTGTCGCCTTCACCCTGTCTATTGTAAGAATATCGACACAAACTGTTCCCCACACTGTAAATTGCCGTCGATTGTCCTTGTCTCTTGTGAGAATATTGACACAAACTGCTCCCCACATTGTAGGTTGCTGTCGCCTGTCCCTGACTCTTGTGAGAATATTGACACAAACTTTTCCTTAAACTGCAAGTTGCTGTCGCCAGTGCCTGTCTATTGTGAGAATATTGACACAAATTGTTCACCAAACTGAAGGATGTTGTCGCCTGTCCCTATCTATTGTGAGAATATTGACACAAACTGTTTACCAAACTGTAGGTTTCTGATGCCTCTCCCTGTCTAATGTGAGAATATGGACACAATCTTTTCTTAAAACTGTAGGTTGCTGTCGCCTGTCCCAGTCTATTGTAAAAATATTTACACAACCTGTTAACCAAACATGAGGTTGTTGTCGCCCATCCCTGTCTGTTGTGAAAATATTGACACAAATTTGTCCCCAATCTAAAGGTTGCTGTCTCCTGTCCCTGTTTATTATGAGAATATTGACACAAATTGTTCCCCAAACTGTAGGATCAGTCGCCTGTCATTGTCTATTGTGAGAATATGGACACAAACTGTTCCCCAAACTGTAGTTTGATGTCGCCTGTCCCTGTCTATTGTGAAAATATTTACACAAACTGTTTCCCAAACTGAAGGATGTTGTCGCCTGTCCCTGTCTATTGTGAGAACATTAACACAAACTGTTCTCCAAACTGTAGGTTGCTAACAGCTGTTCCCGTCAATTGTAAGAATTTTGACAACAACTGTTCCCCAAACTGTAGGTTGCTGTCGCCTGTCCGTGTCTATTATGAGAATATTGACACAAACTGTTCCCCAAACTGTAGTTTGCTGTCGCCTGTCCCTGTCTATTATGAGAATATTGACACAAGCAGTTCCCAAAATTAAAGGTTGCTGTCACTTTTCCCTGTCTATTGTGAGAATACTAACACAAACTGTTCCCCAAACAGAAGGATGTTGTCGCCTGTCCCTGTCTAACGTTAAAATACTGATACAAACTGTTCCCCAAACAGTAGATTGCTGTCACCTGACCATGTCTATTTTGAGAATATTGACATAAACCGTTCTCCGAACTAAAGGTTGCTGTCGCTTGTCACTGTCTATTGTGAGAATATTGACACAAACTGTTCCATAAACTGTAGGTTGCTGTCGCCTGTCCCTGTCTATTGTAAAAATATTGACCGAAACTGTTTCAAAAACTGTAGGTTGCAGTTGCCTGTCCCTGTCTATTGTGAGAATATTGACACAATCTTTTTTTAAAACTGTAGATTGCTGTCTCCTGTCGCAGTCTATTGTAAAAATATTTACACAACCTGTTCCCCAAACATGAGCTTGTTGTCGCCCATCCCTGTCTGTTGTGAGAATATTGACACAAATTGGTCCCCAATCTATAGGTTGCTGTCTCTTGTCCCTGTTTATTGTGAGAATATTGACACAAATTGTTCCCCAAACTGTAGGTTGCAGTCGCCTGTCATTGTCTATTATGAGAATATTGACACAAACTGTTCCCCAAACTGTAGGTTGCTGTCGCCTTTCCATGTCAATTGTGAGAATATTAACACAAACTGTTCCCCAAACTGCAGGATGTTGTCGCCTGTCCCTGACTAACGTTAGAATACTGATACAAACTGTTTCCCAAACAGTAGGTTGCTGTCGATTGTCCCTGTATCTTGTGAGAATATTGACAGAAACTGTTCCCCAAACTGCATGTTGCTGTCGCCTGTGCCTGTCTATTGTGAGAATATTGACACACACTGTTCCCCAAACTGGAGGTTGTTGTCGCCTGTCCCTGACTATTATGAAAACAATTACGAAAACTGTTCTCCAAACTGTAGGTTGCTATCGACATTCCCTGTCTTTTGTCAGAATTTGGACACAAACTGTTCCCCAAACTGTAGGTTGCTGTCGCCTGTCCCTGTCTGTTGTGGGAATATTGACACAAACTGTTCCCCACATTGTAGGTTGCTGTCGAATGTCCCTGTCTATTGTTAGAATAATTACACAAACCGTTCCACACACTGCAGTATAATTTCTCCTGCCCTGTCTATTGTGAGAATATTGAAACAAACTGATCCCCAAACTGTATGTTACTGTCGCCTGTCTCTGTCTATTGTGCGAATATTAAGACAAATTGTTCCCCAAACTGCAGGGTGCTTTCCCATGTCCCTAACTATTGTGAGAATATTGACACAAACTGTTTCCCAAACTTCAGATTGTTTTCGTCTGTCCCTGTCTATTGTGAGAATATTGACACAAACTGTTCACCAAACTGTAGGTTTATGTCACCTGTCCCTGTCTATTGTGAGAATATTGACACAAAACAGTTCCCCAAGATGTAGGTTGCTGTCGTCTGTCCCTGTCTATTATGAGAATATTGACACAAACTGTTCCGCAAACTGTGGGGTTTTTTCGTCTGTCCCTGTCTGTTGTGAGAATATTGACACAAACTGTTCCCCAAAATGTAGGTTGCTGTCGAATGTCCCTGTCTATTGTGAGAATAATTACACAAGCCGTTCCCCAAACTGCAGTATAATTTCTCCTGCCCCTGTCTATTGTGAGAATAGTGAAACCAACTGATCAGCAAATTGTATGTTACTGTCGCCTGTCCCTGTCTATTGTGCGAATATTAAGACAAACTGTTCCCCAAACTGCAGGGTGCTTTCGCATGTCCCTATCTATTGTGAGAATATTGACAAAAACTGTTTCCCAAACTTCAGGTTGTTTTCGTCTGTCCCTGTCTATTGTGAGAATATTGACACAAACTGTTCACCAAACTGTAGGTTTTTGTCACCTGTCCCTGTCTATTGTGAGAATATTGACACAAAACAGTTCCCCAAGCTGTAGGTTGCTGTCGTCTGTCCCTGTCTATTGTGAGAATATTGACACAAACTGTTCCACAAACTATGGGGTTCTGTCGTCTGTCCCTGTCTGTTGTGAGAATATTGACACAAACTGTTAACCACACTGTAGGTTGTTGTCACCTGTCCCTGTTTCTTGTGAGAATATTGACACAAACTGTTACCGAAACTGGAGGTTGTTGTCACCTGTCCCTTTCTATTGTGAGAACAATTACACAAATCGTTCTCTCAACTGTAGGTTACTGTTGCCTGTCCCTGTCTGGTGTAAGAATGTTGACAAAACCTGTTCCCCACACTGGATGTTGTTGTCACTTGTCCCTGTCTATTGTGAGAACAATTACACAAACCATTCTTCAAACTGTAGGTTGCTGTCGCCTGTCCCAGTCTATCGTAAGAATTGCGACAAAAACTGTTCCCCAAACTGTAGTTTGTCGTCGCCTATCCCTATATATTATAAGAATATTGACACAAGCAGTTCAGCAAACTATAGATTGCTGTCGCCTGTCCCTGTCTATAGTGGGAATATTGACACAAACTGTTTCCCAAACTGTAGGTTGCTGTTTCCTGTCCCTGTCTATTGTGAGAATAGTGACACAAACTGTTCCCCAAACTAAAGGTTGCTGTCGCCTGTCCCTGTCTATTTTGAGAATATTGACACAAAATAGTTCCCCAAACTTCAGGTTGTTGCCTGTACCTGTCTATTGTGAGAATATTGACACAAAATAGTTCCCCTAATTGTAAAGTTCTGTCGTCTGTCCCTGTCTGTTGTGAGAATATTGACACAAACTGTTAACCAAACTGTATTTTATTGTCGCCTGTCCCTGTTTCTTGTGAGAATATTGACACAAACTGTTCCACAAACTATAGTTTGCTGATGCATGTCCTTGTCTATTGTAAGAATATTGACACAAACTTTTCTTCAAACTGTAGATTGTTGTCGCCTGTCCCTGTCTATTATGAAAATATTGACACAAACTGTTCCCCACACTATAGGTTGCAGTCACATGACTTGTCTATTATAAGAATATTGACACAAACTGTTCCCCAAACTGTAGTTTGCTGATGCATGTCCCTGTCTATTGTAAGAATATTGACAAACTTTTCTCCAAACTGTAGGTTGCTGTCACCTGTCCCTGTCTATTGTTAGAATATTGATACAAACTGTTCCCGAAACTGTGTGTTGATGTCGCCTGTCAGTGTCAATTTCTGAGAATAGTGAGACAAACTTTTCCCCAAACTATAGGTTGCTATCGCCTGTCCCTTTCTATTTTGAAAATATTGACACAAACTGTTCCCCAAACTGTAGGTTGCTGTCGGCTGGCCCTATCTAATGTGAGAATATTGAGACAAACTGTCCCCAAGCTGTATGTTACCCTCGCCTGTCCCTTTCTATTTTGAGAATATTGACACAAACTGTTCACGAAACTGTGTTTTGCTGTCGCCTGTCCATGTCTATTGTGAGAATATTGAGACAAACTGTTCCCCAAATTGTAGGATTAAGTCGCCTGTCCCTGTCTATTGTGAGAATATTGACACAAACTGTTCCCCAAACTGTAGGTTGCTGTCTCCTGTCCCTGTCTATTGTGAGAACAATTACACAAACCTTTCTCTTAAGTGTAGGTTGCTGTCGCCTGTCGCTGTCTATTGTGAGAATTGTGACAAAAAACTCTTTCCCAAACTGCAGGTTGCTTTCCCATGTCCCTATCTATTGTGAGAATTTTGACACAAACTGTTTCCCAAACTTCAGGTTGTTTTTGTCTGTCCCTGCCTATTGTGAGAATATTGACACAAACTGTTCACCACACTGTATATTTATGTCACCTGTCCCTGTCTATTGTGAGAATATTGACACAAAACAGTTCCCCAAGCTGTAGGTTGCTGTCGTCTGTCATTGCCTATTGTGAGAATATTGACACAACCTGTTCCCCACAATGGAGATTGTTGTCGCCTGTCCCTGTCTATTGTGAGAACAATTACACAAACCGTTCTCTAAACTGTAGGTTGCTGTCGCCTGTCCCTGTCTATTGTGAGAATTGTGACAAAAACTCTTTCCCAAACTGTAGTTTGCTGTCGCCTGTCCCTATCTATTATAAGAATAATGACACAAACTGTTTAACAAACTGTAGATTGCTGTCGCCTGTCCCTGTCTATAGTGAGAATATTGACACAAACTGTTCCCCAAATTGTAGTTGCTGTCGCCTGTCCCTGTCTATTGTGAGAATATTGACACAAACTGTTCCCCAAACTGGAGGTTGCTGTCGCCTGTCCCTGTCTATTTTTAGAATATTGACACAAAATAGTTCCCCAAACTTCAGGTTGTTGTCGTCTGTCCCTGATTATTGTGAGAATATTGACACAAAATAGTTTCCCAAACTGTAGGGTTCTGTCGTCTGTCCCTGTCTGTTGTGAGAATATTGCCACAAACTGTTAACCAAATTGTAGGTTATTGTCGCCTGTCCCTTTTTCTTGTGAGAATAATGACACAAACTTGTCCCCACACTGTAGGTTGCATTTGCATGTCCCTATATATTGCGAGAATATTGACACAAACTGTTCCACAAACTATAGTTTGCTGATGCATGTCCTTGTCTATTGTAAGAATATTGACACAAACTTTTCTTCAAACTGTAGGTTGCTGTCGCCTGTCCCTGTCTATTGTGAAAATATTGACACATACTGTCCCCCACACTGTAGGTTGCAGTCACATGTCCCTGTCTATTGTGAGAATATTGACACAAACTGTTCCCGAAACTGTAGTTTGCTGATGCATGTCCCTGTCTATTGTAAGAATATTGACAAACTTTTCTTCAAACTGTAGGTTGCTGTCACCTGTCCCTGTCTATTGTTAGAATATTGCCACAAACTGTTCCCGAAACTGTGTGTTGATGTCGCCTGTCAGTGTCTATTTCTGAGAATTTTGTGACAAACTGTTCCCCAAACTACAGGTTGCTATCGCCTGTCCCTTTCTATTTTGAAAATATTGACACAAACCGTTCCCCAAACTGTAGGTTGCTGTCGTCTGTCCCTGTCTATTGTGAGAATATTGAGACAAACTGTTCCTCAAACTGCAGGTTGCTGTCCGCTGGCCATATCTAACGTGAGAATATTGAGACAAACTGTTCCCCAAGCTGTATGTTACCCTCGCCTGTCCCTGTCTATTGTGAGAATATTGACACAAACTGTTCCCCACACTGTAGGCTGCAGTCACGTGTCCCTGTCTATTGTGAGAATATTGACACAAAGTGTTCCCCAAACTGTAGTTTGCTGATACATGTCCCTGTCTATTGTAAGAATACTGACACAAACTTTTCTTGAAATTGTAGGTTGCTGTCGCCTGTCCCTGTCTCTTGTGAGAATTTTGACACAATTTGTTTCCCAAACTATAGGTTGCTATCGCCTGTCCCTTTCTACTTTGAGAATATTGACAAAAACTTTTCCCTAAACTGTAGGTTGCTGTCGCCTGTCCCTTTCTATTGTGAGAATATTTACACAAACTGTTCCCCAAACTGTATGTCGCTGTCGCCTATCCCTGTCTATTGTGAGAAGATTGAGATAATCTGTTCTCATAACTGCAGGATGCTGTGCCATGTCCCTATCTATTGTGAGAATTTTGACACAGACTGTTCCCCAAACTTCATTTTGTTGTCACCTGGCCCTGTCTAATGTGAGCATATTGACACAAACTGCTAATTAAACTGTAGGTTGCTGTCGCCTGTCACTGTCTATTTTGAGAATATTAACACATACTGTACTCAAAACTGTAGTTTGCTGTAGCCTGTCCCTGTCTATTGTGAATATGTTAATACAAATTGTTCCCAAAACTGAAGGTTGCTGTCGACTGACCCTGTCTATTGTGAGAATATTGAGACAAACTGTTCCCCAAATCCCCAAACTGCAGGTTGCTGTCGGCTGGCCCTATCTAATGTGAGAATATTGAGACAAACTGTTCCCGAAACTGTGTGTTGATGTCGCATGTCCCTGTCTATTGTGAGAATATTGACACAAACTGTTCCATAAACTGTAGGTTGCTGTCGCCTGTCCCTGTCTATTGTGAATATATTAACACAAACTGCTCCATAAACTGTAGGTTGCTGTCGCCTGTCCAGGTCCATTGTGAGAATATTAACACATACTGTACTCAAAACTGTAGGTTGCTGTTGCCTGTCCCTGTCTATTGTGAATATATTAACACAAACTGTTCCCAAAAATGAAGGTTGCTGTCGACTGTCCCTGCCTATTGTGAGAATATTGAGACAAACTGTTTGTCAGGGTCTTAAACCTGGCTCGTTTTTCCTAACACATGTGAGACAGTACAAGTACAACGTGATTTGACTTGAGACTCAACGGCACACCGTTCAATGGATTTATTTACAAATCATATACGATACGATGATCATTACAAGATATAAGTTATACTTCAATACACTTACAGACACAATACAGCTCACAGTCTATCTCTCAAGATGAACAGACACTCGACTTTCGGGCACAGAAACCACACAACGCCTTTCTCTCATCATACGTCCAGTCCAGTCCACATCCCAGAGCTGTCTGTCTATCGCTCGCAATGTGCCTCCCCACCTGAAGTGGCTTCACGAGGCATGCGTGCGTCTTGCTTCGTCCTTGCCTGACCGCTGGCCGTCTCGTCAGCCAGCAACCTCGCAGGCAGGTAACTACTCCTCGCCTGGCGGGCGTAACGAAGTTATGGCATCCCGGCTGGGGGACTAAGTCGCCTGGCGGGCGTAACGATGTCACTGCATCACTGCACTACTCTAGACTCTGACATGCTCCCCCGGGGCAGCTTCATGAAAGGTGTCATCTTTCATGTATACTATATGTACATACTGGGTTAATATTTTAACCTTGTCAGAGTCGACCCTTCTGTTGTTATATACATTGGAATCAGAATACATAGGTATACACATCTTGACATAGAAACATATAAGAAATGGAAGTTGTATTCAACGACATGTGGTGTTCAACCTTTAACACTTGTCAAGTTTCATCCTCTCGATGGCTGATTACCTCAATTGCATTATTGACCCAGTCAGATAGGTAGTAACAGCTTCCTAAGCAACTACCTCGCAGCCTCCAAAGAAAAAGTAATAATATGGTTTTTGAAACAAAAATCATCTGGCTAGACCGAAATACGGCTTTACATAAGTCGCATTAAACGCTCAAACCCTGACCTTATTTGACCAGGAGCTCTTGTGTTGGTCTGCAATGTCGGTAACACTCTACCATGCCCAGTAGATGGCTTCTTGGTGTGTTAACAATCTGGCAACAACATGGTTATTTATATACAACACATAATCGTATACATTTCACATTATAGCCCTTTGGTGTAATGATGTAGTAACAATTAAATGAAAAGGGGAATAACTTAAAAATTTCTGAAATATAATATTTTACAATAATTATTCTATTTCTCAGCGTCATAGCTTGATGTTTCTTCATACTAGCGAGAAAAAGCCGGTAGTATGAATACATTAATCAAGATATGATTCTAAGATTACACTACATAAAAATATAAATACACAATTCGTGTATTCAAACTTGTTGATTCCTAAAGATTTTAGAATCGTCATAGCTTTTTAAACTTTTGTTTGTCGTCTGCTAATTTTGAACTAAATTTCTAATTAATCCGGAAGTACACACGAACACTAAACAGCTGATGTTGAAACTTGTAGAACACACTTGTTCCGGTATGATGTAGTTACGGAATGTACAATGTTCTAATCGTTCATGTGTTGGGTGTTTCCCTGGAAAAACTTCTGGATTTCGATTGACTGCAGTGGTGTAGATGTCAATGTTCAGGTCACACTTTCACACACGGATTTAAAATATCACTGGAATGTTCCAAACGCAGATACCACTGTCAAATTGGATAGTTCGCTTACGGTAAGTTTTGAGCGAATGTGGCACTGTTCTTGTTTCGTAATATATACAATTAATAAAGTTCGCATTCTACCACACACTACACAATTATACACGACAATCACTACATTAATTAGTAAAATAAGAACACTATATATATTGGGAGTAACCCCTATCACATCACATCGTAGACATTACACAGCTTTCGTGAATGAAAAAAATATTCACTGATGGATGCCTGTGTTGATCTGAGTGTATTTTACACACTGCACTCAGACATTGGTGCTCACTGGGTCGGTCGGACAACGGGACAAAAGATCGGCAATCGTGTTTGTTCTGCCTGGGATATGTCGAACCTCGAAGCTGTAATCTTGGAGCTTAAGAGACCAGCGCGCTACCATTTGGTTTGAAGGTACACCTGAATTGATAAATCGCAGTGGACTACTGTCAGATTCGACAATAAAATGACGTCCTAGGAGGAATCTGGACAATTTAGTTATACCCACCACTAGAGCTAGGGCTTCCAACTGGGGTATTGACCAAGCCCGTTCTCTCGGTTTCAATTTCCTGGAGACGAAGTACACAGGATGAAGGATGTTATTATGCTCCTGCAACAAGACTGCTCCAATCGCCACGGAGCTCGCGTCTGTACGCAATCTGAAAGGGACATGTAGATTGGGCAACTTCAGAATAGGATTATTTAAACTATTATCAGAAAAACAAGATAATACTTTTTGGAATGCAAATTTTAGGCATTCATTGCTTACAATTTTCTCCGGTTTATCTTTTGTTAGTAAGTTAGTAAATACTTCGGTCAGTTCGGAAAAATCAGGAATGAACTGCCTGTAATAATTTATAAGTCCCAACAAACTTCTGACTTGCTTTTTCGTAGTCGGAAGTGAGAGTTTTAGTATCTTGGACACGATGTTATCGTCTGTCGTGACAAAGCCATTGGATATTCTGTACCCCAAGAAGGATATTTCCTGGTAGGCTATGTCTACTTTTGCAGGCTTTACCGTCAGTCCGTGCTGTCTAATGCGTTCAAATGTCTGTTCTAGTGTCTTTATATGGTCTGTCATCGTCTTTGTGTGAACACAAATGTCGTCTATATAGCAAATTATGTTCGGTATATCTACTAGTAGAAGTCGTGTCATACGTACGAATGTAGCTGGGGCATTGACAAGTCCAAATGGAAGTTTGCACCATTCGTACAGTCCCCAAGGTGTGGCAAATGCTGTCAGATGTCTGCTCTGTTCGTCTACCGCTATTTGCCAGTAACCTTTAGTCATGTCTACCTTCGTAAAGAACCTAGCGTCTGTCAGTTCTGTCAGTAGATCGTCAGAGTTTGCCATTGGCTCCAGATCTAGAAGAGTTATCTTATTGAGCTTTCTATAGTCGACACAGAGTCTTATCGTGTTGTCCTTTTTGCGTACTAGGACCATTGGAGATGAGAAGTCTGATTGGGATCGTCTTATGATGTTGTTTTTCTCTAAGTTGATGATCTCCTGATGTAAGTTTTCTTTGTAATGCAGTGGAATGGTGTATGGTCTGCATTTTATAGGTGTCTTTGACGTGAGTGTGATGTGATGATGTACTAATTCTGTTTGTCCTGGGTTGTTGGAGAAGATGGTGTTGTACTGTTGTATAAGATGTTTGCAACTGTCTGTTTCTGCTTGAGTTAACTTTGGGTTGATTTTAATTTCCTTCAAGCAGTTTGTCGTGTCTAATCCAGGTGTTGGAATTTCGTCACTAGCCTCGTCATCTTCATTGTCTATTATCACTGTACAAGCTGTTGTATCGTCATGTTCGTTGTCTCTGTTGTAATATGGTCTTAGCATATTGATGTGGAATATTTTGTGTTTGTCTTGTATTTGGATCTCGTAGTCTACAGGTGAAATTTGTCTCGTCACTTTAAAAGGTCCTTGCCAAGAATCAGTCAATAAGTGTCTGTCACTAGGTAGTAGAAGAAGAACGTCCTGTCCAGGTGTCAACGTTATTGTCCTGTTACCTTTGTCAGCATATTGTCTATAAGTAGCACCAGATAATTTTAGTGCATCCTTTGCAATTATACAACATTTGATGATTCTTTCACGCAATGATGTAACGTATACGTATGATGATATGGGTTTCAGTAAAGGAGTGGATTAAGTTAACATTTGGTGATAGATGCTTAATGGGCCACGTGGTTTGGCACCATAGATAAGTTCAAAAGGAGAGAAACCTGTACTAGCATGTGGCACCTCGCGATAAGCAAAGAGAATAGCAGGTAAATATACGTCCCAGTTATTGGGGTGCTCTTGAGTGACTTTAGCAAGCATGTGCTTTACATCGCCGTTAAATTTTTCTATTATCCCACTCGAGTGAGGATGGTACGGAGAATTGAAACATTGCTTCACTCCCAACATTTTGGTGAAAGCTTGAGTAGATGCGACGATAAACTGAGTTCCCCTATCTGATTGGATAGTGTCTGGAAATCCTATCCGAGAAAATATATGGAAGAAAACTTCCATTATATCATTGGCAGTTATGTTCTTTAGCGGAATCGCTTCCGGCCAGCGGCTACATTGATCAATGGCAGTTAGAATATATTTATTCCCTCTAGTTGTTGTCTGATTAAGTGGGCCCACTTTGTCGACAGATATTTTCTCAAAAGGTCGACTGGCTAAGTCAGTAACTTGTAACTTTGCCTGTGGGTGTTTACTTTTCTTTACCAGTTTTTGGCAGATGTCACAACTTCTGCAATATTGTTTAATGTCATTGCAAATTTTGGGCCAATGAAACTGTGTTAATAATCTTGATCTGGTCTTAGCGTATGCCATATGCCCTGCAAGAGGTATATCTTGGGCAAGATGTAAGGCTTGCTTGCGATACTCACTTGGCAAAACAGTTTGCTCTGTTGTGCTGTCACCTCTGGTATAATACCTAATGAGGATACAATTTTTCAAAGCAAAATGCCATTTTGCATTCTTGGTTACCTTTGGCTTTTGGCCGATCAGATTAAAATATTTCGACAATGAAGGATCAGCCTTTTGAGCTGTTACAAACGTTTCCTTCATGGTTTTATAAGGTAGTGATACTGGGCTAAGCATTTGTATAGCCTCAGTTTGGTTACTTTCATCTTGCACTCTAGCAGTAGTTCTGGTTACTGCGTTCACACATTCAATGATATCAGATGGTGATGAAATAGTGTTATCAATGATGTCATGAGATCTTAGTGCTACATTAGATACCATACATTCATTAGGTGGTGTAACATTATCAATGATGACATTTGATGGTGATGTTATGATATCATCAATGCAAAGAGATGTTATGTCATGAGGCATATCATTCACCTCTGGTAAATTTTCAATTATAATATCGCACACCGGGTTTGTTAATGCTGCGCATTTTACTTTATCAGTGAGGAAAGGTGTTTGAATATATGCCCATGCTAGTGGGTACTTTTCAATATTGCCAGAGAATGTTCTGCATGTTACGTGCCTGCCTGTATAGTCTGCAGGCATTATGAACGTTCTTTTTAGACCAATAAGTGAGCTTCACGTGTCCCGAAGGATTGTAGCAGACTTGCCATTCACGTATCCTTGATGGACGTTTATTCTGCCTTTGGAATCTACTACCAAATTAGCTTCTTCATTGGCAATAGGAATGGAGTGGCCGCATATTAAAATGCCATCTTCATAAAAGGTATTACAAACAGTACATTTATTTGCGTTAAACATATCAAAAGCCTGTGCTGAGTTCACAGGATGTTTCTCTGATTGTTCTTCATCTGACGATGAACTGTCAAACAAGGCGGCATTTGCTTTGTTGGTCATTTGCCTACCTTTACAATCATGGCGATAATGTCCGTACGCCTTACAGAGGAAACATTTACGCAAATTTCTGAAGGATCTACGCTCCTTATCTTGTCTGTTTACCATGTTTTGTAGATAAGTATGATATGCGGGGTTCTTGTCACACATCTCACCTTGATGGTGTGAAATTTTACAATATCTACAGTGATTATACTTCTCAGATGTAAGCTTATGAGGTTTCTGCCTACTATAGGGTTTGTCATAGTTAGCCGATGCTACAAAAGTTATGTCAGTAGCTTCACTGGCAAAACAATGTTTGTTGGCTGTGTAATAAGCCGAACCACGTCTCTCAATTTCATCTACACTAGTGCATTCATTCTCTTGCAAAAATTTTGAAAATGCTGATGGAATTGATGAAATGACTTTATCTCTGATGATCAGATCTTCTAACTTTTGATAGCTTTTATCAATTTTAGCTGCTGAAGTCCATTTGGAAAATATATCTCGGACTAAGCAGAGGTAGTCAGAGAACGTTTGAGTCGGTTTTGGGCTCAACTTGCTGAATTGTTCTCTGTAACCTGCCTCATCTAACATAAAATGTGCCATAATCTTTGATTTTAGATAATGGTAATCTTTTCTGAGGTCTTTGGGGATAGTCTCAATGACTTTAAGAGGCTCCCCTGATAAACTCCTCATATAAATAATATTCCATTCAGACAGTGGAACCTGGTAATGGTCCATTAACGTCTCACAATTTTGGGTAAAGGCTGCAATGCAGTCCCCCGAGGTATAATTACATACTATACCTTGGTATTTCTTGTACTGGTTTTCTTTCTCCAGTCTCTCAGATTTCTTAGACTCTTTGTTAATGGCAGTCTCAGTATCAAGTTGTTTGATGTTAAGTTGCAATTCCAGCTCTTCCCGTTTACTCTGAGCTGCTATTTCAGCTTTCTTCAGTTCGATATCAAGCTCTGCTTGTTTTGTCTTTGCAGACAGTTCTAGTTCTGTCTGTTTTGCTGCGGTTGCTGCCTCTGCTTGCTTTAAGGCTGTTTCTGCCTCTAATTGCTTGGCAGCTCTTTCAGTCTCTGCCTGCTTTAATGCTCTTTCAGCTGCTCTTTCTTCACGCTCGTGGTATTCAGAGTATTTCTTCTCACTCCACTTTGTTAACTCATCACCTGTTAACTTTAACTTTAACCCCATATCGATGAAATCATTTAATGACGACATGATGGAAAATGCCAATGAAATACCAGCCACACAATTTGTTACAAGTGGTTAGTAAAGTAAACAATTTACAATTATGTTCTATTGACAATACGTGCCTAAATTTGCATCCTAAAGTATATGAAAAGAAAAATATACTCAAGTGCACCGGATGCGGTGAAGAACGGTTTGAAATCGGGCTAGGAACTGTAGGGTCGCTACTTCAAACACAAATGACCTCTACGGGCAAGGGTTTCAGATGGCACAGAAAACCTGCTTTGTTTTTGGAGGAAATAAATTAGCGTCTATTTGATGTGGTGTGCCTGCTTGTCACTAAGTTTTGATTAGGTTTGTATGGCATTGAGTGTAATTGTATGTCGTAATGTTGTCAGTCAACAATTTTTTTTTTTCAAAACACAAGTCACTTTCTTTCCAAAACTTTCTGCTTTCCACAACTTACTTTACAAAGACACTCTAAATATATCTCAACACGCTACAACATTGATGACACATCACTTACATCAAGATGACATTCAGTAAGGACATAGACATCAAGTTTACAAGATGGCGACAAGGTCACAATGGCGACAACTTCACAATGTCGACAAGGTCAAAACGGTGACAAGTTTCACAATTACAAATGTTTTACACGTTTACAAGATCAAACAATATGTATGCACTGTACAATCACATTTAGTCTCCATGTTTAAATAATGTAATAATATCTATCAAAATGAGCCTTCAACGATCACATTTACATGTACAATAAAGTTGGACAAAAATTCTAAGTTCACAACTCTTAAGTTTAAATGTTAAATTATCTAAACTACGTTCATTTCAAAGCCGGACGAATGCCACCACGTCCACACATGTCAGGGTCTTAAACCTGGCTCGTTTTTCCTAACACATGTGAGACAGTACAAGTACAACGTGATTTGACTTGAGACTCAACGGCACACCGTTCAGTGGATTTATTTACAAGTCATATACGATACGATGATCATTACAAGATATAAGTTATACTTCAATACACTTACAGACACGATACAGCTCACAGTCTATCTCTCAAGATGAACAGACACTCGACTTTCGGGCACAGAAACCACACAACGCCTTTCTCTCATCATACGTCCAGTCGAGTCCACGTCCCAGAGCTGTCTGTCTATCGCTCGCAATGTGCCTCCCCACCTGAAGTGGCTTCACGAAGCATGGGTGCGTCTTGCTTCGTCCTTGCCTGACCGCTGGCCGTCTCGTCAGCCAGCAACCTCGCAGGCAGGTAACTACTCCTAGCCTGGCGGGCGTAACGAAGTTACGGCATCCCGGCTGGGGGACTAAGTCGCCTGGCGGGCGTAACGATGTCACTGCATCACTGCACTACTCTAGACTCTGACACTGTTCCCCAAATCCCCAAACTGCAGGTTGCTGTCGGCTGGCCCTATCTAATGTGAGAATATTGAGACAAACTATTCCCCAAGCTGTATGTTGCAGTCTTCTGTCCCTGTCTATTGTGAGAATATTGACACAAACTGTTCCCTAAACTATAGGTTGCTATCGAATGTAGCTGTTTATTTTGAGAATATTGACACAAACTGTTCCCGAAACTGTGTGTTGATGTCGCATGTCAATGTCTATTGTGAGAACTTTGACACAAACAGTTCCCCAAACTGTACGTTCGTGTAACTTGTCCCTGTCTATTGTGAGAATATTGACACAAACTGTTCCCAAAACTGTAGGTTGCTGTCGAATGTCCCTGTCTATTGTGAGAATAATTACACAAACCGTTCCCCAAACTGCAGTATAATTTCTCGTGCTTCTGTCTATTGTGAGAATATTGAAAGAAGCTGATCCCCAAACTGTATATTACTGTCGCCTGTCCTTGTCTACTGTGCGAATATTGAGACAAACTGTTCCCCAAACAGCACGATGCTGTCGCCAACCCTATCTATTTTAAGAATACTGACACAAACTGCTCGCCAAACTGTACGTTCGTGTCACTTGTCCCTGTCTATTATGAGAATATTGACACAAACTGTTCCCAAAACTGTAGGTTGCTGTCGAATGTCCCTGTCTATTGTGAGAATAATTACACAAACCGTTCCCCAAACTGCAGTATAATTTCTCGTGCTTCTGTCTATTGTGAGAATATTGAAAGAAGCTGATCCCCAAACTGTATGTTACTGTCGCCTGTCCCTGTCTATTGTGCGAATATTGAGACAAACTGTTTCCCAAAATTCAGGTTGTTGTCGTCTGTCCCTGTCTATTGTGAGAATATTGACACAAACTGTTCAACAAACTGTAGGTTTATGTCACCTTTCCCTGTCTTATGTGATAATATTGACACAAAACAGTTCCCCAAGCTGTAGGTTGCTGTCGTCTGTCCCTGTCTATTGTGAGAATATTGACACAAACTGTTCCCCAAATTGTAGTTTGCTGTCGCCTGTCCCTATATATTATGATAATATTGACACAAACTGTTCAGCAAACTGTAGATTGCTGTCGCCTGTCCCTGTCAATAGTGAGAATATTGATACAAACAGTTCTCCAAACTGTAGGTTGCTGTCGCCTGTCCCTTTCTATTGTGAGAATATTTACACAAACTACTCCCCAAACTGTATGTTGCTGTCGCCTATCCCTGTCTATTGTGAGAAGATTGAGATAAACTGTTCTCCAAACTGCAGGATGCTGTCCCATGTCCCTATCTATTGTGAGAATGTTGTCACAGACTGTTCCCTAAACTTCAGGTTGTTGTCACCTGGCCCTGTCTAATGTGAGCATATTGACACAAACCTCTACTTAAACTGTAGGTTGCTGTCGCCTGTCACTGTCTATTGTAAGAATATTAACACATACTGTACTCAAAACTGTAGGTTGCTGTTGCCTGTCCCTGTCTATTATGAATATATTATCACAAACTGTTCCCCAAACTGAAGGATGCTGTCGACTGTCCCTGTCTATTGTGAGAATATTGAGACAAACTGTTCCCCAAATCCCCAAACTGCAGGTTGCTGTCGGCTGGCCCTATCTAATGTGAGGATATTGAGACAAACTATTCCCCAAGCTGCATGTTGCTGTCGCCTGTCCCTGTCTATTTTGAGAATTTTGACACAAACTGTTCCCGACACTGTGTGTTTATGTCGCCTGTCCCTGTCTATTGTGAGAATATTGACACAAACTGCTCGCCAAACTGTAGGTTGGTGTCACTTGTCCCTGTCTATTGTGAGTATATTGACACAAACTGTTCCCAAAACTGTAGGTTGCTGTCGTCTGTCCCTTCTCTTGTGAGAATATTGACACAAACTGTTCCCCAAACTGTAGATTGCTGTCGAATGTCCGTGTCTATTGTGAGAATAATTACACAAACCGCTCCCCAAACTGCAGTATTTTGTCTCCTGCCCCAGTCTATTGTGAGAATATTGATACAAACTGTTCCCAAAATCCACAAACTGCAGGTTGTTGTCGGCTGGCCCTATCTAATGTGAGAAAATAACACAACCTATTCCCCAAATTGAAGGTTGTTTTTGCCTCTCCGTGTCTATTGTGAGAATAATGACACAAACTGTTCCCCAAACTGTCGGTTGCAGTCGCCTGTCCCTTTTTTATGTGAGAATAATGACACAAACTGTTTCCCAAACTGTAGGGTTCTGTCGTTTGTCCCTGTCTGTTGTGAGAATATTGACACGAACTGTTAACCACACTGCAGGTTGTTGTCACCTGGCCCTGTCGTATAAGAGAATATTGACACAAACTGCTCCTTAAACTGTAGGTTGCTGTCGCTTGTCACTGTCTATTGTGAGAATATTAACGCACATTGTTCACGAAACTTTAGGTTGCTGTCGCCTGTCCCTGTCTATTGTGAATATATTAACACAAACTGCTCCATAAACTGTAAGTTGCTGTCGCCTGTCCCTGTCTATTGTGAGAATATTGACACCAGTTGTTCCCCAAATTGTAGTTTGCTGATGCATGTCCTTGTCTATTGTAAGAATATTGAGACAAACGTTTCTTTAAACTGTAGGTTGCTGTCGCCTCTCCCTGTCTATTGTGAGAATATTGACACAAACTATTCCCCACACTGTAAGTTGCAGTCGCATGTCCCAGTCTATTGTGAGAATATTGACACAAAGTGTTCCCCAAACTGTAGTTTGCTGATGCATGTCCCTGTCTATTGTAAGAATATTGACACAAACTTTTCTTCAAACTGTAGGTTGCTGTCGTCTGTCCCTGTCTATTGTGAGAATTTTGACACAAACTGTTCCCCAAACTGTAGGTTGCTGTCGCCTGTCCCTGTCTATTGTTATAATATTGAGACAAACTGTTCCTAAAACTGCAGGTTGCTGTCGGCTGGCCCTATCTAATATGAGAATATTGAGACAATCTGTTCCCCAAGCTGTATGTTACCCTCGCATGTCACTGTCTACTTTGAGAATATTGACACAAACTGCTCACGAAACTGTGTTTTGCTGTCGCCTATCCCTGTCTATTGTGAAAATATTGAGACAAACTGTTCCCCAAACTGCAGGATGCTGTCGCCTAGCCCTATCTATTTTAAGAATATTGACACAAACTGCTCGCCAAACTGTAAGTCGTGTCACTTGTCCCTGTCTATTGTGAGAATATTGACACAAACTGTTCCAAAAACTGTAGGTTGCTGTCGTCTGTCCTTGGCTCTTGTGAGAATATTGACACAAACTGTAGGTTGCTGTCGAATGTCCCTGTCTATTGTGAAAATAATTACACAAACCGTTCCCCAAACTGCAGTATCATTTCTCCTTCCCCTGTCTATTGTGAGAATATTGAAACAAACTGATCAACAAACTGTATGTTTCTGTCGCCTGTCCCTGTCTATTGTGCGAATATTGAGACAAACTGTTCCCAAAACTTCAGGTTGCTGTCCCACGTCCCTATCTATGGTGAGAATATTGATACAAACTGTTTTCCAAATTTCAGGTTGTTTTCGTCTGTCCCTGTCTATTGTGACAATATTGACACAAACTGTTCCCGAAACTATAGGTTGCTATCGAAGGTAGCTGTTTATTTTGAGAATATTGACACAAACTGTTCCCGAAACTGTGTGTTGATGTCGCATGCCAATGTCTATTGTGAGAATTTTGACACAAACTGTCCCATAAACTGTAGGTTGCTTTCGCTTGTCCCTGTCTATAGTGAGAATATTAACACAAACAATTCCCCAAACTGTAACTGTAGGTTGCTGTAGCCTGTCCCTATCTATTGCGAAAATATTGACACACACTGTTCACCAAACTGTTGGTTGCAGTCGCCTATCCCTTTGTATTGTGAGAATATTGGCACAAACTGTTCCCCAACTGCAGGATGTTGTCGTCTGTACCTTCTATTGTGAGAATATTGACACCAGCTGTTACCCAAACTGCAGGATGCTGTCGCCTGTCCCTGTCTATCGTGAGAATACTGACAAAAACTGTTCCCCAAACAGTAGGTTGCTGTCTCCTGCCCTTGTCTATTTTGAGAATATTGACATAAACTGTTCCCCAAAATGTAGTATGCTGTCGCCTTTCCCTGACTATTGTGAGAATATTGACTCAAACTTTTCCATAAAGTGTAGGTTTCTGACGCCGATCCCTGTCTATTGTAAGAATATTAACACATACTGTACTCAAAACTGTAGGTTGCTGTTGCCTGTCCCTGTCTATTATGAATATATTATCACAAACTGTTCCCCAAACTGAAGGATGCTGTCGACTGTCCCTGTCTATTGTGAGAATCTGGGGGTAGGGTACCAATGGGGGGTACGGGGTGTCAGGCATTGGTAGCACCTTTGGTAAGGATGGCTCTCATGTCCTTTCAGGACCCATTCCCCACTGGTCCAAGTCTGACACCCAGCTCGTGCATGTGGCTCCTAGTAGCTGTCAGCATGCGACAGCGGCCACCCCCCGGGCAACAGCTGTGAGAGGCTGGCTAAACCAGGCATGGGTATCCGATTTGGTGTCAAACCAAGAGGTAAACTAGGGTATGCCTACCCAGCATGTGAAGACAGGATTCGGCAGACTGCGCGGAAGAAATCATTCCTGATTCAACGGGCAAGACGGCGTTTACCTGCAAAGCGTTGTGGAACGTAATGAGCACGGCAAGGCACGTAGAGCGCCCTGGTCATCCACTGCACCTGTATTCGTCTCCAATCGTCTCGACTTGTCTTGCCACTGGACTCAGATGGACTCAGGCGAGAGAGTGAGGTCGACGAATTGCGCAACTCTTACTCACTTTAATCCAAGTCATCGCGCAAGTCATTCTTCATCCAACGTCACATATCACCTTCAAGCCCTGTGGCGATGGGCGAGTGGCAAAGCGGCAGGCGTGGGTACGCTGGCAGCTGTTGTCGCAGACCTGCACACAGGCGGCTCAGGCCATATGGTCGTCTTCTACTGACCGGAGCAGCAGTGGGATTCGGCAGCCCCCTGAGCGACTGAGCAGCCCTCTATAGGAACACACTGCTCACCTCCATAGCATGAGGAAGGGGCTAGTAAAGGTGCCCTAAACATTGTCTGCTTCATCACTACCTAACCAGCTAGCCGCGGTTGGTGGGTACCCTTAACTGCGGTCGACATACAAAGAAAGATAAAACAAGCAAAGCTAAAAGAGTAAACCATATTCCCTTAACAATTGGAACTTGGAATGTACGCACCCTACTTGACAGAGACGGCGCGTCGGGTCCAGAGAGACGAACAGCACTGATTGGGAGAGAGCTGGGCAGGTACAACATCGACATTGCAGCCTTGAGCGAGACACGACTTGCAGAAGAAGACCAAATCTGTGAAATTGGTGCCGGCTACACATTTTTCTGGAGTGGAAGGAAAAGCGTGGAAAGACGCCAATCCGGTGTGGGATTTGCCATTAAGTCGGCCCTGGTCGGCAAATTAGCTGGATTTCCAAAGGCTATAAACGACAGGCTCATGACCATGAAGTTGCCTCTGCAGAATGGAAGGAAGCACGCAACCATTGTGAGTGTCTACGCACCAACTATGACCAACGAAGATGATGTCAAGAACAAGTTCTATGAGGACCTGCACAGTGTATTAACATCTGTTCCCAAAGGAGACAAACTTATACTCCTTGGGGATTTCAATGCCAGAGTAGGCACGGACACCACCTCTTGCAGTGGCATTATTGGAAAGCATGGAGTCGGAAATTGTAACAGCAATGGACTCCGCCTCCTTCAGACATGTGCCGAACATGATCTCGTGATTACGAACACAATTTTCCGTCTCCCCATGAGATATAGGACATCGTGGATGCACCCACGCTCGAAACACTGGCACCTCATTGACTATGTCATCGTCAGGAGGAGTGACAGACAAGACGTTCGAGTGACAAAATCCATGTGTGGTGCCGAATGTTGGACAGACCATCGTCTCATTGACTCGAAAATGAACATCCACATCAGGCCACCACGGCGTCCTCAAGGGGCGAAAATGCAAACAAAGCTAAATGTCACCCGCCTAAACAGCAAGAAAATGCAGCAGTCGTTTGAAAATATTCTGGAAGACCGCCTCAAGCCCAATGCTGAAGCTAAACAGGATACAGAAACAGAATGGAGAGCCCTAAAGGACACAATTTACAACACTGCTATGGAAATCCTGGGTCCAGCCCCCCGAAAGCATAAAGACTGGTTTGATGAAAATTCCGAAGACATCAACCAATTGCTGGCCGAGAAACATCTTCTCCTCAAGGCACATTTGAATGACCCAAAGTCAACATCAAAAAAAGATGCTTTCAAGAACATTCAGAGAGTAGTGCAGCAGAAACTTCGGCACATGCGGGACTCCTGGCTGAGCAGCAAAGCTGATGAAATTCAGGGCTTTGCTGACAGACATGATATGAAAAACTTCTACGACTCACTGAAAGCGGTCTATGGTCCTTCATCACCAGGCATAGTTCCCCTCCTCAGTGCAGACGGGGGAACATTGGTCACCGATAAGAAAGAAATCCTCCAACGCTGGGCAGAGCATTTCAGCAAAATCTTAAATGCAACTTCCTTCTTCGATGATGAAACCATCAACTGCCTTCCTCAAGTTCCCACCAATGAGACACTTGGTGACCTGCCAACCATAGTGGAAATAAACAAAGCCATCCAGCAACTCTCCAGCGGCAAGGCACCTGGTCCTGACTCCATCCCGGCAGAGATATACAAGGCAGGTGGGCCGGTCCTAACAGAGCAGCTTCACCAAGTCTTCACAAACATATGGATGAACGAGACCATGCCACAAGATTTTAAGGATGCGTCAATAGTACACCTTTACAAACGTAAAGGAAACCGCCAATCCTGTGACAACCACCGAGGCATCTCCTTGCTTTCAATTGCAGGGAAGATACTCGCCAGAATTCTTCTCAATCGTCTCACAGCCCATCTCGATCATGGTCTTCTTCCTGAGAGTCAATGTGGCTTCAGAAAAGAACGTGGAACTGTTGACATGATTTTCGCTGCAAGGCAGCTGCAAGAGAAATGTCAGGAACAGAACTGCGAAATGTTCTCCACTTTCATTGACCTTACCAAGGCTTTTGATACAGTCAGCAGAGATGGATTGTGGAAGATTATGGCAAAATATGGCTGTCCACGAAAGTTTGTCCAAATAGTGCGGCTATTTCATGACGGCATGCAGGCAAGAGTACAGGAAAATGGTGAACTGTCTGAACCCTTTCCTGTCACCAATGGAGTGAAGCAAGGATGTGTCCTGGCACCAACACTGTTCAGCCTCATGTTTTCAGCCATGCTGATGAATGCCTTCGAGAACGACGACATTGGAATAGACATCAACTACCGTATGGATGGAAAGTTATTCAATCTCAGAAGGCTGAAAGCTAAAACCAAAATTGACAGCGGCACCGTCAGAGAGCTCCTGTTTGCTGATGATTGCGCTCTATACGCCAACTCAGAGGCGGACATGCAACATAATGTTTCAGCTTTCTCACATGCCTGTGCCAAATTTGGGCTCAATATCAACTTGGAGAAGACTGTAGTTATGTACCAGCCAGCTCCAGGGAATAATCACACTGTGCCGAATATCAAAGTGAATGATCATAGACTAAGTGTTGTGGACAAATTCACCTATCTTGGCAGCACTGTGTCACAAGCTGCCACAATCGATGACGAAGTGAATGCAAGAATCTCCAAGGCCAGTGCAGCCTTTGGCAGACTGTACAAGAATGTATGGGACAGAACTGGAATAAGCCTGCAAACAAGGCTAAAAGTCTACAAAGCAGTTGTATTATCCACACTGCTATATGCTTGTGAAACCTGGACTGTTTATCAGCGACACGCTAGGAAATTAAACCACTTCCACACAGTCTGCCTAAGGAAGCTACTGAAGATTAAATGGCAAGACAAGATTCCAGACACTGAAGTCCTAGAAAGAGCATCCATGCCCAGTATCCACACTCTACTGATGAAGAATCAGATTCGCTGGGCTGGTCACTTGACCCGCATGCCAGATCACAGGCTCCCTAAACGAATTTTCTACAGCGAACTGCGTTGTGGTAAACGCTCCCAAGGTGGCCAGAGGAAACGTTTTAAAGACACTCTGAAAATTTCACTGAATGCTTTTGGAATTCATCATGACACCTGGGAGGCTGCAGCCAGAGACCGAAATTCGTGGCGTGCATCATTGCGCAAAGGTGCAGTCATATGTGAGGCAACCAGGACTGCAAGAGCTGTGAAGAAAAGGCAGGACAGAAAAACCACTGCAGGAAATCCTCCTCCAGAGACGTCAAGCATTCTTTGCCCACATTGTCAAAGAACATTTCGAGCCCAAATATGCCTTATCAGCCATCTTAGAACCCACGGCTCCACACCTTCAACCCCACTGGATGAAATGAATGGTCATCATCATTCTTGATGGACAAACAACAACATTGTGAGAATATTGAGACAAACTGTTCCACAAATCCCCAAACTGAAGGTTGCTGTCGGCTGGCCCTATCTAATGTGAGGATATTGAGACAAACTATTCCCCAAGCTGCATGTTGCTGTCGCCTGTCCCTGTCTATTTTGAGAATTTTGACACAAACTGTTCCCGACACTGTGTGTTTATGTCGCATGTCCCTGTCTATTGTGAGAATATTGACACAAACTGCTCGCCAAACTGTAGGTTGGTGTCACTTGTCCCTGTCTATTGTGAGTATATTGACACAAACTGTTCCCAAAACTGTAGGTTGCTGTCGTCTGTCCCTTCTCTTGTGAGAATATTGAAACAACCTGTTCACCAAACTGTAGGATGCAGTCGCCTGTCCCTGTCTATTGTGAGAATATTGACACAAACTGTTCCCCAAACTGTAGATTGCTGTCGAATGTCCCTGTCTATTGTGAGAATAATTACACAAACCGCTCCCCAAACTGCAGTATTTTGTCTCTTGCCCCAGTCTATTGTGAGAATATTGATACAAACTGTTCCCAAAATCCACAAACTGCAGGTTGTTGTCGGCTGGCCCTATCTAATGTGAGAAAATAACACAACCTATTCCCCAAATTGAAGGTTGTTTTTGCCTCTCCGTGTCTATTGTGAGAATAATGACACAAACTGTTCCCCAAACTGTCGGTTGCAGTCGCCTGTCCCTTTTTTATGTGAGAATAATGACACAAACTGTTTCCCAAACTGTAGGGTTCTGTCGTTTGTCCCTGTCTGTTGTGAGAATATTGACACGAACTGTTAACCACACTGCAGGTTGTTGTCACCTGGCCCTGTCGTATAAGAGAATATTGACACAAACTGCTCCTTAAACTGTAGGTTGCTGCCGCTTGTCACTGTCTATTGTGAGAATATTAACGCACATTGTTCACGAAACTGTAGGTTGCTGTCGCCTGTCCCTGTCTATTGTGAATATATTAACACAAACTGCTCCATAAACTGTAAGTTGCTGTCGCCTGTCCCTGTCTATTGTGAGAATATTGACACCAGTTGTTCCCCAAATTGTAGTTTGCTGATGCATGTCCTTGTCTATTGTAAGAATATTGAGACAAACTTTTCTTTAAACTGTAGGTTGCTGTCGCCTCTCCCTGTCTATTGTGATGAATTAATCACCCAAATAAACGAGAAGTAGACTGTGAGCTTTACTAAAACACGACTACAAGAGACAAATTGGACGTTGCGGCCAAAGCCTTCGTCAGCACAGGACAAACAAATACAAACCAACACAAAACTACATGAAACACACTATGACAATATTAAACTATTAAACTAATTAAAATTAAATGTACTCATCTGAATACCGTGTCCTAGCTTGGAAGGTCTGACACACGTAGGGCGCCAGTGGATCAATAGACCGGATGTATGGTACACGGGTCAAAGGTCAAGCGGGAAGGGAGTGGGGTGGAGACGCGCCCATGTGTGCGGAAAAGTGAAATTAGAGACCGGCAAAGATGTTACGGACGTAGATGACAATTAGCAATTATCGTTAAGCGCTCGAAACACCGCTGTGGAAACCTATATAGTGTTAGTACACACAGAGAGGCATGAGTGGCGGTCGTTCAGAAAATGATGGCAAAACACCGAACGTAAATCCTTTTGTGAGAATATTGACACAAACTATTCCCCACACTGTAAGTTGCAGTCGCATGTCCCAGTCTATTGTGAGAATATTGACACAAAGTGTTCCCCAAACTGTAGTTTGCTGATGCATGTCCCTGTCTATTGTAAGAATATTGACACAAACTTTTCTTCAAACTGTAGGTTGCTGTCGTCTGTCCCTGTCTATTGTGAGAATTTTGACACAAACTGTTCCCCAAACTGTAGGTTGCTGTCGCCTGTCCCTGTCTATTGTTATAATATTGAGACAAACTGTTCCTAAAACTGCAGGTTGCTGTCGGCTGGCCCTATCTAATATGAGAATATTGAGACAATCTGTTCCCCAAGCTGTATGTTACCCTCGCATGTCACTGTCTACTTTGAGAATATTGACACAAACTGCTCACGAAACTGTGTTTTGCTGTCGCCTATCCCTGTCTATTGTGAAAATATTGAGACAAACTGTTCCCCAAACTGCAGGATGCTGTCGCCTAGCCCTATCTATTTTAAGAATATTGACACAAACTGCTCGCCAAACTGTAAGTCGTGTCACTTGTCCCTGTCTATTGTGAGAATATTGACACAAACTGTTCCAAAAACTGTAGGTTGCTGTCGTCTGTCCTTGGCTCTTGTGAGAATATTGACACAAACTGTAGGTTGCTGTCGAATGTCCCTGTCTATTGTGAAAATAATTACACAAACCGTTCCCCAAACTGCAGTATCATTTCTCCTTCCCCTGTCTATTGTGAGAATATTGAAACAAACTGATCAACAAACTGTATGTTTCTGTCGCCTGTCCCTGTCTATTGTGCGAATATTGAGACAAACTGTTCCCAAAACTTCAGGTTGCTGTCCCACGTCCCTATCTATGGTGAGAATATTGATACAAACTGTTTTCCAAATTTCAGGTTGTTTTCGTCTGTCCCTGTCTATTGTGACAATATTGACACAAACTGTTCCCGAAACTATAGGTTGCTATCGAAGGTAGCTGTTTATTTTGAGAATATTGACACAAACTGTTCCCGAAACTGTGTGTTGATGTCGCATGCCAATGTCTATTGTGAGAATTTTGACACAAACTGTCCCATAAACTGTAGGTTGCTTTCGCTTGTCCCTGTCTATAGTGAGAATATTAACACAAACAATTCCCCAAACTGTAACTGTAGGTTGCTGTAGCCTGTCCCTATCTATTGCGAAAATATTGACACACACTGTTCACCAAACTGTTGGTTGCAGTCGCCTATCCCTTTGTATTGTGAGAATATTGGCACAAACTGTTCCCCAACTGCAGGATGTTGTCGTCTGTACCTTCTATTGTGAGAATATTGACACCAGCTGTTACCCAAACTGCAGGATGCTGTCGCCTGTCCCTGTCTATCGTGAGAATACTGACAAAAACTGTTCCCCAAACAGTAGGTTGCTGTCTCCTGCCCTTGTCTATTTTGAGAATATTGACATAAACTGTTCCCCAAAATGTAGTATGCTGTCGCCTTTCCCTGACTATTGTGAGAATATTGACTCAAACTTTTCCATAAAGTGTAGGTTTCTGACGCCGATCCCTGTCTATTGTAAGAATATTAACACATACTGTACTCAAAACTGTAGGTTGCTGTTGCCTGTCCCTGTCTATTATGAATATATTATCACAAACTGTTCCCCAAACTGAAGGATGCTGTCGACTGTCCCTGTCTATTGTGAGAATCTGGGGGTAGGGTACCAATGGGGGGTACGGGGTGTCAGGCATTGGTAGCACCTTTGGTAAGGATGGCTCTCATGTCCTTTCAGGACCCATTCCCCACTGGTCCAAGTCTGACACCCAGCTCGTGCATGTGGCTCCTAGTAGCTGTCAGCATGCGACAGCGGCCACCCCCCGGGCAACAGCTGTGAGAGGCTGGCTAAACCAGGCATGGGTATCCGATTTGGTGTCAAACCAAGAGGTAAACTAGGGTATGCCTACCCAGCATGTGAAGACAGGATTCGGCAGACTGCGCGGAAGAAATCATTCCTGATTCAACGGGCAAGACGGCGTTTACCTGCAAAGCGTTGTGGAACGTAATGAGCACGGCAAGGCACGTAGAGCGCCCTGGTCATCCACTGCACCTGTATTCGTCTCCAATCGTCTCGACTTGTCTTGCCACTGGACTCAGATGGACTCAGGCGAGAGAGTGAGGTCGACGAATTGCGCAACTCTTACTCACTTTAATCCAAGTCATCGCGCAAGTCATTCTTCATCCAACGTCACATATCACCTTCAAGCCCTGTGGCGATGGGCGAGTGGCAAAGCGGCAGGCGTGGGTACGCTGGCAGCTGTAGTCGCAGACCTGCACACAGGCGGCTCAGGCCATATGGTCGTCTTCTACTGACCGGAGCAGCAGTGGGATTCGGCAGCCCCCTGAGCGACTGAGCAGCCCTCTATAGGAACACACTGCTCACCTCCATAGCATGAGGAAGGGGCTAGTAAAGGTGCCCTAAACATTGTCTGCTTCATCACTACCTAACCAGCTAGCCGCGGTTGGTGGGTACCCTTAACTGCGGTCGACATACAAAGAAAGATAAAACAAGCAAAGCTAAAAGAGTAAACCATATTCCCTTAACAATTGGAACTTGGAATGTACGCACCCTACTTGACAGAGACGGCGCGTCGGGTCCAGAGAGACGAACAGCACTGATTGGGAGAGAGCTGGGCAGGTACAACATCGACATTGCAGCCTTGAGCGAGACACGACTTGCAGAAGAAGACCAAATCTGTGAAATTGGTGCCGGCTACACATTTTTCTGGAGTGGAAGGAAAAGCGTGGAAAGACGCCAATCCGGTGTGGGATTTGCCATTAAGTCGGCCCTGGTCGGCAAATTAGCTGGATTTCCAAAGGCTATAAACGACAGGCTCATGACCATGAAGTTGCCTCTGCAGAATGGAAGGAAGCACGCAACCATTGTGAGTGTCTACGCACCAACTATGACCAACGAAGATGATGTCAAGAACAAGTTCTATGAGGACCTGCACAGTGTATTAACATCTGTTCCCAAAGGAGACAAACTTATACTCCTTGGGGATTTCAATGCCAGAGTAGGCACGGACACCACCTCTTGCAGTGGCATTATTGGAAAGCATGGAGTCGGAAATTGTAACAGCAATGGACTCCGCCTCCTTCAGACATGTGCCGAACATGATCTCGTGATTACGAACACAATTTTCCGTCTCCCCATGAGATATAGGACATCGTGGATGCACCCACGCTCGAAACACTGGCACCTCATTGACTATGTCATCGTCAGGAGGAGTGACAGACAAGACGTTCGAGTGACAAAATCCATGTGTGGTGCCGAATGTTGGACAGACCATCGTCTCATTGACTCGAAAATGAACATCCACATCAGGCCACCACGGCGTCCTCAAGGGGCGAAAATGCAAACAAAGCTAAATGTCACCCGCCTAAACAGCAAGAAAATGCAGCAGTCGTTTGAAAATATTCTGGAAGACCGCCTCAAGCCCAATGCTGAAGCTAAACAGGATACAGAAACAGAATGGAGAGCCCTAAAGGACACAATTTACAACACTGCTATGGAAATCCTGGGTCCAGCCCCCCGAAAGCATAAAGACTGGTTTGATGAAAATTCCGAAGACATCAACCAATTGCTGGCCGAGAAACATCTTCTCCTCAAGGCACATTTGAATGACCCAAAGTCAACATCAAAAAAAGATGCTTTCAAGAACATTCAGAGAGTAGTGCAGCAGAAACTTCGGCACATGCGGGACTCCTGGCTGAGCAGCAAAGCTGATGAAATTCAGGGCTTTGCTGACAGACATGATATGAAAAACTTCTACGACTCACTGAAAGCGGTCTATGGTCCTTCATCACCAGGCATAGTTCCCCTCCTCAGTGCAGACGGGGGAACATTGGTCACCGATAAGAAAGAAATCCTCCAACGCTGGGCAGAGCATTTCAGCAAAATCTTAAATGCAACTTCCTTCTTCGATGATGAAACCATCAACTGCCTTCCTCAAGTTCCCACCAATGAGACACTTGGTGACCTGCCAACCATAGTGGAAATAAACAAAGCCATCCAGCAACTCTCCAGCGGCAAGGCACCTGGTCCTGACTCCATCCCGGCAGAGATATACAAGGCAGGTGGGCCGGTCCTAACAGAGCAGCTTCACCAAGTCTTCACAAACATATGGATGAACGAGACCATGCCACAAGATTTTAAGGATGCGTCAATAGTACACCTTTACAAACGTAAAGGAAACCGCCAATCCTGTGACAACCACCGAGGCATCTCCTTGCTTTCAATTGCAGGGAAGATACTCGCCAGAATTCTTCTCAATCGTCTCACAGCCCATCTCGATCATGGTCTTCTTCCTGAGAGTCAATGTGGCTTCAGAAAAGAACGTGGAACTGTTGACATGATTTTCGCTGCAAGGCAGCTGCGAGAGAAATGTCAGGAACAGAACTGCGAAATGTTCTCCACTTTCATTGACCTTACCAAGGCTTTTGATACAGTCAGCAGAGATGGATTGTGGAAGATTATGGCAAAATATGGCTGTCCACGAAAGTTTGTCCAAATAGTGCGGCTATTTCATGACGGCATGCAGGCAAGAGTACAGGAAAATGGTGAACTGTCTGAACCCTTTCCTGTCACCAATGGAGTGAAGCAAGGATGTGTCCTGGCACCAACACTGTTCAGCCTCATGTTTTCAGCCATGCTGATGAATGCCTTCGAGAACGACGACATTGGAATAGACATCAACTACCGTATGGATGGAAAGTTATTCAATCTCAGAAGGCTGAAAGCTAAAACCAAAATTGACAGCGGCACCGTCAGAGAGCTCCTGTTTGCTGATGATTGCGCTCTATACGCCAACTCAGAGGCGGACATGCAACATAATGTTTCAGCTTTCTCACATGCCTGTGCCAAATTTGGGCACAATATCAACTTGGAGAAGACTGTAGTTATGTACCAGCCAGCTCCAGGGAATAATCACACTGTGCCGAATATCAAAGTGAATGATCATAGACTAAGTGTTGTGGACAAATTCACCTATCTTGGCAGCACTGTGTCACAAGCTGCCACAATCGATGACGAAGTGAATGCAAGAATCTCCAAGGCCAGTGCAGCCTTTGGCAGACTGTACAAGAATGTATGGGACAGAACTGGAATAAGCCTGCAAACAAGGCTAAAAGTCTACAAAGCAGTTGTATTATCCACACTGCTATATGCTTGTGAAACCTGGACTGTTTATCAGCGACACGCTAGGAAATTAAACCACTTCCACACAGTCTGCCTAAGGAAGCTACTGAAGATTAAATGGCAAGACAAGATTCCAGACACTGAAGTCCTAGAAAGAGCATCCATGCCCAGTATCCACACTCTACTGATGAAGAATCAGATTCGCTGGGCTGGTCACTTGACCCGCATGCCAGATCACAGGCTCCCTAAACGAATTTTCTACAGCGAACTGCGTTGTGGTAAACGCTCCCAAGGTGGCCAGAGGAAACGTTTTAAAGACACTCTGAAAATTTCACTGAATGCTTTTGGAATTCATCATGACACCTGGGAGGCTGCAGCCAGAGACCGAAATTCGTGGCGTGCATCATTGCGCAAAGGTGCAGTCATATGTGAGGCAACCAGGACTGCAAGAGCTGTGAAGAAAAGGCAGGACAGAAAAACCACTGCAGGAAATCCTCCTCCAGAGACGTCAAGCATTCTTTGCCCACATTGTCAAAGAACATTTCGAGCCCAAATATGCCTTATCAGCCATCTTAGAACCCACGGCTCCACACCTTCAACCCCACTGGATGAAATGAATGGTCATCATCATTCTTGATGGACAAACAACAACATTGTGAGAATATTGAGACAAACTGTTCCACAAATCCCCAAACTGAAGGTTGCTGTCGGCTGGCCCTATCTAATGTGAGGATATTGAGACAAACTATTCCCCAAGCTGCATGTTGCTGTCGCCTGTCCCTGTCTATTTTGAGAATTTTGACACAAACTGTTCCCGACACTGTGTGTTTATGTCGCATGTCCCTGTCTATTGTGAGAATATTGACACAAACTGCTCGCCAAACTGTAGGTTGGTGTCACTTGTCCCTGTCTATTGTGAGTATATTGACACAAACTGTTCCCAAAACTGTAGGTTGCTGTCGTCTGTCCCTTCTCTTGTGAGAATATTGAAACAACCTGTTCACCAAACTGTAGGATGCAGTCGCCTGTCCCTGTCTATTGTGAGAATATTGACACAAACTGTTCCCCAAACTGTAGATTGCTGTCGAATGTCCCTGTCTATTGTGAGAATAATTACACAAACCGCTCCCCAAACTGCAGTATTTTGTCTCCTGCCCCAGTCTATTGTGAGAATATTGATACAAACTGTTCCCAAAATCCACAAACTGCAGGTTGTTGTCGGCTGGCCCTATCTAATGTGAGAAAATAACACAACCTATTCCCCAAATTGAAGGTTGTTTTTGCCTCTCCGTGTCTATTGTGAGAATAATGACACAAACTGTTCCCCAAACTGTCGGTTGCAGTCGCCTGTCCCTTTTTTATGTGAGAATAATGACACAAACTGTTTCCCAAACTGTAGGGTTCTGTCGTTTGTCCCTGTCTGTTGTGAGAATATTGACACGAACTGTTAACCACACTGCAGGTTGTTGTCACCTGGCCCTGTCGTATAAGAGAATATTGACACAAACTGCTCCTTAAACTGTAGGTTGCTGCCGCTTGTCACTGTCTATTGTGAGAATATTAACGCACATTGTTCACGAAACTGTAGGTTGCTGTCGCCTGTCCCTGTCTATTGTGAATATATTAACACAAACTGCTCCATAAACTGTAAGTTGCTGTCGCCTGTCCCTGTCTATTGTGAGAATATTGACACCAGTTGTTCCCCAAATTGTAGTTTGCTGATGCATGTCCTTGTCTATTGTAAGAATATTGAGACAAACTTTTCTTTAAACTGTAGGTTGCTGTCGCCTCTCCCTGTCTATTGTGATGAATTAATCACCCAAATAAACGAGAAGTAGACTGTGAGCTTTACTAAAACACGACTACAAGAGACAAATTGGACGTTGCGGCCAAAGCCTTCGTCAGCACAGGACAAACAAATACAAACCAACACAAAACTACATGAAACACACTATGACAATATTAAACTATTAAACTAATTAAAATTAAATGTACTCATCTGAATACCGTGTCCTAGCTTGGAAGGTCTGACACACGTAGGGCGCCAGTGGATCAATAGACCGGATGTATGGTACACGGGTCAAAGGTCAAGCGGGAAGGGAGTGGGGTGGAGACGCGCCCATGTGTGCGGAAAAGTGAAATTAGAGACCGGCAAAGATGTTACGGACGTAGATGACAATTAGCAATTATCGTTAAGCGCTCGAAACACCGCTGTGGAAACCTATATAGTGTTAGTACACACAGAGAGGCATGAGTGGCGGTCGTTCAGAAAATGATGGCAAAACACCGAACGTAAATCCTTTTGTGAGAATATTGACACAAACTATTCCCCACACTGTAAGTTGCAGTCGCATGTCCCAGTCTATTGTGAGAATATTGACACAAAGTGTTCCCCAAACTGTAGTTTGCTGATGCATGTCCCTGTCTATTGTAAGAATATTGACACAAACTTTTCTTCAAACTGTAGGTTGCTGTCGTCTGTCCCTGTCTATTGTGAGAATTTTGACACAAACTGTTCCCCAAACTGTAGGTTGCTGTCGCCTGTCCCTGTCTATTGTTATAATATTGAGACAAACTGTTCCTAAAACTGCAGGTTGCTGTCGGCTGGCCCTATCTAATATGAGAATATTGAGACAATCTGTTCCCCAAGCTGTATGTTACCCTCGCATGTCACTGTCTACTTTGAGAATATTGACACAAACTGTTCACGAAACTGTGTTTTGCTGTCGCCTATTCCTGTCTATTGTGAAAATATTGAGACAAACTGTTCCCCAAACTGCAGGATGATGTCGCCTAGCCCTATCTATTTTAAGAATATTGACACAAACTGCTCGCCAAACTGTAAGTCGTGTCACTTGTCCCTGTCTATTGTGAGAATATTGACACAAACTGTTCCAAAAACTGTAGGTTGCTGTCGTCTGTCCTTGGCTCTTGTGAGAATATTGACACAAACTGTAGGTTGCTGTCGAATGTCCCTGTCTATTGTGAAAATAATTACACAAACCGTTCCCCAAACTGCAGTATAATTTCTCCTGCCCCAGTCTATTGTGAGAATATTGATACAAACTGTTCCCAAAATCCACAAACTGCAGGTTGTTGTCGGCTGGCCCTATCTAATGTGAGAAAATAACACAACCTATTCCCCAAATTGAAGGTTGTTTTTGCCTCTCCGTGTCTATTGTGAGAATAATGACACAAACTGTTCCCCAAACTGTCGGTTGCAGTCGCCTGTCCGTTTTTTATGTGAGAATAATGACACAAACTGTTTCCCAAACTGTAGGGTTCTGTCGTTTGTCCCTGTCTGTTGTGAGAATATTGACACGAACTGTTAACCACACTGCAGGTTGTTGTCACCTGGCCCTGTCGTATAAGAGAATATTGACACAAACTGCTCCTTAAACTGTAGGTTGCTGTCGCTTGTCACTGTCTATTGTGAGAATATTAACGCACATTGTTCACGAAACTGTAGGTTGCTGTCGCCTGTCCCTGTCTATTGTGAATATATTAACACAAACTGCTCCATAAACTGTAAGTTGCTGTCGCCTGTCCCTGTCTATTGTGAGAATATTGACACCAGTTGTTCCCCAAATTGTAGTTTGCTGATGCATGTCCTTGTCTATTGTAAGAATATTGAGACAAACTTTTCTTTAAACTGTAGGTTGCTGTCGCCTCTCCCTGTCTATTGTGAGAATATTGACACAAACTATTCCCCACACTGTAAGTTGCAGTCGCATGTCCCAGTCTATTGTGAGAATATTGACACAAAGTGTTCCCCAAACTGTAGTTTGCTGATGCATGTCCCTGTCTATTGTAAGAATATTGACACAAACTTTTCTTCAAACTGTAGGTTGCTGTCGTCTGTCCCTGTCTATTGTGAGAATTTTGACACAAACTGTTCCCCAAACTCTAGGTTGCTGTCGCCTGTCCCTGTCTATTGTTATAATATTGAGACAAACTGTTCCTAAAACTGCAGGTTGCTGTCGGCTGGCCCTATCTAATATGAGAATATTGAGACAATCTGTTCCCCAAGCTGTATGTTACCCTCGCATGTCACTGTCTACTTTGAGAATATTGACACAAACTGTTCACGAAACTGTGTTTTGCTGTCGCCTATCCCTGTCTATTGTGAAAATATTGAGACAAACTGTTCCCCAAACTGCAGGATGATGTCGCCTAGCCCTATCTATTTTAAGAATATTGACACAAACTGCTCGCCAAACTGTAAGTCGTGTCACTTGTCCCTGTCTATTGTGAGAATATTGACACAAACTGTTCCAAAAACTGTAGGTTGCTGTCGTCTGTCCTTGGCTCTTGTGAGAATATTGACACAAACTGTAGGTTGCTGTCGAATGTCCCTGTCTATTGTGAAAATAATTACACAAACCGTTCCCCAAACTGCAGTATAATTTCTCCTGCCCCTGTCTATTGTGAGAATATTGAAACAAACTGATCAACAAACTGTATGTTTCTGTCGCCTGTCCCTGTCTATTGTGCGAATATTGAGACAAACTGTTCCCAAAACTTCAGGTTGCTGTCCCACGTCCCTATCTATGGTGAGAATATTGATACAAACTGTTTTCCAAATTTCAGGTTGTTTTCGTCTGTCCCTGTCTATTGTGAGAATATTGACACAAACTGTTCCCGAAACTATAGGTTGCTATCGAAGGTAGCTGTTTATTTTGAGAATATTGACACAAACTGTTCCCGAAACTGTGTGTTGATGTCGCATGCCAATGTCTATTGTGAGAATTTTGACACAAACTGTTCCATAAACTGTAGGTTGCTTTCGCTTGTCCTTGTCTATAGTGAGAATATTAACACAAACAATTCCCCAAACTGTAACTGTAGGTTGCTGTAGCCTGTCTCTGTCTATTGCGCAAATATTGACGCACACTGTTCACCAAACTGTTGGTTGCAGTCGCCTATCCCTTTGTATTGTGAGAATATTGGCACAAACTGTTCTCCAACTGCAGGATGTTGTCGTCTGTACCTTCTATTGTGAGAATATTGACACCAGCTGCTACCCAAACTGCAGGATGCTGTCGCCTGTCCCTGTCTATCGTGAGAATACTGACAAAAACTGTTCCCCAAACAGTAGGTTGCTGTCTCCTGCCCTTGTCTATTTTGAGAATATTGACATAAACTGTTCCCCAAAATGTAGTATGCTGTCGCCTTTCCCTGACTATTGTGAGAATATTGACTCAAACTTTTCCATAAAGTGTAGGTTTCTGACGCCGATCCCTGTCTATTGTAAGAATATTAACACATACTGTACTCAAAACTGTAGGTTGCTGTTGCCTGTCCCTGTCTATTATGAATATATTATCACAAACTGTTCCCCAAACTGAAGGATGCTGTCGACTGTCCCTGTCTATTGTGAGAATATTGAGACAAACTGTTCCCCAAATCCCCAAACTGCAGGTTGCTGTCGGCTGGCCCTATCTAATGTGAGGATATTGAGACAAACTATTCCCCAAGCTGCATGTTGCTGTCGCCTGTCCCTGTCTATTTTGAGAATTTTGACACAAACTGTTCCCGACACTGTGTGTTTTTGTCGCATGTCCCTGTCTATTGTGAGAATATTGACACAAACTGCTCGCCAAACTGTAGGTTGGTGTCACTTGTCCCTGTCTATTGTGAGTATATTGACACAAACTGTTCCCAAAACTGTAGGTTGCTGTCGTCTGTCCCTTCTCTTGTGAGAATATTGAAACAACCTGTTCACCAAACTGTAGGATGCAGTCTCCTGCCCCAGTCTATTGTGAGAATATTGATACAAACTGTTCCCAAAATCCACAAACTGCAGGTTGTTGTCGGCTGGCCCTATCTAATGTGAGAAAATAACACATCCTATTCCCCAAATTGAAGGTTGTTTTTGCCTCTCCGTGTCTATTGTGAGAATAATGACACAAACTGTTCCCCAAACTGTCGGTTGCAGTCGCCTGTCCCTTTTTTATGTGAGAATAATGACACAAACTGTTTCCCAAACTGTAGGGTTCTGTCGTTTGTCCCTGTCTGTTGTGAGAATATTGACACGAACTGTTAATCACACTGCAGGTTGTTGTCACCTGGCCCTGTCGTATAAGAGAATATTGACACAAACTGCTCCTTAAACTCTAGGTTGCTGTCGCTTGTCACTGTCTATTGTGAGAATATTAACGCACATTGTTCACGAAACTGTAGGTTGCTGTCGCCTGTCCCTGTCTATTGTGAATATATTAACACAAACTGCTCCATAAACTGTAAGTTGCTGTCGCCTGTCCCTGTCTATTGTGAGAATATTGACACCAGTTGTTCCCCAAATTGTAGTTTGCTGATGCATGTCCTTGTCTATTGTAAGAATATTGAGACAAACTTTTCTTTAAACTGTAGGTTGCTGTCGCCTCTCCCTGTCTATTGTGAGAATATTGACACAAACTATTCCCCACACTGTAAGTTGCAGTCGCATGTCCCAGTCTATTGTGAGAATATTGACACAAAGTGTTCCCCAAACTGTAGTTTGCTGATGCATGTCCCTGTCTATTGTAAGAATATTGACACAAACTTTTCTTCAAACTGTAGGTTGCTGTCGTCTGTCCCTGTCTATTGTGAGAATTTTGACACAAACTGTTCCCCAAACTCTAGGTTGCTGTCGCCTGTCCCTGTCTATTGTTATAATATTGAGACAAACTGTTCCTAAAACTGCAGGTTGCTGTCGGCTGGCCCTATCTAATATGAGAATATTGAGACAATCTGTTCCCCAAGCTGTATGTTACCCTCGCATGTCACTGTCTACTTTGAGAATATTGACACAAACTGTTCACGAAACTGTGTTTTGCTGTCGCCTATTCCTGTCTATTGTGAAAATATTGAGACAAACTGTTCCCCAAACTGCAGGATGATGTCGCCTAGCCCTATCTATTTTAAGAATATTGACACAAACTGCTCGCCAAACTGTAAGTCGTGTCACTTGTCCCTGTCTATTGTGAGAATATTGACACAAACTGTTCCAAAAACTGTAGGTTGCTGTCGTCTGTCCTTGGCTCTTGTGAGAATATTGACACAAACTGTAGGTTGCTGTCGAATGTCCCTGTCTATTGTGAAAATAATTACACAAACCGTTCCCCAAACTGCAGTATAATTTCTCCTGCCCCAGTCTATTGTGAGAATATTGATACAAACTGTTCCCAAAATCCACAAACTGCAGGTTGTTGTCGGCTGGCCCTATCTAATGTGAGAAAATAACACAACCTATTCCCCAAATTGAAGGTTGTTTTTGCCTCTCCGTGTCTATTGTGAGAATAATGACACAAACTGTTCCCCAAACTGTCGGTTGCAGTCGCCTGTCCCTTTTTTATGTGAGAATAATGACACAAACTGTTTCCCAAACTGTAGGGTTCTGTCGTTTGTCCCTGTCTGTTGTGAGAATATTGACACGAACTGTTAACCACACTGCAGGTTGTTGTCACCTGGCCCTGTCGTATAAGAGAATATTGACACAAACTGCTCCTTAAACTGTAGGTTGCTGTCGCTTGTCACTGTCTATTGTGAGAATATTAACGCACATTGTTCACGAAACTGTAGGTTGCTGTCGCCTGTCCCTGTCTATTGTGAATATATTAACACAAACTGCTCCATAAACTGTAAGTTGCTGTCGCCTGTCCCTGTCTATTGTGAGAATATTGACACCAGTTGTTCCCCAAATTGTAGTTTGCTGATGCATGTCCTTGTCTATTGTAAGAATATTGAGACAAACTTTTCTTTAAACTGTAGGTTGCTGTCGCCTCTCCCTGTCTATTGTGAGAATATTGACACAAACTATTCCCCACACTGTAAGTTGCAGTCGCATGTCCCAGTCTATTGTGAGAATATTGACACAAAGTGTTCCCCAAACTGTAGTTTGCTGATGCATGTCCCTGTCTATTGTAAGAATATTGACACAAACTTTTCTTCAAACTGTAGGTTGCTGTCGTCTGTCCCTGTCTATTGTGAGAATTTTGACACAAACTGTTCCCCAAACTCTAGGTTGCTGTCGCCTGTCCCTGTCTATTGTTATAATATTGAGACAAACTGTTCCTAAAACTGCAGGTTGCTGTCGGCTGGCCCTATCTAATATGAGAATATTGAGACAATCTGTTCCCCAAGCTGTATGTTACCCTCGCATGTCACTGTCTACTTTGAGAATATTGACACAAACTGTTCACGAAACTGTGTTTTGCTGTCGCCTATCCCTGTCTATTGTGAAAATATTGAGACAAACTGTTCCCCAAACTGCAGGATGATGTCGCCTAGCCCTATCTATTTTAAGAATATTGACACAAACTGCTCGCCAAACTGTAAGTCGTGTCACTTGTCCCTGTCTATTGTGAGAATATTGACACAAACTGTTCCAAAAACTGTAGGTTGCTGTCGTCTGTCCTTGGCTCTTGTGAGAATATTGACACAAACTGTAGGTTGCTGTCGAATGTCCCTGTCTATTGTGAAAATAATTACACAAACCGTTCCCCAAACTGCAGTATAATTTCTCCTGCCCCTGTCTATTGTGAGAATATTGAAACAAACTGATCAACAAACTGTATGTTTCTGTCGCCTGTCCCTGTCTATTGTGCGAATATTGAGACAAACTGTTCCCAAAACTTCAGGTTGCTGTCCCACGTCCCTATCTATGGTGAGAATATTAATACAAACTGTTTTCCAAATTTCAGGTTGTTTTCGTCTGTACCTGTCTATTGTGACAATATTGACACAAACTGTTCCCGAAACTATAGGTTGCTATCGAAGGTAGCTGTTTATTTTGAGAATATTGACACAAACTGTTCCCGAAACTGTGTGTTGATGTCGCATGCCAATGTCTATTGTGAGAATTTTGACACAAACTGTTCCATAAACTGTAGGTTGCTTTCGCTTGTCCCTGTCTATAGTGAGAATATTAACACAAACAATTCCCCAAACTGTAACTGTAGGTTGCGGTAGCCTGTCCCTGTCTATTGCGAAAATATTGACACACACTGTTCACCAAACTGTTGGTTGCAGTCGACTATCCCTTTGTATTGTGAGAATATTGGCACAAACTGTTCCCCAACTGCAGGATGTTGTCGTCTGTACCTTCTATTGTGAGAATATTGACACCAGCTGTTACCCAAACTGCAGGATGCTCTCGCCTGTCCCTGTCTATCGTGAGAATACTGACAAAAACTGTTCCCCAAACAGTAGGTTGCTGTCTCCTGCCCTTGTCTATTTTGAGAATATTGACATAAACTGTTCCCCAAAATGTAGTATGCTGTCGCCTTTCCCTGACTATTGTGAGAATATTGACTCAAACTTTTCCATAAAGTGTAGGTTTCTGACGCCGATCCCTGTCTATTGTAAGAATATTGACACAAACTGTTCCTCAAACTGTAGGTGGCTATCGCCTGTCCCTGTCTATTGTGAGAATATTGACACAAACTGTTCCCAAAACAGGATGTTGTTTTCGCCTGTCCCTGTCTATTGTGAGAATATTGACACAAACTGTTCACCAAATTGTATACTGGTGTCGCCTATCCCTGTCTATTGTGAGAAGATTGAGATAAACTGTTCCCCAAACTGCAGGATGCTGTCCCATTTCCCTATCTATTGTTAGAATATTGACACAGACTGTTCCACAAACTTCAGGTTGTTGTCACCTGGCCCTGTCTAATGTGAGAATATTGACACAAACTGCTCCTTAAACTGTAGTTTGCTGTCGCCTGTCACTGTTTATTGTGAATATATTAACACAATCTGTTTCCCAAACTGAAGGTTGGTGTCGACTCTCCCTGTCTATTGTGAGAATATTGAGGTAAATTGTTAACCAAATCCCCAAACTGCAGGTTGCTGTCGGCTGGCCCTATCTAATGTGAGAATATTTAGACAAACTGTTCCCCCAGCTTTATGTTGCTGTCGCCTGTCCCTATCTATTTTGAGAATATTGACACAAACTGTTCCCGAAACTGTGTGTTGATGTCGCATGTCCCTGTCTATTGTGAGAATATTAAGGCAAATTGTTCCCCAAATTGCAAGATGCTGTCGCCTAGCCCTATCTATTGTGAGATTATTAACACAATCTGCTCGCTAACCTGTAGGTTGCTGTCGCCTGTCACTGTCTATTGTGAGAATATTAACACATACTGTTTACGAAACTCTAGGTTGCTGTCGCCTGTCCCTGATTATTGTGAATATATTAACACAAACAGTTTCCCAAACTGTAGATTGCGTCGCCTGTCCCTGTCTATAGTGAGAATATTGACACAAACAGTTCTACAAACTGTAGGTTGCTGTCGCCTGTCCCGTCCTATTGTGAGAATATTTACACAAACTGTTCCCCAAACTGTATATTGCTGTTGCCTATCCCTGTCTGTTGTGAGAAGATTGAAATAAACTATTCCCCAAACTGCAGTATGCTGTCCCATTTCCCTATCTATTGTTAGAATATTGACACAGACTGTTCCACAAACTTCAGGTTGTTGTCACCTGGCCCTGTCTAATGTGAGAATATTGAGACAAACTGTTCCCCAAGCTGTATGTTGCTGTCGCCTGTCCCTGTCTTTTTTGAGAATTTTGACACAAACTGTTCCTGAAACTGCAGGTTGCTGTCGGGTGGCCCTATCTAATGTGAGAATATTGAGACAAACTATTCCCCAAGCTGTATGTTGCAGTCTTCTGTCCCTGTCTATTGTGAGAATATTGACACAAACTGTTCCCTAAACTATAGGTTGCTATCGAATGTAGCTGTTTATTTTGAGAATATTGACACAAACTGTTCCCGAAACTGTGTGTTGATGTCGCATGTCAATGTCTATTGTGAGAATTTTGACACAAACAGTTCCCCAAACTGTACGTTCGTGTCACTTGTCCCTGTCTATTGTGAGAATATTGACACAAACTGTTCCCAAAACTGTAGGTTGCTGTCGAATGTCCCCGTCTATTGTGAGAATAATTACACAAACCGTTCCCCAAACTGCAGTATAATTTCTCGTGCTTCTGTCTATTGTGAGAATATTGAAAGAAGCTGATCCCTAAACTGTATATTACTGTCGCCTGTCCTTGTCTACTGTGCGAATATTGAGACAAACTGTTCCCGAAACAGCAGGATGCTGTCGCCAACCCTATCTATTTTAAGAATATTGACACAAACTGCTCGCCAAACTGTACGTTCGTGTCACTTGTCCCTGTCTATTGTGAAAATATTGACACAAACTGTTCCCAAAACTGTAGGTTGCTGTCGAATGTCCCTGTCTATTGTGAGAATAATTACACAAACCGTTCCCCAAACTGCAGTATAATTTCTAGTGCTTCTGTCTATTGTGAGAATATTGAAAGAAGCTGATCCCCAAACTGTATGTTACTGTCCCTGCCTATTGTGCAAATATTGAGACAAACTGTTTCCCAAAATTCAGGTTGTTGTCGTCTGTCCCTGTCTATTGTGAGAATATTGAGACAAACTGTTCCCGAAACAGCAGGATGCTGTCGCCAACCCTATCTATTTTAAGAATATTGACACAAACTGCTCGCCAAACTGTACGTTCGTGTCACTTGTCCCTGTCTATTGTGAAAATATTGACACAAACTGTTCCCAAAACTGTAGGTTGCTGTCGAATGTCCCTGTCTATTGTGAGAATAATTACACAAACCGTTCCCCAAACTGCAGTATAATTTCTAGTGCTTCTGTCTATTGTGAGAATATTGAAAGAAGCTGATCCCCAAACTGTATGTTACTGTCGCCTGGCCCTGTCTATTGTGCGAATATTGAGACAAACTGTTTCCCAAAATTCAGGTTGTTGTCGTCTGTCCCTGTCTATTGTGAGAATATTGACACAAACTGTTCAACAAACTGTAGGTTTATGTCACCTGTCCCTGTCTTATGTGATAATATTGACACAAAACAGTTCCCCAAGTTGTAGGTTGCTGTCGTCTGTCCCTGTCTATTGTGAGAATATTGACACAAACTGTTCCCCAAATTGTAGTTTGCTGTCGCCTGTCCCTATATATTATGATAATATTGACACAAACTGTTCAGCAAACTGCAGATTGCTGTCGCCTGTCCCTGTCAATGGTGAGAATATTGATACAAACAGTTCTCCAAACTGTAGGTTGCTGTCGCCTGTCCCTTTCTATTGTGAGAATATTTACACAAACTACTCCCCAAACTGTATGTTGCTGTCGCCTATCCCTGTCTATTGTGAGAAGATTGAGATAAACTGTTCTCCAAACTGCAGGATGCTGTCCCATGTCCCTATCTATTGTGAGAATGTTGTCACAGACTGTTCCCTAAACTTCAGGTTGTTGTCACCTGGCCCTGTCTAATGTGAGCATACTGACACAAACTGCTACTTAAACTGTAGGTTGCTGTCGCCTGTCACTGTCTATTGTAAGAATATTAACACATACTGTACTCAAAACTGTAGGTTGCTGTTGCCTGTCCCTGTCTATTATGAATATATTATCACAAACTGTTCCTGAAACTGAAGGATGCTGTCGACTGTCCCTGTCTATTATGAGAATATTGAGACAAACTGTTCCCCAAATCCCCAAACTGCATGTTGCTGTCGCCTGTCCCTGTCTATTTTGAGAATTTTGACACAAACTGTTCCCGACACTGTGTGTTTATGTCGCATGTCCCTGTCTATTGTGAGAATATTGACACAATCTGCTCGCCAAACTGTAGGTTGGTGTCACTTGTCCCTGTCTATTGTGAGTATATTGACACAAACTGTTCCCAAAACTGTAGGTTGCTGTCGTCTGTCCCTTCTCTTGTGAGAATATTGAAACAACCTGTTCACCAAACTGTAGGATGCAGTCGCCTGTCCCTGTCTATTGTGAGAATATTGACACAAACTGTTCCCCAAACTGTAGATTGCTGTCGAATGTCCCTGTCTATTGTGAGAATAATTACACAAACCGCTCCCCAAACTGCAGTATTTTGTCTCCTGCCCCAGTCTATTGTGAGAATATTGATACAAACTGTTCCCAAAATCCACAAACTGCAGGTTGTTGTCGGCTGGCCCTATCTAATGTGAGAAAATAACACAACCTATTCCCCAAATTGAAGGTTGTTTTTGCCTCTCCGTGTCTATTGTGAGAATAATGACACAAACTGTTCCCCAAACTGTCGGTTGCAGTCGCCTGTCCCTTTTTTATGTGAGAATAATGACACAAACTGTTTCCCAAACTGTAGGGTTCTGTCGTTTGTCCCTGTCTGTTGTGAGAATATTGACACGAACTGTTAACCACACTGCAGGTTGTTGTCACCTGGCCCTGTCGTATAAGAGAATATTGACACAAACTGCTCCTTAAACTCTAGGTTGCTGTCGCTTGTCACTGTCTATTGTGAGAATATTAACGCACATTGTTCACGAAACTGTAGGTTGCTGTCGCCTGTCCCTGTCTATTGTGAATATATTAACACAAACTGCTCCATAAACTGTAAGTTGCTGTCGCCTGTCCCTGTCTATTGTGAGAATATTGACACCAGTTGTTCCCCAAATTGTAGTTTGCTGATGCATGTCCTTGTCTATTGTAAGAATATTGAGACAAACTTTTCTTTAAACTGTAGGTTGCTGTCGCCTCTCCCTGTCTATTGTGAGAATATTGACACAAACTATTCCCCACACTGTAAGTTGCAGTCGCATGTCCCAGTCTATTGTGAGAATATTGACACAAAGTGTTCCCCAAACTGTAGTTTGCTGATGCATGTCCCTGTCTATTGTAAGAATATTGACACAAACTTTTCTTCAAACTGTAGATTGCTGTCGTCTGTCCCTGTCTATTGTGAGAATTTTGACACAAACTGTTCCCCAAACTCTAGGTTGCTGTCGCCTGTCCCTGTCTATTGTTATAATATTGAGACAAACTGTTCCTAAAACTGCAGGTTGCTGTCGGCTGGCCCTATCTAATATGAGAATATTGAGACAATCTGTTCCCCAAGCTGTATGTTACCCTCGCATGTCACTGTCTACTTTGAGAATATTGACACAAACTGTTCACGAAACTGTGTTTTGCTGTCGCCTATCCCTGTCTATTGTGAAAATATTGAGACAAACTGTTCCCCAAACTGCAGGATGCTGTCGCCTAGCCCTATGTATTTTAAGAATATTGACACAAACTGCTCGCCAAACTGTAAGTCGTGTCACTTGTCCCTGTCTATTGTGAGAATATTGACACAAACTGTTCCAAAAACTGTAGGTTGCTGTCGTCTGTCCTTGGCTCTTGTGAGAATATTGACACAAACTGTAGGTTGCTGTCGAATGTCCCTGTCTATTGTGAAAATAATTACACAAACCGTTCCCCAAACTGCAGTATAATTTCTCCTGCCCCTGTCTATTGTGAGAATATTGAAACAAACTGATCAACAAACTGTATGTTTCTGTCGCCTGTCCCTGTCTATTGTGCGAATATTGAGACAAACTGTTCCCAAAACTTCAGGTTGCTGTCCCACGTCCCTATCTATGGTGAGAATATTGATACAAACTGTTTTCCAAATTTCAGGTTGTTTTCGTCTGTCCCTGTCTATTGTGACAATATTGACACAAACTGTTCCCGAAACTATAGGTTGCTATCGAAGGTAGCTGTTTATTTTGAGAATATTGACACAAACTGTTCCCGAAACAGTGTGTTGATGTCGCATGCCAATGTCTATTGTGAGAATTTTGACACAAACTGTTCCATAAACTGTAGGTTGCTTTCGCTTGTCCCTGTCTATAGTGAGAATATTAACACAAACAATTCCCCAAACTGTAACTGTAGGTTGCGGTAGCCTGTCCCTGTCTATTGCGAAAATATTGACACACACTGTTCACCAAACTGTTGGTTGCAGTCGCCTATCCCTTTGTGTTGTGAGAATATTGGCACAAACTGTTCTCCAACTGCAGGATGTTGTCGTCTGTACCTTCTATTGTGAGAATATTGACACCAGCTGTTACCCAAACTGCAGGAAGCTGTCGCCTGTCCCTGTCTATCGTGAGAATACTGACAAAATCTGTTCACCAAATAGTAGGTTGCTGTCTCCTGCCCTTGTCTATTTTGAGAATATTGACATAAACTGTTCCCCAAAATGTAGTATGCTGTCGCCTTTCCCTGACTATTGTGAGAATATCGACTCAAACTTTTCCATAAAGTGTAGGTTTCTGACGACGATCCCTGTCTATTGTAAGAATATTGACACAAACTGTTCCTCAAACTGTAGGTGGCTATCGCCTGTCCCTGTCTATTGTGAGAATATTGACACAAACTGTTCCCAAAACAGGATGTTGTTTTCGCCTGTCCCTGTCTATTGTGAGAATATTGACACAAACTGTTCACCAAATTGTATACTGCCGTCGCCTATCCCTGTCTATTGTGAGAAGATTGAGATAAACTGTTCCCCAAACTGCAGGATGCTGTCCCATTTCCCTATCTATTGTTAGAATATTGACACAGACTGTTCCACAAACTTCAGGTTGTTGTCACCTGGCCCTGTCTAATGTGAGAATATTGACACAAACTGCTCCTTAAACTGTAGTTTGCTGTCGCCTGTCACTGTCTATTGTGAATATATTAACACAATCTGTTTCCCAAATTGAAGGTTGGTGTCGACTCTCCCTGTCTATTGTGAGAATATTGAGGTAAATTGTTAACCAAATCCCCAAACTGCAGGTTGCTGTCGGCTGGCCCTATCTAATGTGAGAATATTTAGACAAACTGTTCCCCAAGCTTTATGTTGCTGTCGCCTGTCCCTATCTATTTTGAGAATATTGACACAAACTGTTCCCGAAACTGTGTGTTGATGTCGCATGTCCCTGTCTATTGTGAGAATATTAAGACAAATTGTTCCCCAAATTGCAAGATGCTGTCGCCTAGCCCTATCTATTGTGAGATTATTAACACAATCTGCTCGCTAACCTGTAGGTTGCTGTCGCCTGTCACTGTCTATTGTGAGAATATTAACACATACTGTTTACGAAACTGTAGGTTGCTGTCGCCTGTCCCTGATTATTGTGAATATATTAACACAAACTGTTTCCCAAACTGTAGATTGCGTCGCCTGTCCCTGTCTATAGTGAGAATATACACACAAACAGTTCTACAAACTGTAGGTTGCTGTCGCCTGTCCCGTCCTATTGTGAGAATATTTACACAAACTGTTCCCCAAACTGTATATTGCTGTTGCCTATCCCTGTCTGTTGTGAGAAGATTGAAATAAACTATTCCCCAAACTGCAGGATGCTGTCCCATTTCCCTATCTATTGTTAGAATATTGACACAGACTGTTCCACAAACTTCAGGTTGTTGTCACCTGGCCCTGTCTAATGTGAGAATATTGAGACAAACTGTTCCCCAAGCTGTATGTTGCTGTCGCCTGTCCCTGTCTTTTTTGAGAATTTTGACACAAACTGTTCCCGAAACTGCAGGTTGCTGTCGGCTGGCCCTATCTAATGTGAGAATATTGAGACAAACTATTCCCCAAGCTGTATGTTGCAGTCTTCTGTCCCTGTCTATTGTGAGAATATTGACACAAACTGTTCCCTAAACTATAGGTTGCTATCGAATGTAGCTGTTTGTTTTGAGAATATTGACACAAACTGTTCCCGAAACTGTGTGTTGATGTCGCATGTCAATGTCTATTGTGAGAATTTTGACACAAACAGTTCCCCAAACTGTAGGTTGCTGCAGCCTGTCCCTGTCTATTGTAAAAATATTGACACACACTGTTCCCCATACTGTAGGTTGCAGTCGCCTATCCCTTTGTATTGTGAGAATATTGACACAAACTGTTCCCTATCTGCAGGATGTTGTCGTCTGTTCCTGTCTATTGTGAGAAAATTGACACCAGCTGTTCCCCAAACTGCAGGATGCTGTCGCCTGTCCCTGTCTTTGGTGAGAATACTGACAAAAACTGTTACCCAAACAGTAGGTTGCTGTCTCCTGCCCTTGTCTATTTTGAGAATATTGACATAAACTGTTCCCCAAAATGTATGTTGCTTTCGCCTGACCCTGACTATTGTGAGAATATTGATAAAAATTGTTCCATAAACTGTAGGTTTCTGTCGCCGATCCCTGTCTATTGTGAGAATATTGACACAAACTGTTCCCCAAACTGTAGGTTGCTGTCGCCTGTCCCTGTCTATTGTGAGAATATTGACACAAACTGTTCCCAAAACAAGATGTTGTTTTCGCCTGTCCCTGTCTATTGTGAGAATATTGACACAAACTGTTCGAAAATTGTATATTGCTGTCGCCTATCCCTGTCTATTGTGAGAAGATTGAGATAAACTGTTCCCTAAACTGCAAGATGCTGTCCCATTTCCCTATCTATTGTTAGAATATTGACGCAGACTGTTCCACAAACTTCAGGTTGTTGTCACCTGGCCCTGTCTAATGTGAGAATATTGACACAAACTGATCCTTAAACTGTAGTTTGCTGTCGCCTGTCACTGTCTATTGTGAATATATTAACACAAACTGTTTCCCAAGCTGAAGGTTGGTGTCGACTCTCCCTGTCTATTGTGAGAATATTGAGACAAATTGTTAACCAAATCCCCAAACTGCAGGTTGCTGTCCGCTGGCCCTATCTTATGTGAGAATATTTAGACAAACTGTTCCCCAAGCTTTATGTTGCTGTCGCCTGTCCCTATCTATTTTGAGAATATTAAGACAAATTGTTCCCCAAATTGCAAGATGCTGTCGCCTAGCCCTATCTATTGTGAGATTATTAACACAAACTGCTCGCTAACCTGTAGGTTGCTGTCGCCTGTCACTGTCTAATGTGAGAATATTGACACATACTGTTTACGAAACTGTAGGTTGCTGTCGCCTATCCCTGATTATTGTGAATATATTAACACAAACTGTTTCCCAAACTGTAGATTGCTGTCGCCTGTCCCTGTCTATAGTGAGAATATTGACACAAACAGTTCTACAAACTGTAGGTTGCTGTCGCCTGTCCCGTCCTATTGTGAGAATATTTACACAAACTGTTCCCCAAACTGTATATTGCTGTTGCCTATCCCTGTCTATTGTGAGAAGATTGAAATAAACTATTCCCCAAACTGCAGGATGCTGTCCCATTTCCCTATCTATTGTTAGAATATTGACACAGACTGTTCCACAAACTTCAGGTTGTTGTCACCTGGCCCTGTCTAATGTGAGAATATTGAGACAAACTGTTCCCCAAGCTGTATGTTGCTGTCGCCTGTCCCTGTCTATTTTGAGAATTTTGACACAAACTGTTCCCGAAACTGCAGGTTGCTGTCGGCTGGCCCTATCTAATGTGAGAATATTGAGACAAACTATTCCCCAAGCTGTATGTTGCAGTCTTCTGTCCCTGTCTATTGTGAGAATATTGACACAAACTGTTCCCTAAACTATAGGTTGCTATCGAATGCAGCTGTTTATTTTGAGAATATTGACACAAACTGTTCCCGAAACTGTGTGTTAATGTCGCATGTCAATGTCTATTGTTAGAATTTTGACACAAACAGTTCCCCAAACTGTAGGTTGCTGCAGCCTGTCCCTGTCTATTGTGAAAATATTGACACACACTGTTCCCCAAACTGTAGGTTGCAGTCGCCTATCCCTTTGTATTGTGAGAATATTGACACAAACTGTTCACTAACTGCAGGATGTTGTCGTCTGTTCCTGTCTATTGTGAGAAAATTGACACCAGCTGTTCCCCAAACTGCAGGATGCTGTCGCCTGTCCCTGATTATTGTGAATATATTAACACAAACTGTTTCCCAAACTGTAGATTGCGTCGCCTGTCCCTGTCTATAGTGAGAATATACACACAAACAGTTCTACAAACTGTAGGTTGCTGTCGCCTGTCCCGTCCTATTGTGAGAATATTTACACAAACTGTTCCCCAAACTGTATATTGCTGTTGCCTATCCCTGTCTGTTGTGAGAAGATTGAAATAAACTATTCCCCAAACTGCAGGATGCTGTCCCATTTCCCTATCTATTGTTAGAATATTGACACAGACTGTTCCACAAACTTCAGGTTGTTGTCACCTGGCCCTGTCTAATGTGAGAATATTGAGACAAACTGTTCCCCAAGCTGTATGTTGCTGTCGCCTGTCCCTGTCTTTTTTGAGAATTTTGACACAAACTGTTCCCGAAACTGCAGGTTGCTGTCGGCTGGCCCTATCTAATGTGAGAATATTGAGACAAACTATTCCCCAAGCTGTATGTTGCAGTCTTCTGTCCCTGTCTATTGTGAGAATATTGACACAAACTGTTCCCTAAACTATAGGTTGCTATCGAATGTAGCTGTTTGTTTTGAGAATATTGACACAAACTGTTCCCGAAACTGTGTGTTGATGTCGCATGTCAATGTCTATTGTGAGAATTTTGACACAAACAGTTCCCCAAACTGTAGGTTGCTGCAGCCTGTCCCTGTCTATTGTAAAAATATTGACACACACTGTTCCCCATACTGTAGGTTGCAGTCGCCTATCCCTTTGTATTGTGAGAATATTGACACAAACTGTTCCCTATCTGCAGGATGTTGTCGTCTGTTCCTGTCTATTGTGAGAAAATTGACACCAGCTGTTCCCCAAACTGCAGGATGCTGTCGCCTGTCCCTGTCTTTGGTGAGAATACTGACAAAAACTGTTACCCAAACAGTAGGTTGCTGTCTCCTGCCCTTGTCTATTTTGAGAATATTGACATAAACTGTTCCCCAAAATGTAGGTTGCTTTCGCCTGACCCTGACTATTGTGAGAATATTGATAAAAATTGTTCCATAAACTGTAGGTTTCTGTCGCCGATCCCTGTCTATTGTGAGAATATTGACACAAACTGTTCCCCAAACTGTAGGTTGCTGTCGCCTGTCCCTGTCTATTGTGAGAATATTGACACAAACTGTTCCCAAAACAAGATGTTGTTTTCGCCTGTCCCTGTCTATTGTGAGAATATTGACACAAACTGTTCGAAAATTGTATATTGCTGTCGCCTATCCCTGTCTATTGTGAGAAGATTGAGATAAACTGTTCCCTAAACTGCAAGATGCTGTCCCATTTCCCTATCTATTGTTAGAATATTGACGCAGACTGTTCCACAAACTTCAGGTTGTTGTCACCTGGCCCTGTCTAATGTGAGAATATTGACACAAACTGATCCTTAAACTGTAGTTTGCTGTCGCCTGTCACTGTCTATTGTGAATATATTAACACAAACTGTTTCCCAAGCTGAAGGTTGGTGTCGACTCTCCCTGTCTATTGTGAGAATATTGAGACAAATTGTTAACCAAATCCCCAAACTGCAGGTTGCTGTCCGCTGGCCCTATCTTATGTGAGAATATTTAGACAAACTGTTCCCCAAGCTTTATGTTGCTGTCGCCTGTCCCTATCTATTTTGAGAATATTAAGACAAATTGTTCCCCAAATTGCAAGATGCTGTCGCCTAGCCCTATCTATTGTGAGATTATTAACACAAACTGCTCGCTAACCTGTAGGTTGCTGTCGCCTGTCACTGTCTAATGTGAGAATATTGACACATACTGTTTACGAAACTGTAGGTTGCTGTCGCCTATCCCTGATTATTGTGAATATATTAACACAAACTGTTTCCCAAACTGTAGATTGCTGTCGCCTGTCACTGTCTATAGTGAGAATATTGACACAAACAGTTCTACAAACTGTAGGTTGCTGTCGCCTGTCCCGTCCTATTGTGAGAATATTTACACAAACTGTTCCCCAAACTGTATATTGCTGTTGCCTATCCCTGTCTGTTGTGAGAAGATTGAAATAAACTATTCCCCAAACTGCAGGATGCTGTCCCATTTCCCTATCTATTGTTAGAATATTGACACAGACTGTTCCACAAACTTCAGGTTGTTGTCACCTGGCCCTGTCTAATGTGAGAATATTGAGACAAACTGTTCCCCAAGCTGTATGTTGCTGTCGCCTGTCCCTGTCTATTTTGAGAATTTTGACACAAACTGTTCCCGAAACTGCAGGTTGCTGTCGGCTGGCCCTATCTAATGTGAGAATATTGAGACAAACTATTCCCCAAGCTGTATGTTGCAGTCTTCTGTCCCTGTCTATTGTGAGAATATTGACACAAACTGTTCCCTAAACTATAGGTTGCTATCGAATGTAGCTGTTTATTTTGAGAATATTGACACAAACTGTTCCCGAAACTGTGTGTTAATGTCGCATGTCAATGTCTATTGTTAGAATTTTGACACAAACAGTTCCCCAAACTGTAGGTTGCTGCAGCCTGTCCCTGTCTATTGTGAAAATATTGACACACACTGTTCCCCAAACTGTAGGTTGCAGTCGCCTATCCCTTTGTATTGTGAGAATATTGACACAAACTGTTCACTAACTGCAGGATGTTGTCGTCTGTTCCTGTCTATTGTGAGAAAATTGACACCAGCTGTTCCCCAAACTGCAGGATGCTGTCGCCTGTCCCTGTCTTTGGTGAGAATACTGACAAAAACTGTTCCCCAAACAGTAGGTTGCTGTCTCCTGCCCTTGTCTATTTTGAGAATATTGACATAAACTGTTCCCCAAAATGTAGGTTGCTTTCGCCTGACCCTGACTATTGTGAGAATATTGATACAAATTGTTCCATAAACTGTAGGTTTCTGTCGCCGATCCCAGTCTATTGTGAGAATATTGACACAAACTGTTCCCCAAACTGTAGGTTGCTGTCGCCTGTCCCTGTCTATTGTGAGAATATTGACACAAACTGTTCCCAAAACAAGATGTTGTTTTCGCCTGTCCCTGTCTATTGTGAGAATATTGACACAAACTGTTCGAAAATTGTATATTGCTGTCGCCTCTCCCTGTCTATTGTGAGAAGATTGAGATAAACTGTTCCCTAAACTGCAGGATGCTGTCCCATTTCCCTATCTATTGTTAGAATATTGACGCAGACTGTTCCACAAACTTCAGGTTGTTGTCACCTGGCCCTGTCTAATGTGAGAATATTGACACAAACTGCTCCTTAAACTGTAGTTTGCTGTCGCCTGTCACTGTCTATTGTGAATATATTAACACAAACTGTTTCCCAAGCTGAAGGTTGGTGTCGACTCTCCCTGTCTATTGTGAGAATATTGAGACAAATTGTTAACCAAATCCCCAAACTGCAGGTTGCTGTCGGCTGGCCCTATCTTATGTGATAATATTTAGACAAACTGTTCCCCAAGCTTTATGTTGCTGTCGCCTGTCCCTATCTATTTTGAGAATATTGACACAAACTGTTCCTGAAACTGCGTGTTGATGTCGCATGTCCCTGTCTATTGTGAGAATATTAAGACAAATTGTTTCCAAAATTGCAAGATGCTGTCGCCTAGCCCTATCTATTGTGAGATTATTAACACAAACTGCTCGCTAACCTGTAGGTTGCTGTCGCCTGTCACTATCTATTGTGAGAATATTAACACATACTGTTTACGATACTGTAGGTTGCTGTCGCCTGTCCCTGACTATTGTGAATATATTAACACAAACTGTTCCCCAAACTGTAGATTGCTGTCGCCTGTCCCTGTCTATAGTGAGAATATTGACACAAACAGTTCTACAAACTGTAGGTTGCTGTCGCCTGTCCCGTCCTATTGTGAGAATATTTACACAAACTGTTCCCCAAACTGTATATTGCTGTAGCATATCCCTGTCTGTTGTGAGAAGATTGAAATAAATTATTCCCCAAATTGTAGGATGCTGTCCCATTTCCCTATCTATTGTTAGAATATTGACACAGACTGTTCCACAAACTTCAGGTTGTTTTCCTCTGGCCTTGTCTAATGTGAGAATATTGAGAAAAACTGTTCCCCAAGCTGTATGTTGCTGTCGCCTGTCCCTGTCTATTTTTAGAATTTTGACACAAACTGTTCCCGAAACTGCAGGTTGCAGTCGGCTGGCCCTATCTAATGTGAGAATATTGCGACAAACTATTCCCCAAGCTGTATGTTGCAGTCTTCTTTCCCTGTCTATTGTGAGAATATTGACACAAACTGTTCCCTAAACTATAGGTTGCTATCGAATGTAGCTGTTTATTTTGAGAATATTGACACAAACCGTTCCCGAAACTGTGTGTTGATGTCGCATGTCAATGTCTATTGTGAGAATTTTGACACAAACTGTTCCATAAACTGTAGGTTGCTTTCGCCTGTCCCTGTCTATAGTGAGAATATTAACACAAACAGTTCCCCAAACTGTAGGTTGCTGTAGCCTGTCCCTGTCTATTGTGAAAATATTGACACACACTGTTCCCCAAACTGTAGGTTGCAGTCGCCTATCCCTTTGTATTGTGAGAATATTGACACAAACTGTTCCCCAACTGCAGGATGTCGTCTGTACACGTCTATTGTGAGAAAATTGACACCAGCTGTTCCCCAAACTGCAGGATGCTGTCGCCTGTCCCTGTCTTTGGTGAGAATACTGACAAAAACTGTTCCCCAAACAGTATGTTGCTGTCTCCTGCCCTTGTCTATTTTGAGAATATTGACATAAACTGTTCCCCAAAATGTAGGTTGCTGTTGCTTGACCCTGACTATTGTGAGAATATTGACACAAATTGTTCCATAAACTGTAGGTTTCTCTCGCCGATCCCTGTCTATTGTGAGAATATTGACACAAACTGTTTTCCAAACTGTAGGTTGCTGTCGCCTGTCCCTGTCCATTGTGAAAATATTGACACAAACTGTTCCCAAAATAGGAGTTTGTTTTCGCCTGTCCATGTCTATTGTGAGAATATTTACACACACTGTTCCCCAAACTGTATATTGCTGTCGCCTATCCCTCTCTATTGTGAGAAGATTGAGATAAACTTTTCCCCAAACTGCAAGATGCTGTCCCATTTCCCTATCTATTGTTAGAATATTGACACAGACTGTTCCACAAACTTCAGATTGTTGTCACCTGGCCCTGTCTAATGTGAGAATATTGACACAAACTGCTCCTTAAACTGTAGTTTTCTGTCTCCTGTCTCTGTCTGTTGTGAATTATTATAACAAACTGTTTCCCAAACTGACGGTTGGTGTCGACTGTCCCTGTCTATTGTGAGACTATTGAGACAAACTGTTAACCAAATCCCCAAACTGCAGGTTGCTGTCGGCTTGCCCTATCTAATGTGAGAATATTGAGACAAACTGATCCCCAAGCTTTATGTTGATGTCGCCTGTCCTTGTCTATTTTGAGAATATTGACACAAACTGTTCCCGAAACTGTGTGTTGATGTCGCATGTCCCTGTCTATTGTGAGAATATTGAGACAAACTGTTTCCCAAACTGCAAGATGCTGTCGCCTAGCCCTATCTATTGTGAGAATATTGACACAAACTGCCCGCCAAACTGTAGGATGGTGTCACTTGTCCATGTCTATTGTGAGAATATTGACACAAACTGTTCGCCAAATTGTATATTGCTGTCGCCTATCCCTGTCTATTGTGAGAAGATTGAGATAAACTGTTCCCCAAACTGTAGGATGCTGTCCCATTTCCCTATCTATTGTTAGAATATTGACACAGACTGTTGCACAAACTTCAGGTTGTTGTCACCTGGCCCTGTCTAATGTGAGAATATTGACACAAACTGCTCCTTAAACTGTAGTTTGCTGTCGCCTGTCACTGTCTATTGTGAATATATTAACACAAACTGTTTCCCAAACTGAAGGTTGGTGTCGACTCTCCCTGTCTATTTTGAGAATATTGACACAAAGTGTTCCCGAAACTGTGTGTTGATGTCGCATGTCCCTGTCTATTGTGAGAATATTAAGACAAACTGTTCCTAAAACTGCAATATGCTGTCGCCTAGCCCTATCTATTGTGAGATTATTAACACAAACTGCTCGCCAACCTGTAGGTTGCTGTCGCCTGTCACTGTCTATTGTGAGAATATTAACACATACTGTTTACGAAACTGTAGGTTGCTGTCGCCTGTCCCTGACTATTGTGAATATATTAACACAAACTGTTCCCCAAACTGTATATTGCTGTCGCCTGTGCCTGTCTATAGTGAGAATAATGACACAAACAGTTCTACAAACTTTAGGTTGCTGTCGCCTGTCCCGTCCTATTGTGAGAATATTTATACAAACTGTTCCCCAAACTGTATACTGCTGTCGCCTATCCCTGTCTGTTGTGAGAAGATTGAGATAAACTGTTCCCCAAACTGCAGGATGCTGTCCCATTTCCCTATCTATTGTTAGAATATTGACACAGACTGTTCCACAAACTTCAGGTTGTTGTCACCTGGCCCTATCTAATGTGAGAATATTAAGACAAATTTTCCCCAAGCTGTATGTTGCAGTCTTCTGTCCCTGTCTATTGTGAGAATATTGACACAATCTGTTCCCTAAACTATAGGTTGCTATCGAATGTAGCTGTCTATTTTGATAATATTGACACAAACCGTTCCCGAAACTGTGTGTTGATGTCGCATGTCAATGTCTATTGTGAGAATATTGACACAAACTGTCGCATAAACTGTAAGTTGCTTTCGCCTGTCCCTGTCTATATAAGAATATTAACACAAACAGTTCCCCAAACTGTAGGTTGCTGTAGCCTGTCCCTGTCTATTGTGAAAATATTGACACACACTTTTCCCCAAACTGTAGGTTGCAGTCGCCTATCCATTTGTATTGTGAGAATATTGAAACAAACTGTTCCCCAACTGCAGGATGTTGTCGTCTGTACCTGTCTATTGTGAGACAATTGACACCAGCTTTTCGCCAAACTGCAGGATGCTGTCGCCTGTCCCGGTCTTTCGTGAGAATACTGACAAAAACTGTTCCCCAAACAGTAGGTTGCTGTCGCCTGACCCTGACTATTGTGAGAATATTGACACAAATTGTTCCATAAACTGTAGGTTTCTGTCGCCGATCCCTGTCTATTGTGAGAATATTGACACAAATTGTTACCCAAACTGTAGTTTGCTGTCGCCTGTTCCTGTCCATTGTGAGAATATTGACACAAACTGTTCCCAAAACATGAGGGTGTTGTCGCCTGTCCCTGTCTATTGTGAGAATATTGACACAAACTGTTCCCAAAACTGTATATTGCTGTCGCCTATCCCTGTCTATTGTGAGAAGATTGAGATAAACTGTTCCCCAAACTGCAGGATGCTGTCCCATTTCCCTATCTATTGTTAGAATATTGACACAGACTGTTCCACAAACTTCAGGTTGTTGTCAGCTGGCCCTGTCTAATGTGAGAATATTGACACAAACTGCTCCTTAAACTGTAGTTTGCTGTCGTCTGTCACTTTCTATTGTGAGAATATTAACACACACTGTTCACGAAACTGTAGGTTGCTGTCACCTGTCCCTGTCTATTGTGAATATGTTAACACAAACTGTTTCCCAAACTGAAGGTTGGTGTTGACTGTCCCTGTCTATTGTAAGAATATTGAGACAAATTGTTAACCAAATCCCAAAACTGCAGGTTGCTGTCGGCTGGCCCTATCTAATGTGAGAATTTTGAGTCAAACTGTTCCCCAAGCTTTATGTTGCTGTCACCTGTCCCTGTCTATTTTGAGAATATTGACACAAACTGTTCCCGAAACTGTGTGTTGATGTCGCATGTCCCTGTCTATTGTGAGAATATTGAAACAAACTGTTCCCAACACTGCGAGATGCTGTCGCCTAGCCCTATCGATTGTGAGAATATTGACACAAACTGCTCGCCAATCTGTAGGTTGCTGTCACCTGTCCCTGTCTATTGTGAGAATATTGAAACAAACTGTTCCCTAAACTTTAGGTTGCTTATGCCTGCCCCTTTCTATAGTGAGAATATTGACACAAACATTTCTTTAAATTGTAGGTTGCTGTCGCCTGCCCCGTCCTATTGTGAGAATATTTACACAAACTGTTCCCCAAACTGTATATTGCTGTCGCCTATCCCTGTCTATTGTGAGAAGATTGAGATAAACTGTTCCCCAAACTGCAGGATGCTGTCCCATTTCCCTATCTATTGTTAGAATATTGACACAGACTGTTCCACAAAGTTCAGGTTGTTGTCACCTAGCCCTGTCTAATGTGAGAATATTGACACAAACTGCTCCTTAAACTGTAGTTTGCTGTCGCCTGTCCCTGTCTATTATGAATATATTATCACAAACTGTTTCCCAAACTGAAGGTTGGTGTCGACTTTCCCTGTCTATTGTGAGAATATTGAGACAAACTGTTAACCAAATCCCCAAACTGCAGGTTTCTGTCGGCTTGCCCTATCTATTGTGAGAATATTGAGAAAAACTGTTCCCCAAGCTTTCTGTTGCTGTCGCCTGTCGCTGTCTATTTTGAGAATATTGACACAAACTGTTCCCGAAACTGTGTGTTGATGTCGCATGTCCCTGTCTATTGTGAGAATATTGAGACAAACTGTTCCCCAAACTGCAAGATGCTGTCGCCTAACCCTATCTATTGTGAGAATATTCACACAAACTTCCCGCTAAACTGTAGGTTGGTGTCACTTGTCCATGTCTATTGTGAGAATATTGACACAAACTGTTCCCCAAACTGTAGGTTGCAGTCGCCTGTCCCTGTCTATTGTGAGAATATTGACACAAACCGTTACCCAAACTGCAGTATTTTGTCGGCTGGCCCTAATTAATGTGAGAATATTGAGACAAACTGTTCCCCAAGCTGTATGTTGCTGTCGCCTGTCCCTGTCTATTTTGAGAATATTGACACAAATTGTTCCCCAAAACAGGAGGTTGTTGTCGCCTGTCCCTGTCTATTGTGTGAATATTGACACAAACTGCTCTCCAAACTGTAGGTTGCTGACGCCTGTCCCTGTCTAATGTGAGAATATTGTCATAAACTGTTCCCCAAACTGTATCCCTTTGTATTGTGAGAATATTGACACAAACTGTTCCCCAACTGCAGGATTTTGTCGTCTGTACCTGTCTATTGTGAGAATATTGACACCAGCTGTTCCCCAAACTGCAGGATGCTGTCGTCTGTCCCTGTCTATCGTGAAAATACTGACAAAAACTGTTCTTCAAACTGTAGGTTGCTGTCGCTTGTCCCTGTCTATTGTGAGAAAATGACACATACTGTTCCCCAAACCTGAGGTTGTTGTCGAATGTCCCTGTCTGTTGTGAGAATATTGGTCCCCAATCTGTATGTTGCTGTTGCCTGTCCCTGTTTATTGTGAGAATATTGACAGAAATTGTTCCCCAAACTGTAGGTTGCCTGTCATTGTCTATTGTGAGAATATTGACACAAACTTTTCTATTGTGAGAAGATTGGGATAAACTGTACCCCAAACTGCAGGATTCTGTCCAATGTCCTTATCTATTGTGAGAATATTGATACAGACTGTTCCCAAAACTTCAGGTTGCTGTCGCCTGTCACCGTCTATTGTGAGAATACTAACACACACTGTTCCCTAAACTGCAGAATGCTGTCACTTGTCCCTATCTATTGTGAGAAAATTGACACAAACAGTTCCTAAAACTGTAGGTTGCTGTCGCCTGTCCCTGTCTCTTGTGTGAATATTGACACAAACTGTTCCCCAAACTGTAGGTTGCAGTCGCCTATCCCTGTCTATTGTGAGAATATTGAGACAAATTGTTTCCCAAACTGCAGGTTTCTGTCTCATGTCCCTATCTATTGTGAGAATATTGACACAAACTGTTCCCCAAACTAAAGGATGTTGTCGTCTGTCCCTGTCTATTGTAAGAATATTGAGACAAATTGTTCCTTAAACTGTAGGTTTCTGTCGCCGATACATGTCTATTGTGAGAATATTGACACAAGCTGTTCCCCAAACTGTAGGTTTCCGTCGGCTATCCCTGTCTATTGTGAAAATATTGACACAAACTGTTCCCCAAACTGTAGATTGCTGTCGCCTGTCCCTGTCTATTGTGAGAATATTAACACAAACTGTTCGCAAACTGTAGGTTGCTGTCGCCTGTCCCTGACTATTGTGAGAATATTGACACAAACTGTTCTCCAAACTGTAGGTTGCTGTCGCCTGTCCCTGTCTATTGTGAGAATATTGTCACAAACTGTTCCCCAAACTGTAGGTTGCTGTCGCCTGTCCCTATCTATTGTGAGAATATTGACAAAATTGTGCCCAAAACTGTAGTTTGCAGTCGCCTGTCCCTGTCTATTGTGAGAATATTGAAACAAACTGTTCCCTAAATTGTAGATTGCTGATTCCTGCCCCTGTCTATTGTGAGAATATTGACACAAACTGTTCTTCAAACTGTAGGTTGCTATCGCCTGTCCCTGTCTATTGTGAGAAAATGACACATACTGTTCCCCAAACTTGAGGTTGTTGTCGACTGTCCCTGTCTGTTGTGAGAATATTGACACAAGTTGGTCCCCAATCTGTAGGCTGCTGTTGCCTGTCCCTGTTTATTGTGAGAATATTGACATAAATTGTTCCCCAAACTGTAGGTCTCCTGTCATTGTCTATTGTGATAATATTGACACAAACTTTTCCATAAAATGAATGTTGCTGTCGAATGTTCCTGTCTATTGTGAGAATATTGACACAATCTAATCCCCAAATTGATGGTTGTTTTTGCCTCTACCTGTCTTTTGTGAGATTAATGACACAAACTGTTCCACAAACTGGAGGTTGTTGTCGCCTGTCTTTGTCTATTGTGAGAATATTGACACAACCTGGTCCCCACACTGGAGGTTGTTGGCGCCTGTCCCTGTCTATTGTGAGAACAATTACACAAACCGTTTTCTAAACTGTAGTTGCTGTCGCCTGTCCCTGTCTATAGTGAGAATATTTACTCAAACAGTTCTCCAAACTCTAGGTTACTGTCGTCTCTCCCGGTCTATTGTGAGAATATTTACACAAACTGTTCCCAAAACTGTATGTTGCTGTCGCCTATCCCTGTCTATTGTGAGAAGATTGAGATAAAATGTACCCCAAACTGCAGGATTCTGTCCCATGTCCCTATCTTTTGTGAGAATATTGATACAGACTGTTCTCGAAACTTCAGGTTGTTGTCACCTGGCCCTGTCATATGTGAGAATATTGACACAAACTGCTAATTAAACTGTAGGTTGCTGTCGCCTGTCACTGCCTATTGTGAGAATATTAACAAACACTGTTCCCCAAACTGCAGGATGCTGTCATTTGTCCTTATCTATTGTGAGAAAATTGACACAAACTGTTCCTAAAACTGTATGTTGCTGTCGCCTGTCCTTGTCTCTTGTGAGAATATTGACACAAACTGTTCCCCAAACTGTAGGTTGCAGTCGCCTGTCCCTGTCTATTGTGAGAATATTGAGACAAACTGTTCCCCAAACTGCAGGTTTCTGTCTCATGTCCATATCTATTGTGAGAATATTGACACAAACTGTTCCCCAAACTGCAGGATGTTGTCGTCTGTCCCTGTCTATTGTGAGAATATTGACACAAATTGTTCCATAAACTGTAGGTTTCTGTCGCCGATCCCTATCTATTGAGAGAATATTGACACAAACTGTTCCCCAAACTGTAGGTCTCCTGTCATTGTCTATTGTGATAATATTGACACAAACTTTTCCATAAAATGAATATTGCTGTCGAATGTTCCTGTCTATTGTGAGAATATTGACACAATCTATTCCCCAAATTGATGGTTGTTTTTGCCTCTCCCTGTCTATTGTGAGATTAATGACACAAACTGTTCCACAAACAGTAGGTTGCTGTCGCCTGTCACTGTCTCTTGTGAGAATATTGACACAAACTGTTCCCCAAACTGGAGGTTGTTGTCGCCTGTCTTTGTCTATTGTGAGAATATTGACACAACCTGATCCCCACACTGGAGGTTGTTGTCGCCTGTCCCTGTCTATTGTGAGAACAATTACACAAACCGTTTTCTAAACTGTAGTTGCTGTCGCCTATCCCTGTCTATTGTGAGAATATTTACTCAAACAGTTCTCCAAACTGTAGGTTGCTGTCGTCTCTCCCGGTCTATTGTGAGAATATTTACACAAACTGTTCCCAGGATTGTATGTTGCTGTCGCCTATCTATGTCTATTGTGAGAAGATTGAGATAAACTGTACCCCAAACTGCAGGATTCTGTCCCATGTCCCTATCTTTTGTGAGAATATTGATACAGACTGTTCTCGAAACTTCAGGTTGTTGTCACCTGGCCCTGTCTAATGTGAGAATATTGACACAAACTGCTAATTAAACTGTAGGTTGCCGTCGCCTGTCCCTGTCTATTGTGAGAATATTGACTCATACTGTTCCATAAACTGTAGTTTGCTGTCGCCTGTCCGTGTCTATTGTAAGAATATTGACACAAACTTTTTTTTCAAACCGTAGGTTGTTGTCTCCTGTCCCTGTCCGTTGTGAGAATATTGACACAAATTATTCCCCAAATTGTAGGTTGCTGTCGCCTGTCCCTGTCTTTTGTGAAAAGATTGAGATCCGCTGTTCTTAAAACTGCAGGATGCTGTCCCATTTCCCTATCTATTATGAGAATATTGACACAGATTGTTCGACAAACTTCAGGTTGTTGTCACCTGGCCCTGTCTAATGTGAGAATATTGACACAAACTGCTCCTTAAACTGTAGGTTGCTGTCGCCTGTCACTGTCTATTGTGAGAATATTAACACACACTGTTCAAGAAACTGTAGGTTGCTGTCGCCTGTTCGTGTCTATTGTGAATATATTAACACAAACTGTTCCCCAAACTGAAGGTTGCTGTCGACTGTCACTGTGTCTATTGTGAGAATATTGAGTTTAACTGGTCCCCCATATCCCGAAACTGCGGGTTGCTGTCAGCTGGCCCTATCTAATGTGAGAATATTGAGACAAACTGTTCCCCAAGCTGTATGATGCTGTCGCCTGTCCCTGTCTTTTTTGAGAGTATTGACACAAACTTTTCCCGAAACTGTGTGTTTATGTCGCCTGTCCCTGTCTATTGTGAGAATATTGAGACAAACTGTTCCCCAAACTGCAAGATGCTGTCGCCTAACCCTATCTATTGTGAGAATATTCACACAAACTTCCCGCTAAACTGTAGGTTGGTGTCACTTGTCCATGTCTATTGTGAGAATATTGACACAAACTGTTCCCCAAGCTTTCTGTTGCTGTCGCCTATCGCTGTCTATTTTGAGAATATTGACACAAACTGTTCCCCAAGCTTGATGTTGCTGTCGCCTATCCCTGTCTATTTTGAGAATATTGACACAAACTGTTCCCGAAACTGTGTGTTGATGTCGCATGTCCCTGTCTATTGTGAGAATATTGAGACAAACTGTTCCCCAAACTGCAAGATGCTGTCGCCTAACCCTATCTATTGTGAGAATATTCACACAAACTTCCCGCTAAACTGTAGGTTGGTGTCACTTGTCCATGTCTATTGTGAGAATATTGACACAAACTGTTCCCCAAACTGTAGGTTGCAGTCGCCTGTCCCTGTCTATTGTGAGAATATTGACACAAACCGTTACCCAAACTGCAGTATTTTGTCGGCTGGCCCTAATTAATGTGAGAATATTGAGACAAACTGTTCCCCAAGCTGTATGTTGCTGTCGCCTGTCCCTGTCTATTTTGAGAATATTGACACAAATTGTTCCCCAAAACAGGAGGTTGTTGTCGCCTGTCCCTGTCTATTGTGTGAATATTGACACAAACTGCTCTCCAAACTGTAGGTTGCTGACGCCTGTCCCTGTCTAATGTGAGAATATTGTCACAAACTGTTCCCCAAACTGTATCCCTTTGTATTGTGAGAATATTGACACAAACTGTTCCCCAACTGCAGGATGTTGTCGTCTGTACCTGTCTATTGTGAGAATATTGACACCAGCTGTTCCCCAAACTGCAGGATGCTGTCGTCTGTCCCTGTCTATCGTGAGAATACTGACAAAAACTGTTCTTCAAACTGTAGGTTGCTGTCGCCTGTCCCTGTCTATTGTGAGAAAATAACACATACTGTTCCCCAAACCTGAGGTTGTTGTCGAATGTCCCTGTCTGTTGTGAGAATATTGGTCCCCAATCTGTATGTTGCTGTTGCCTGTCCCTGTTTATTGTGAGAATATTGACAGAAATTGTTCCCTAAACTGTAGGTTGCCTGTCATTGTCTATTGTGAGAATATTGACACAAACTTTTCTATTGTGAGAAGATTGGGATAAACTGTACCCCAAACTGCAGGATTCTGTCCAATGTCCTTATCTATTGTGAGGATATTGATACAGACAGTTCCTAAAACTGTAGGTTGCTGTCGCCTGTCCCTGTCTCTTGTGTGAATATTGACACAAACTTTTCCCCAAACTGTAGGTTGCAGTCGCCTGTCCCTGTCTATTGTGAGAATATTGAGACAAACTGTTCCCCAAACTGCAGGTTTCTGTCTCATGTCCATATCTATTGTGAGAATATTGACACAAACTGTTCCCCAAACTGCAGGATGTTGTCGTCTGTCCCTGTCTATTGTGAGAACATTGACACAATTTGTTCCATAAACTGTAGGTTTCTGTCGCCGATCCCTATCTATTGAGAGAATATTGACACAAACTGTTCCCCAAACTGTAGGTTGCCGTCGCCTGTCCCTGTCTATTGTGAGAATATTGACTCAAACTGTTCCATAAATTGTAGTTTGCTGTCGCCTGTCCGTGTCTATTGTAAGAATATTGACACAAACTTTTTTTCAAACCGTAGGTTGTTGTCTCCTGTCCCTGTCCGTTGTGAGAATATTGACACAAATTATTCCCCAAATTGTAGGTTGCTGTCGCCTGTCCCTGTCTTTTGTGAAAAGATTGAGATCCGCTGTTCTTAAAACTGCAGGATGCTGTCCCATTTCCCTATCTATTATGAGAATATTGACACAGACTGTTCCACAAACTTCAGGTTGTTGTCACCTGGCCCTGTCTAATGTGAGAATATTAACACAAACTGCTCCTTAAACTGTAGGTTGCTGTCGACTGTCACTGTGTCTATTGTGAGAATATTGAGTTTAACTGTTCCCCCATATCCCGAAACTGCGGGTTGCTGTCAGCTGGCCCTATCTAATGTGAGAATATTGACACAAACTGTTCCCCAAACTGGAGGTTGTTGTCGCCTGTCTTTGTCTATTGTGAGAATATTGACACAACCTGATCCCCACACTGGAGGTTGTTGTCGCCTGTCCCTGTCTATTGTGAGAACAATTACACAAACCGTTTTCTAAACTGTAGTTGCTGTCGCCTATCCCTGTCTATTGTGAGAATATTTACTCAAACAGTTCTCCAAACTGTAGGTTGCTGTCGTCTCTCCCGGTCTATTGTGAGAATATTTACACAAACTGTTCCCAAAACTGTATGTTGCTGTCGCCTATCTCTGTCTATTGTGAGAAGATTGAGATAAACTGTACCCCAAACTGCAGGATTCTGTCCCATGTCCCTATCTTTTGTGAGAATATTGATACAGACTGTTCTCGAAACTTCAGGTTGTTGTCACCTGGCCCTGTCTAATGTGAGAATATTGACACAAACTGCTAATTAAACTGTAGGTTGCTGTCGCCAGTCACTGCCTATTGTGAGAATATTAACAAACACTGTTCCCCAAACTGCAGGATGCTGTCACTTGTCCCTATCTATTGTGAGAAAATTGACACAAACTGTTCCTAAAACTGTATGTTGCTGTCGCCTGTCCTTGTCTCTTGTGAGAATATTGACACAAACTGTTCCCCAAACTGTAGGTTGCAGTCGCCTTTCCCTGTCTATTGTGAGAATATTGAGACAAACTGTTCCCCAAACTGCAGGTTTCTGTCTCATGTCCATATCTATTGTGAGAATATTGACACAAACTGTTCCCCAAACTGCAGGATGTTGTCGTCTGTCCCTGTCTATTGTGAGAACATTGACACAATTTGTTCCATAAACTGTAGGTTTCTGTCGCCGATCCCTATCTATTGAGAGAATATTGACATAAACTGTTCCCCAAACTGTAGGTTGCCGTCGCCTGTCCCTGTCTATTGTGAGAATATTGACTCAAACTGTTCCATAAATTGTAGTTTGCTGTCGCCTGTCCGTGTCTATTGTAAGAATATTGACACAAACTTTTTTTCAAACCGTAGGTTGTTGTCTCCTGTCCCTGTCCGTTGTGAGAATATTGACACAAATTATTCCCCAAATTGTAGGTTGCTGTCGCCTGTCCCTGTCTTTTGTGAAAAGATTGAGATCCGCTGTTCTTAAAACTGCAGGATGCTGTCCCATTTCCCTATCTATTATGAGAATATTGACACAGACTGCTCCACAAACTTCAGGTTGTTGTCACCTGGCCCTGTCTAATGTGAGAATATTAACACAAACTGCTCCTTAAACTGTAGGTTGCTGTCGACTGTCACTGTGTCTATTGTGAGAATATTGAGTTTAACTGTTCCCCCATATCCCGAAACTGCGGGTTGCTGTCAGCTGGCCCTATCTAATGTGAGAATATTGAGACAAACTGTTCCCCAAGCTGTATGATGCTGTCGCCTGTCCCTGTCTTTTTTGAGAGTATTGACACAAACTGTTCCCGAAACTGTGTGTTTATGTCGCCTGTCCCTGTCTATTGTGAGAATATTGAGACAAACTGTTCCCCAAACTGCAGGATGCTGTCACTTCTCCCTGTCTATTGTGAGAATATTGACACAAACTGTTCCTAAACCTGTAGGTTGTTGTCGCCTGTCCCTGTCTCTTGTGAGAATATTGACACAAACTACTCCCCAAACTGTAGGTTGCAGTCGCCTGTCCCTGTCTATTGTGAGAATATTGACACAAACTGTTCCCCAAACTATAGGTTGTTGTCGCCTGTCCCTGTCAATTGTGAGAATATTGACACACACCGTTCCCCAAACTGCAGGTTGCTGTCGTCTGTCTCTGTTTATTTTGAGAATATTGAGACAAACTGTTCCGCAAACTGTAGGTTGCTGTCGCCTGTCCTTGTCCATTGTGAAAATATTGACAAAAACTGTTCCCCAAACTGTAGGTTGCAGTCACCTATCCCTTTTTATTGTGATAATATTGACACAAACTGTTCCCTAAACTGCAGGATGTTGTCGCCTGTCCCTGTCTATCGTGAGAATACTGACACAAACTGTTCCCCAAACAGTAGGCTTCTGTCGCCTGCCCTTGTCTTTTTTTGGAATATTGACATAAACTTGTAGAATGTAGGTTGCTGTTGCCTGTCCCTCTCTATTGTGAGAATATTGACACAAATTGTTCTATAAACTATAGGTTTCTGTCGCCGATCCCTGTCTATTGTGAGAATATTGACACAAGCTGTTCCCCAAACTGTAGGTTGCCGTCGCCTGTCCCTGTCTATTGTGAGAATATTGACACAAACTGTTCCCCAACCGTAGGCTGTTGTCTCCTGTCCCTGTCTATTGTGAGAATATGGACACAAACTGTTCATCAAACTGTAGGTTGCTGTCGCCTGTCCCTGTCTATTGTGAGAATTTTGACACAAACTATTCCCCCAAACTGTAGGTTGCTGTTGCCTGTCCCTGTATATTGTGAGAATATTGTCACAAACTGTTCCCCACACTGCATGTTGCTGTCGCTTATCTCTGTCTATTGTGAGAATATTGATACAAACTGTTCCCCAATCTGCAGGTTGATGGAGTTCTAATAACGAAAGCCTATACGAAGATGGTTAAGAGCATGCAACACAAGATGGTCACTGTGGGTGGCAGGGAATTCGTTTTCAGAAATCCACTGGAATTTTCGCAGGATAGAGGTTGGTCGGTTCCTGTAGATAAATGTATGGTTATCCCTTAGGTAGACACACCTACAGGCTGGTAATGCTTTTAGTTACCTTATGGGAAGACGCAACTTTAGAATGGTACCATGCCCAGGTACATCATGAATGTTGGTACTACATCTAGTTGCCTCTTGAAGACACATACCTACAAGCCAGGAGAACATTCATGTCCATCGTTCTGTATGAACTCCATTCAGGTACATTGTGTATGATGGTACTACACTCGCTACATTGAGTATGATGGTACTACACTCAGCTACATTGTGTGTGATGGTACTACACTCGGGTACATTGTGTGTGATGGTACTACACTCGGGTACATTGTGTGTGATGGTACTACACTCAGGTACATTGTGTGTGATGGTACTACACTCGGGTACATTGTGTGTGATGGTACTACACTCAGGTACATTGTGTGTGATGGTACTACACGCATGTACTACACTCAGGTACTACACTCAGGTACATTATGTATGATGGTACTACACTCAGGTACATTGTGTATGATGGTACTACACGCATGTACTACACTCAGGTACTACACTCAGGTACATTATGTATGATGGTACTACACTCAGGTACATTGTGTATGATGGTACTACACGCATTTACTACACTCAGGTACTACACTCAGGTACATTATGTATGATGGTACTACACTCAGGTACATTGTGTATGATGGTACTACACGCATGTACTACACTCAGGTACTACACTCAGGTACATTATGTATGATGGTACTACACTCAGGTACATTGTGTATGATGGTACTACACTCATGTACTACACTCAGGTACTACACTCAGGTACATTATGTATGATGGTACTACACTCAGGTACATTAAGTATGATGGTACTACACTCATGTATATTGTGTATGATGGTACTACACGCATGTACTACACTCAGGTACTACACTCAGGTACATTATGTATGATGGTACTACACTCAGGTACATTGTGTATGATGGTACTACACTCATGTACTACACTCAGGTACTACACTCAGGTACATTATGTATGATGGTACTAAACTCAGGTACATTAAGTATGATGGTAGTACACTCAGGTACATTGTGTATGATGGTACTACACTCAGGTACTTTGTGTATGATGGTACTACACTAAGGTACTACACTCAGGTACATTGTGTATGATGGCACTACACTCAGGTACTACACTGATGTATATTGTGTATGATGGTACTACACTCAGGTACTACACTCAGGTACACTGTGTATGATGGTACTACACCCAGGTACATTGTTTATCATGGTACTACACTCAGGTACTACATTCAGCTACATTGTGTATGATGGTACTAAACTCGGGTACATTGTGTATGATAGCACTACACTCAGGTACTACACTCAGGTACATTGTGTATGATGGTACTACACTCAGGTACAACACTCAGGTACATTGTGTATGATGGTACTACTCTCAGGTACTACACTCAGGTACATTGTGTATGATGGCACTACACTTAGGTGCATTGTGTATGATATTATTACACTCAGGTATTTTGTGTATGATGGTACTACACTCAGGTACACTCATGTTTTCAGCTACGCTGACGAATGCCTTCGAAAGCAAGGATAATGGAATAGAAGTAGATGTACAGTGGGGCTTTGAGGCCAAAACGGGGATGGGAGTAGTGGGGTACCGAAATGGGGCTTTGGCGACTAACTAAAAAAGGGGATGGGAGAGGTGGGGTACTAAAATGGGGCTTTGGGAGTTAAAAAGGGGATGTGAGTGGTGGGGTACCAAAACAACACCCTAGAAGACCCAACCCCCGGGGCCCCGCCCCCCCCCCACAATTGCCCCGGGGAGAGCACACTGGTCTCCTACAGGCGACCGGACCGCCGATTTAAAGTGTATCATCTTCAAGCATACCACGATGCGTACATCAAAGAACAACTGTAAGTGGCTACGACTACGTTCCACGGAGCGCTGCAATCGTAGCTGTATGAGGGAGTTCTGCAAGGTACATGCAGTGCTAATACGGAAGGGTTAAAACACTAAACCATGTCGGAAGTATAGGAAGGGAGTCACCAACCTCCTAGAAGTATGTAAAGAATGTGGATATGATAAGGAGTATCACCGAATTTGGTACGAAGAGAATGTAAAGGACTATAATGCAGAGATTCGGCGAATTCCTAAGATTAGAGTGGGCTGAATTTAAATTAGAGAGAAGTGAAGCCATCAGAGTACTTACACACCCGATAGTTACAAACTGACGGATCTGTGTATTTAGCTATGCCTACGCTTAATCAACTGAAGCAGCAAGCACACGAATATGGGGTGCCATACAGTTGGAGGAGGAAGGCCGTTCTTGAGGGGGAAATATCCAGAGCGCGCGAGATGGCTAGGGCCTACCTGCTCGAGAAAAACCCCCATCTACATGGGGTGCGACTTGAAGCAGGGATTACCACCGCTCTGAGATTTATACACGGCACTACTGAGGACCGAGCCGCGATCAACGCCGAGCGCCGACGCCAACGACCGCAGCGCGCCGAGCACAGCGCCTTCCTCGAAGCCAACTTCCTTGCCGAGCTCGAGCGCCGCCTCAAAGAGAAGGACGCAGAGAGGGAGGAGGCTTTCTATCTCTATGCATCAAAATACAAACTCGCCAGGGAAGTTGAGGGGAGCTTGAGAAAATACGAAGCTGTTGTCCCCGAAGGCACCGAGTACGACAACCCAGATCTTTTTCTCGAAGCGATGAGACCCGCCACAAAGATGTTGGTGAAGGAAGCGCTAGAGGAGTACGGTAGTGTTAAAATGCAGCTGTATCTCCATCTAAAATACACTCGCACCACCGCAGAAGATGAAATAATAACAGCAATCGCAATCCATGCAAGCAGATACTATGAAGTACTGCACGAGGGGGATATTGATGAGGGGCTGAAGCTCGCCAGAGCCAAGATATTCGCTGACAGTGAATGCTTCACCGAACAGGGCTCGGATTAGGGCTATGATGAGCGTGTGGAGCTCGATCTCTACATAGCAAAATACCAACCATTCCGAGGCTCTAGCTACTTCGCAACCCCCAGCTTCGTCCCATCACGCAGTGTTGTGAATGTGAAGAATGAGGACAACCGCTGCTTTGAATGGGCCATACTCTCAGCCCTCTACCCAGTAGCGCACGGAGAGCATCCGGATAGGCTCAACAATTATAGAACCAACCTGGGTGAGCTAAACTTTGAAGGAATCGAGTTCCCGGTACAACTGACCAGCATTGATAGGTTTGAAAACCTGAATCCCACCATAGCCGTCAGGGTCTTTGGGTGGGACAATGGGCCATCGATACTCCGAACCATTACTCTCAAGCGCAACCAAATCAACCTTTTGCTCCTGATCAAGGATGAGAATAGTCACTATGTATGTATTAAGGATGTGGGACGACTTCTATACGGAAACAGCAAACACAAGGGTAAAAAGTATCCATGTCTCAACTGTCTCCACGTACACTCCTCTCAGGAAAACTTGGACCAGCACACACCACTCTGCCAAGGCATCAACACAGCCAACCATGTGAATGTCCTGCCAGAGGGGGGAAGAACAAGATGAAATTCATATCCCTCCAGAAACAGATGAGGGCACCATAAAGCATATACGCAGACTTTGAGACATTGAACGTTCCAGTACATGGCGCAACACACGTCAACTTGCCGAGCAGCCTCCCTGCGGCTTCGGCTACACAATTGTACGTTCTGACGGCCTCATCACAAACCCAGTCATATATCGGGGGGAAGACGCCGCCGATGAATTCCTCCAATGCTTGAGGCGAGAGCAGGTCACCATCCGCAATAAGTTACAGAGGCCAGCACTGATGGTGCTGGGGCAACAAGACCGTGAAGACTTTGCCTCCGCACGACCTGCCATATCTGTGAAGAGCCGCTGGAGGGGGACAAGGTGAGAGACCACTGCCATATTACAGACAAATACCGGGGCGCAGCCCACAATACCTGTAATCTAGCATCGCGTATCAACAGAGACAAGCTGAGGATACTTGTAGTCTTCCACAATCTAAGAGGATACGACTCCCACATCATCATGCAAGCGGCTGGCAGATTGGACTGGGGAAAAAGGACCGTCTACAAGAAGAAAGATGGTAAATGGCAAACCAAACAAGTAGACAACACAACAATCACCTGCAAACCAAACACCATAGAGAAGTACGCCTCATTCACAATCGGACAGCTGCAATTCATTGACAGCCTACAGTTCATGAATAGCTCTCTAGACACCCTGGTGGGGAACCTCAGCGAGCTGACGCATTGTGGCAAATCAATGGCTCTGACACGTAGAGGCAACAACATAATCTCAAGATGTGAGACGTGCAACACAGAGGAGCACACCCCCTGGACTGCCTTAATGAACAAGTTCAGGGCCACTCTAAGCAAGAGCCAATCACATCTCCTTCTCCGCAAGGGCGTATACCCCTACGAATACATGGACAACTTCGGACGCTTTGCAAAGGACCACCTGCCACCCAAGGAGGCCTTCTACAGCAAGCTCACTTGAAAAGGAATCAGTGACTCTGACTACACCCTCGCCCAGAAAGTGTGGCAGGAGCTCGACTGCAAAACGCTCGGAGCCTACCACGATCTATACCTGACAACAGACACCCTCTGGTTCCAAATATTGCTGTATGTAGCCGGGGCGCAGTGTTGGGGTGAGCGCCTAACATTGCTTAAATGCCCCAATGGCTCGTGAATACATAACCTATGCAGAAAAAGTCCAACTCCTGGCCTTCACGTGGCGGAACTGTTTCTACTAACAGGAGAAGGGGCGACGGTGAGTATCTGGCGCCGGAAAATAACCAGTGTGCTCTAGATGTGTATACACATACATGCATGTGCAGACACGTGTGTGCGTTTGTACACATCTAAACTCGAGTGAGACCACAGTCTGCTCTAGCAAAGGAAAGGTGCTGAAGACGGAGGCAACCAGCACCACAGAAATCAGGAAGCCACGCATTTAAGCAAAATGGAATATGTCGACTACTGCTAAAAGTTATGGTGCTCGCCCTGCTTTGGACCCCCAGGCAGGTGCAGTGCCGGAATCTATGTCTCGAAAGGGCCCAACCCCAACTACTGGAGGTCCTTCTCAGATGTCCCGTGGAGCCAGGGGACATGAGAATAGAACGGCTGGCCATACTAAATAAAAACTTACAATAATGCACTGGAATGCGGAGGGAGTCAGCAACAAATTAATAGAATTAGAAAACATCCTGGATCAAGAAAAAGTAAGCATATGTTGCTTGCAAGAAACTCACCTCAACGAAAATATAGCCTTCAAAATAAGAGGCTACCAGTGTTACCGATCTGACCGAAAGGACAGGCGAAAAAGTGGGACATACCCTTGTAAAAAATAACATCACTGCTTCCCAAATCGAAGTCTACGTGAAAGGGGCTGAGTATCAGACACTTAAACTTAAAACAGGCTATACAGACTACATCCGATCAATTACTATTGTCCAAGTGACCGCCCACGGGCACTGGACACACTACCATTGACAGAAAAAATGATTGTGTATGGCGATTTCAACAGCCACTCGCAGATTTGGGGCTATTATCACATGGACAAGAGAGGAGAGAGACTGAAAGACTGGCAGGATGAGAATAGATTCATCTTGGTTAACAAACCGTCCGCCCCACATACTTTCTACTCGAGATCATGGCACTCTACAACTACACCTGACCTGGCTTTTCATTCACCAGTCCTGGAGTGGAACATTACACGAATTGTTGGGAAACAACTAGGTGGCAGTGACCATCGACCAGTCTTTCTAACTGTAGAAAATAAGATCATAAGTGAAAGCAACACCCTCTCGAGTGGAACTACAAGAAAGCAGACTGGACAATGTACAAGAATCGAACCAGCATACTGGTTAGAATCCTGAACACCGAGAAAGACATAAATAAAGTAGTTGAAGAATTTGGGAAATACATACTACAGGCAGCGATAGAAACAGTACCAAGAGGAACCAGTAAACAATATAAACCCTACTGGAGTAGTGAACTGGAACAGTTGCATAATGATGTTGAAGTGTGTAGAAAGCAAGCAGAGGCCACACCCAACCAAGAGCACAACAATAAATTCCAGCACGCAAAAGCCACATTTCAAAGGGCCAAGCTGCAGGCTAGACGGAAAAGCTGGCAGGAAAAAACAGTCTCTGAACTTTGAAAGAGACACAAAGAAATTGTGAAAGCTAATAAAACAACTTAGCGATGAGGGCACAGGGAGAAACACAAAAATTGCACTACATAAAGATGGAAACATCTTAACAAGAAAGCAAGCAGCTAACCATTTTGCGGACTTATTCGCACAAGATAACAATATCAACATTAGTCCAGAGAAACAACAAGAGATTCGAGAGAAACGGCAACATACAGGACAGAAGGAAATAGTACGTGCGGTTCTGGAGGCACCCATCACAATCAGTGAACTGGAGCTAGCCATATCAAAACTGAAAATGAGAAAGTCACCAGGAGCTGATGGTATCTCCAATGAAATGATCAGGAACCTAGGAACAGAGGCAAAAGCAAAGCTTTTGCAGATATTCAATAACAGTTGGACCTTAGGCAGTTTTCCACAAGCCTGGAGAGAAGCAATCATGATACCCCTCCTAAAATCAGGGAAAAATAGTTCCATTGCCTCTAGCTACAGACCAATTAGCCTCACCAGCTGTCTCTGCAAAACACTGGAGCGCATCATCAATTACAGACTGCAGTGGTACATTGAAAGTAAAAACATCCTTGTGCCACAGCAGGCTGGCTTTAGGCAGTGCTACTCTACGGAAGATCAGACAACCTACCTCTCTCAAGAAATTGAGGATGCATTCCAAGAGAAGAAGCTGTCACTTCTTGAGTACGGTTACAGACTTTCATCGGAACGTGCGACCGAGGTGTTTTCCCACCTTTAGTACTCGCTCACGAGGTAGGCTACATGTGCTGCCGGCTCAACACCTTACCTCCGTACAGCAGTAAGCGAGAAACGGCCAGGCCCTCTCATCCGGGGATCTCTCATATCCCTCTGCTGAGAGCCTTCGGACAAGTATCTGAACTGGGCATGTAGATTGCTCAGTATCTCACCTCCATTTATCGGTAGGTGAGTATCGGCCCGGCTCTCTCATCCTAGGGTAGTAGCGTATAGGCGCTCAGCTACATCTCTCTGGTGGAGGCCTTTGTGTAAGTGTCTGGACCAAGTTTGTGGCTCTGTGCGCCTGAGTTTAAACTTTGACTGCTATCCTCAGTCTACCTGCAGAACAGCAGGTTGTGTCTCTCTTAGTCTGGTCCCTATCCCAAGAGCTGTCCAATATGTAGTTTATATCCATTGGCACAGTGTTTGAGGTCAGTGGGACACTCAAGCTCCCCCACCGCGGGAAGGTGGAGACACATCGGTGGAGCATTGTGTATTATGATACTACACTCAGGTACATTGCGTAAGATAGTACTACACTCAGGTACATTTTGTAAGATAGTACCACACTCAGGTACATTGTGTAAGAGAATACTACACTCAGGTACATTGTGTAAGATAGTACTACACTCAGGTACATTGTGTAAGATAGTACTACACTCAGGTACATTGTGTAAGATAGTACTACACTCAGGTTCATTGTGTAAGATAGTACTACACTCAGGTACATTGAGTAAGATAGTACTACACTCAGGTACATTGTGTAAGATAGTACTACACTCAGGTACATTGTGTATGCTGGTACTACACTCGTATACATTGTGAATACAAGTGCCACACTCTGGTACATTGTGTATGGTGATACTACACTCGGATACGTTGTGTATGATGGTGCTACACCCAGGTACATTTTGTATAATTTTACTCTATATCATCACTAGGTCTCTATATCTCATTCTCCAGCACATCGTGTCTCTATATCGTCACGATGTCTCTATCTCTCACTCCCCTACACTTTTATTTTCTATATTGTCTGGTGGTCTCTTTTTCTTACTCCCTAACATTTTATGTCTCTACATCGCCATGGGGTCTCTATCTCTCTCCACAACATTTCATGACTCTATGTCTTCACAAGGTCTCTATAACGTCACAAGGTCTCTGTCTCTCACTCCTCAACACTTTGAGTCCCTATATCGTCAGGGGTTCTCTATATCTCACCCCCGGGCCCCCGCCCCCCCCCCCCCCCACACACACACTTTAAGTCTCTATATCGCCATATATCTTTATCTCTCACTTTCCAACACTTCATGTCTCTATATCATCACGAGGTCTCTATCTCTCACTCTCGAACACTCTATGTCTCTTTTTTGTCAGGAGGTCTCTATCTCTGTGTCCGCAGAAATAGACGATTTGCCCATCCTGATGGGAATCAACAGAGACGAAGGAACTGAGATTCTCATGAAGATGTTCCCTTCAGATTTTAACACTACCGTGACACAGCCGCCTGAATTCTCTAGCCAAGTAAGTGAAAATTCAGCTTTGTCATCAAATGTCAAGTGAGATGTCAGAATTGTCATCAAATGCCAAGTGAGATAGCAGCACTGTCATCAAATGTCAGATCAGATATAAGCACTGTCATCAAATATGAGATGCCGCATCAGAATGTATCTTCAATATTGAGGCGAGATGCCGGCAAGCATTTTCAGCACGGAATTGAGTGTAGCGGTGCATGGGATACAAATTTTGCGGTGACTGATCAGGCTAGGAATTTGAGTCTACAAGCAAGCTAATTGGGTCACATAAGTATATGCTAATGTTAGGTCAGGGGGGTAGATCACAAACGGCGACACACCGGGGTAATTTGTGGAGGCAGAGACATGTCACTATAAATTCTGAGAAACCTCAAGCAAGTGGTGATGACATCACGTACCTGTCTAGATGAGAATTATTGGAGAAAAGATAAATCGTGCGAGTCAATTAAGAAAACAAAGGGCCATAGATGTGAAGAGAAGAATGAGACAGCTGTTAGGTCAGAGGTGGAGATAGGAATGTCGATACAGAGATGAGCCCGAAAGAAACGATGGAAAATAAATCAGGAAGACGTCAAGTGTACGCACGAACAGCACAGAGGAAAACGTAAATGGAATTGAAGCTCAGTCAGGTTATGTTGGAGTTATGTAAAGCAGGGTTCCAGAGGTTAAATAGTGTGTTTAGTGGGTGGTCTGCAAAGATAAGATAAATACCCAAGGCTGGGAGATTGAAGAGGGATTCGAGTCGAGCACAGCCGAGTGGAGGCTAGGGCTATGTGTGGAGAAATAACCCTACAGTGGTGTCGTGGCGGAGTTAGGGACAACTCTGCCTGGTGGATGCTCAGACAGTGGAGTCTGAGGCTGCGTCATGGAGACGTAGCGAGGGCATTAAGTCATGGACCAGTGACGGGATCTGGGTCCAGAGCGAAGTTACTCAGAAGAGAGCTGAGTTTTGAGTCAGACAGTGGAGGTCTGAGTTGTGGGCAGTAATATTTTGGGCTGCGTGAGGGACACCAGCCAGAAAGCGGCGTTCAGGAAGAAGCATTCAGTGTGGGCTACGTTTAAGGAAAGAAACTAGCCAGATTTTCGGAGTTCAGGCTAAGGAGGAAATCTCAGTCAGGCAGTCAGGAAGCGCTGACACGGGATTTAGTCCGAGGCATATTAGTCATATCATTAGGTCGATTGAAGACAGTTGTGTTATGTATCTATGTCAATGCATTTGCTGGAAATAGTGTCATGTTTGCTGTGAATCATGTACTTATATTATCAATAAACTGTTGTGCGCGAAACGGTGTCTGCAGCGTGTTCATATATACATACAACTGAAATCCTGTAGACAACTATAGCCACCTCTCTATGTCTATCATACTTTGTGACAGTGAGAAACCGGCAAATGTCCTTGTAAATATGTTGCGACATCAGCATTCATCTACAACAATGTGGTTACACTACACAAACCTCATATTGTTGGTTACATAACACAAACCTCACATTGTTGGTAACACTACACAAACCTCACATGGTTGGTTACATAACACAAACCTCACATTGTTGGTTACATAACACAAACCTCACATTGTTGGATACATAAAACAAACCTCACATTGTTGGTTACACTACACAAATCTCACATTGTTGGTTACATAACACAAACCTCACATTGTTGGTTACATAACACAAACCTCACATTGTGGGTTACATAACACTAACCTCACATTGTTGGTTACATAACACAAACCTGACATTGTTGGTTACACTACAGAAACCTCACATTGTTGGTTACATAACACAAACCTGACATTGTTGGTTACACTAAAGACACCTCACATTGTTGGTTACATAACACAAACCTCACATTGTTGGTTACACAACACAAACCTCACATTGTTGGTTTCATAACACAAACCTCACATTGTTGTTTACATAACACAAACCTCACATTGTTGGTAACACAAACCTCACATTGTTGGTTACACTACACAAACCTCATATTGTTGGTTACATAACACAAACCTCACATTGTTGGTTACACTACACAAACCTTACATTGTTGGTTACATACCACAAACCTCACATAGTTGGTTACATAACACAAACCTCACACTGATGGTTATATAACACAAACCTCACATTGTTGGTTAAACTACACTAACCTCACATTGTTGGTTACATAACACAAACATCACATTGTTAGTTACACTACACTAACCTCATATTGTTTGTTACACTACACAAATCTCATATTGTTGGTTACATAACACAAACCAAATTGGGGGTTCAAAATTGCTGTATGTAGCCGGGGCGCAGTGTTGGGGTGAGCGCCTAACATTGCTTAAATACCCCAATGGCTCGTGAATACATAACCTCTGCAGCAAAAGTCTAACTCCTGGCCTTCACGTGGCGGAACTGTTTCTACTAACAGGAGAAGGGGCGACGGTGAGTATCTGGCGCCGGAAAATAACCAGTGTGCTCTAGATGTGTATACACATACATGCATGTGCAGACACGTGTGTGCGTGTGTACACATCTAAACTCGAGTGAGATCACAGTCTGCTCTAGCAAAGGAAAGGTGCTGAAGACGGAGGCAACCAGCCAGGAGGCGCACCACAGAAATCAGGATGCCACGCAATTACGCAAAATGGAATATGTCGACTGCTGCTAAACGTTATGGTGCTCGCCCTGCTTTGGACCCCCAGGCAGGTGCAGTGCCGGGCCCTATGTCTCGAAAGGGCCCAACCCCAACTACTGGAGGTCCTTCCAAGATGTCCTGTTCAACCAGGGGACATGAGAATAGAACGGCTGGTCATACCAAACAAATACTTAAAATAATGCACTGGAATGCGGAGGGAGTCAGCAATAAAAAAGTAGAATTAGAAAACATCCTGGACAAAGAAAAAGTAAGCATATGTTGCTTGCAAGAAACTCACCTTAATGAAAATATAGCCTTCAAAATAAGAGGCTACCAGTGTTACCGATCTGACCGAAAGGACAGGCGAAAGGGTGGGATACTTACCCTTGTAAAAAATAACATCACTGCTTCCCAAATCGAAGTCTATATGGAAGGGGCTGAGTATCAGACACTTAAACTTAAAACAGGCTTTACAGACCTACATCTGATCAATTACTACTGTCCAAGTGACCGCCCACAGGCACTAGACACTCTACCATTAACAGAAAAAATGATTGTGTGCGGCGATTTCAACCGCCACTCGCAGAGTTGGGGCTATGATCACATGGACCAGAGAGGAGAGAGACTGGAAGACTGGCAGGATGAGAATAGATTCATCTTGGTTAACAAACCGTCCGACCCACATACTTTCTACTCGAGATCATGGCACTCTACAACTACACCTGACCTGGCTTTTCATTCACCAGACCTGGAGTGGAACATCACACGAAGTGTTAGGAAACAACTAGGTGGCAGTGACCATCGACCAGTCTTTCTAACTGTAGAAAATGAGCTTGTAAGTGAAAGCAGCACCCTCTCGAGGTGGAACTACAAGAAAGCAGACTGGGCAATGTACAAGAATCGCACCAGCATACTGGTTAAAAACCGTGAACACTGAGAAAGACATAAATAAAGTAGTTGAAGAGTTTTGGAAATGCATACTACAGGCAGCGCGAGAAAAAGTGCCAAGAGGAGCCCGTAAACAATATAAACCCTACTGGAGTAGTGAACTGGAACAGTTGCATAATGATGTGGAAGTATGTAGAAAGCAAGCAGAGGCCACACCCAACCAAGAGCATCACAATAAATTCCAGCATGCAAAAGCCAAATTTCAAAGGGCCAAGCTGCAGGCAAGACGGAAAAGCTGGCAGGAAAAAACAGAGTCTCTGAACTTTGAAAGAGACACCAGGAAATTGTGGAAGCTAATAAAACAACTTAATAATGAGGGCACAGGGAGAAACTCAAAAATTGCACTACATAAAGATGGAAACATCTTAACAAGAAAGCAAACAGCTGACCATTTTGCGGACTCATTCGCACAAGATAACGATATCAAAATCAGTCCAGAGAAACAACAAGAGATTCAAGAGAAACGGCAACATACAGGACAGAAGGAGATAGTACATGAGGTTCTGGAGGCACCGATCACAATCAGTGAACTGGAGCTAGCCATATCAAAACTGAAAATGAGAAAATCACCAAGAGCTGATGGTATCTCCAATGAAATGATCAGGAACCTAGGAACAGAGGCCAAAGCAAAGCTGTTGCAGATCTTCAATAAAAGTTGGACCTTAGGCAGTGTTCCACAAGCCTGGAGAGAAGCAATCATGATAAAAATTGTGTTGCGTATCCCTTACGGGACGTTGCAGTCAACACCAGCATTTTCAGCTGCTGTTGATGTACTAGGCAAGTGTTACGTTCAGTAGTTTGCCATTGCTTTCTGAACGCTTTCATGATACCCCTCCTAAAATCAGTGAAAGATAGTTCCATTGCCTCTAGCTACAGACCAATTAGCCCCACCAGCTGTCTCTACAAAACACTGGAGCGCATCATCAATCACAGACTGCAGTGGTACATTGAAAGTAAAAACATCCTTGTGCCACAGCAGGCTGGCTTTAGGCAGTGCTACTCTACGGAAGATCAGACAACCTACCTCTCTCAAGAAATTGAGAAAGCATTCCAAGAGAAGAAGCTGGTGCTTGCGGCATGGATAGATTTGAAGAAAGCCTTTGACAAAGTCTGGAAAGAAGGTCTGATGAATAAAATGAGAAATTGCAAAGTCAATGGAAGAATGTACAAATGGGTGAAAGCATACTTGCATAACAGAAGAGCCCGAGTACAGATAGTCGGACTAAAGAGCAAGAAAGTACTACTGCGTCACGGAGTTCCCCAGGGTGGAGTATTGTCCTCCACACTCTTTCTAATCTTCATCAATGATCTCGTTGCTAATCTACCGCATGGAATTAAAGCCGCAATGTACGCCGATGACCTGGTTTTATGGAGCACAAATGAACATGCATCAGTGGCCACCAGATTACTACAAAGAGCTGTAGATACATTTGTTGCATGGGCAAATAGATGGTGTGTCAGCATAAACACTGACAAGTGCAGCACCACCCTATTTACCCTCTCTCCAAAACAAAAGGCAGGGACCATCCACATTGCACGCTGTCTCCTGACTGACTAACAACGGCTTAGCGTCGCTCAGACTTGAGTCGGGCTGGACTTCTCAGGCGCCGTCGAAGACGCCGCGTTGTAGCTAGCGTGTTTAACACTGCTCAGCGTTTAGTATGGCTGCAATCGTCTGGCGTTGGTACAGACGACGCGTTGTAACCTATGGGTGAGAATCTGACATGCTCCCATCTTTCTTTCCATGAAAGAGGATCCCTTCATGTTATTTATACACCTTTATTATTTTCTCTGTCAGAATCGAACCATGTAAGTCGTCTGACGTGACTCTTTAGTTCATATTCACATATACAGGTAATGGTAAGTTATATCTGCACGATCACCAATATTGCCTTAATGCAACACACCCCAAGTACACTCATTTGAATGGATAGTTGCCTCAGCTGTCATATGACACAGCAAGTCCGGTAAGTTACAGCATACACGCCCTTACCTCACAACCACTAAAAAAAAAAACTTCAAAAGAACAGGTCAAACTGCGAACATCTCCCTATAAGATGTTCCAACCTCAGACCCCCAACCTCACTTAGTCGGAGAGTCTAACGAAGGTCTACAGCTTTGGTAACTCTCTCCATGTACAACTGACGTCATCCTGACGTGTTAACCATTAGGCCACATGATGATAGTTTTAACACATATTACACATTACACACATTTTTGATTATGTCCCTTGGTTGTTGTCACCGTCCTAGATCTCTAGGGGAATGAAACTCGGGCTCATACAGGCAACAAACTCCGTTCATATGCAATCTAACATCATTTATTATTATTATGTTACAGTAAGCTGGCGAAGAGAGTTTTCGCAAGCCAGCAATCTGTAAGTTGCGTATCACAGGAGTTTACAATAAACATGATTATCACAACAACTCTATCAGCTATCTAACATATGCATAAGACCCCTAAATACACTTGGGTCTAAACTCTCAAGTCCCCCTTAAGGTAAGCCCTGTTGCTTCCTCGATGTCCAGTCCGTGTCTGCCTTTCCATCCATCCATCCATCATGTGCCATGCCGGTAAGCGTGGGCGGTCATGTTCTGCCATCTCACTAGATCAACAGAGTCGTGGATCAGTTCCGTGTTTCTGTCTCGACCATGCCACAAGGCCAAGCCATCCAGATCTGCCTTTCCACACGTGTCGAAATCCGACACGGGTGGTAACTCTCTATGAGTTTCTCGTGGACCCCGCAATCGGCGGGCCCCATCGGTGTCCACGGGGCTGTTGACACACTGACCGGTCCTTCGAGAAGGCTCTGGATTATTCGAGCCTTCGAGTGACTCGGTTCTTTCCCTTTAGCTGGAGTTCCATCCCTTCTCTAGTCTCTCTTACTTTTATGTTGGTACCGCCCTTATGTGAGGCTGTGACAGGAGTCCCCCTCCCCCCTGCTCTGATGGGTTATTATATGGTAATTAGTTCTGTACTAATTCTGTCACAGGATCACATAAAGTCGGTGTTTGTAGTTTGGTGGATAGTAACTTCGCAACCTACACATCTGCATCAACAACTCATGTATTCTCCCATACACCACTTCAAGATGATTGCTGAAGAGGTCTCTCTCTTCTATGTTCTTAAAAATGCTTATCTGACCGAAGTCCCGCCCGTTTCCAGTTGTTTTTACAACCGCGCCCTTCTCACGTATCCATATGATACCAAGATATAAAACTCTGTGTAAGAGAGTTTTAACAAGACAAATGTCTTGGCTATTTAAGTACACTTGCAAATCTTGTCTTGCGTGTATTTTTTGATACATTTTTACTTCCGTATGTTGTACGTTGCTGAATATGTAGTTATGCTGTTGTTTTATCACATCTGACTACGTGTGTTCCTGTTGGCTTGTTAGTGTATTGACTTATATGTTGCTGTTTCTAATAAAGTGACTGTATTTTAATTGTTAGTGTTCAGTTTTGAGTTTGTATAAAGTGTGTGCTCACTGTGTGGTTTAACTCCAAGCGTCACGAGTTGGGATATCCTTTGTCATGAATTACCCAATCTGTGTAATGCATGATCGGGGCATTCCAAACAGTGGCGCTTAGATGTAGTGTATTCAATACTAAACATGTATCAACAATTGAGACAGGTAATACATTTTTACATGAAAGACGCAGGCAAATTAAAATAAATACGTTTTGCGTACAATTTGTCCGCTCAGTATATCGCTCTCTCATTTAATGCATTCACTCTGTCATTCATACATCTTTCATACAAAATAGTATTTTGTTAAAATATATAAATAAAGTTAAGGTAAGTCTTACTGCTCTTAGAAAAATGGATTAGGCGATATGTTCCCTTTAAGGTAACAAGTACTTTTTGTACGTGTAATCAAAAAATGGTTTATAACTTAAATAGCAAAAAATTGTATAGGAAGACTATTTTACCTATGAGTGAAAATACCTGTAATATTATGGTAGAAAATATACAAGTTACAGTTTGACATATTTTATATATATATATATATATATATATATATATATATATATCTTATATATAAAAAAGGATGTGCGTATCTCTGTATGTATTTATGTATCTCCGTATGTCCTTTATACGCTCGCGAACGGCCCATCCGATTGAGATGAAATTTTCTACACGCCTTCCTTTCATTCCAGAGATGCCAACTGTCGTAGTTTTTTTTTCTTCTTCCTCCTCCTCCCTCCTCCCTCCTCCCCCTCCCAAAATACGTACGTCCAGGAAATGGTCTTCTACATAGACACTTCTCTCTGAGGTCCGCGATAACATATTAACCTGGTGGGATGGCAATCAATCATCCTACTACCTCCTCCCTCCTCCTCCCTTCTCCCTCTTCCTCCTCCCTCTTCCTCCCTCCGCCTCCTCCCTCCTCCCACTCTCTACTCCTCCTTCCTCCTCCCTCCTCCTTCTCCTCCCTCCTTCTCCCTCTTCCTCCTCCCTCTTCCTCCCTCTTCCTGCTCCCTCCGCCTCCTCCCTCCGCCTACTCTCTCCTCCTCCTCCCTCCTCCTCCCTCTCCCTCCTCCTACTCCCTTCTCCTCCTCCTCCTCCTCCTCCTCCTCTCTCCTCCTCCCTCCTTCTCCCTCTTCCTCCTCCCTCCTCCTCCCCCTCCTCCTCCACCCTACTCCTCCCTCCTCTTCCTAATCCCTCCTCCTCCCTCCTATTCCTCCTGTCTCCTCCTCCCTCCTTCTCCCTCCTCCTTCTACCTCTTCCTCCCTCCTCCTTCTCCCTCCACCTCCTCCCTCCTCCTCTCTCCTCCTCCTCCCTCCTCCTCCCTCTCCCTCCTCCCTTCTCATCCTCCCCCACCTACGTTCTCCTCCTCCCTCCTCCCTCCTCCTCCTTCTCCCTCCTCCTCCCCCTCCCTCCTTCTCCCTCTTCCTCCTCCTTCACCCTCCTCCCTCCTCCTCCTCCTCCTTCACCATCCTCCCTCCTCCTCCTCCCTCCTCCTCATCCTCCCTCCTCCCTCCTCCTCCCTCCTCATCCCTCTTCCTCCTCCTCCTCCCTCCTCCCTCCTCCTTCTCCCCTTTCCCCCCTCTTTCTCTTAATCCCTCCTCCTCCCTTCTCCTCCCTCCTATTCATCCCTACTCCTCCTCCTCCCTCCTCCTCCTCTCTCCGCCTATCTCTTCCTCCCTCCTCCTCCCTCCTCTCTCTTCCTCCTCCCTCCTCTCTCTTCCTCCTCCCTCCTCCTCCCTCTTCCTCCTCCTCCTCCCTCCTCCTTCCTCCTGCTCCCTCCTCCTCCTCCCTTCTCCTCCCTTCTCCTCCTCCCCCTCCTACCCCTCCCTCCTCCCCCTCATCCGTCTTCCTCCCTCCTCCTTCTTCCTCCCTCCTCCTCCCCCTCCTCCTCCATTCTCCTCCTCCCTCCTCCTCCTCTCTCTACCTCCTCCCTCCTCCTCCCTTCACATTCCTCCTCCTCCCTCTTCCTCCTCATCCCTCCTCCTCCTCTATCCTCCTCCCTCCTCCTCCTCCTCCCTCTACCTCCTCCCTCCTCCTCCATTCACATTCCTCCTCCTCCCTCTTCCTCCTCCTCCCTCTCATCCTCTTCCCTCCTTCTCCTCCCTCCTCCTTCTCCCTCTTCCTCCTCCCTCTTCCTCCCTCCGCCTCCTCCCTCCTCCCACTCTCTACTCCTCCCTCCTCCTTCTCCTCCCTCCTCCTCCTCCCTCTTCCTCCCACTTCCTGCTCCCTCCGCCTCCTCCCTCCGCCTACTCTCTCCTCCTCCTCCCTCCTCCTCCCTCTCCCTCCTCCTCCTCCCTCTCCTCCTCCTCCTCCTCCTGCGATCTCCTCCTCCCTCCTTCTCCCTCTTCCTCCTCCCTCCTCCTCCCCCTCCTCCTCCACCCTACTCCTCCCTCCTCTTCCTAATCCCTCCTCCTCCCTCCTATTCCTCCTGTCTCCTCCTCCCTCCTCCTCCCTCCTCTTCCCTCCTCCACCTCCCTCTTCCTCCTCCCTCCTCCATTTACCCAAGACAGACAGACATACAGATAGTCGGGAACGGGATCTTATATGACTACTTATATGATTTAAATGAGATGCTCTCCACCATGGGCTGGGCCGGGTCAGACAGACAGACAGACAGACAGACAGATAGATAGACAGACAGACAGACAGACAGTCGGGAACGGGAGCTTATATGACTACTTATATGAATTAAATGAGATGCTCCCCACCAGAGTCTGGGCGAAGCCGGGCCGTGTCAGCTAGTATATATATATATATATATATATATATATATATATATATATATATATATATATATATATATATATATATATATATATATAATTAAATACAAGTGTAATACATCTTAACTAATGGTAAATTAATTAACTAACTCCAACGATGATGTGTGTGTTGTCCTCCTGTTGTCCGTGTGTCGTGCCATCAATGTTAACAGTTAATATAGCTGTCCCTTGCATGTTGTAATCGACGTAGTTCTATTCCGGCTGTTTGCGAAGTTTCTTTGCCATAGCGAGTATGCAGTGTTCTTAATCTTTACACAATGACTGTCAGTTCACTGGTTGAAATCACTTCACAGATATTATATATCGCTCGGATTGTTTTTCAAGCCTTGGCCATTGGTAATATGGCTTAATGCAATATAGGGTTCTCAAAGTTTCATGTTCGTGAGTGTCATACGTAGATTATTCATTTGGGCGTTGATACTTCTGGATGAAAGTTCTATGGTAGGCGTAGAGGTACACTGTTCTATGATAGGTGTAGAGGTACACTGTTCTATGGCGGGTGTAGAGGTACATTGTTCTATGGTAGGTGTAGAGGTACACTGTTCTATGCCACAGACTAAAATATCACAGCTTATTATATGGCGAATAATTAATGTGCCTAGTGTTAGTCTGCTGGTGCATTAGTTTGCCGTGATAATATGTCAGCAATAATATTATCAGTACCCTTGATGTGGCGGATTTCAGAGTCGAAATCCTGAAGAAGAAGACATCATCTTGATAATCGATGATTCTTTGGCACACCTTGCTTAAGTACCAACAGTGGCAAATTATCGGTTAAAACAACAAAATGCGAACCTAAGAGGAACTTAGATAAACGACGCATACAAAAAAGTAGACTTAATGCCTCCAATTCAACTGTGGAATAATGGATCTCTGCCTTTTTAAGTTTCCGGCTGACATAGAGTATTGGATGTCTTATGCCTTGATATTCCTGCATCAGGCATCCTCCAATTGCGATAGCACTCGAATCTGTGGTCAGAATAAAAGGTATATCTATGTTTGGTAATCTTAATACGGGTGGGTTAGAAAAAATTGATTTCAATTTGCACATTACATCCTCTAAGCGGATACTCTTACAAAATGTTTCTGGATGATCTTTTGTCAACAGATTAGAAAAAACTGACATGAGTTCCGCCCAGTTTGGTATAAACTTGGCATAATAGTTTATGAGACCTAACAGGCCTCTAACCTGTTTCTTTGTAGTTGGAACTTCTAGGTTGAGAATTTTTGATACGATTTTATCATCTGTCAATAATTTGCCTTCGGAAATCCTATGACCTAAGAAGTCTATTTCTTTATAGCCTATTTCAACCTTGGAAGGTTTGATAGTAAGTCCAAAGAGAAGGATTTGATTAAAGACTTGTTGGAGTGTAAGCAAGTGAGACGTCATGTCTGAAGAATGGATACATATATCATCAATATATGATTGCACGTCCTTGATGCCGTGCAATAACAGTCTAGTTAACCTGACGAATGTGGCGGGAGCGTTTTTGAGACCAAATGGGAGATATCTCCATTCGTACAGCCCAAGTGGTGTAGCGAATGCTGTTATATGCCTTGAAGAGGGATATTGTGGTACTTGCCAGTAACCTTTAGCTAAATCAAGCTTAGAAAATAAGGATGATTGAGACATATTCAAAATGAGGTCTTCACAGCTGTTCATTGGCTCAGCATCTGTCGTGGTTATAGTTAATTTTCTGTAGTTTATGCATAAACGAATGGTTTGGTCCTTCTTTTTCACCAGGACAATTAGCGAAGAGTACTGGGACACAGATTTCTGTATTATTTTATTTTTTTCTAAGTCCAAAATTTCTTTGTCTAAATTTGCTCTATAATGTAAAGGAATTGAATATGGTCTACATCTGATAGGTGTTAGATCTGTCAACACAATTGAATGTGTTATTTTGTCAGTTTGTCCAGGTTTGTTTGAGAAGATAGTTTTATAGTCGTTAAGAAGAGACAAAATGTCTTGTCGCTGCTGCTGTGTCAAAGTGTCAGAGATTTGTATGTCCTTCATCGTACTGTCGTCGTTCATAATTGGTACTGGAATTTCCGTATTGTCTACGTCCGTCTGATTTATTACTGACGATACTGTTTGTAGATTGTCTTCAATGTCATTGTCGTCGTCGTCGAGACTAATAGTTGTCAATGTGTCGTTAAATTGGTCGTACCTGTCATTATCCCATATTGTCGGTACTGTGGATATGTTTTCGTCGTCTTCGTTGTCACAAGAATTAGTCGTTAATGTTGCTTCGTTTGTCGAGGTGTCATTCAGTCGGGTAATTGTCGTTTCGTTTTCGTTGTCCTTCTTGTCAGTCTGGTTATTGTCATTCGTTATCTGCGTCTGCTTGTCTGTGTCACTGTTCTTTCTGGAATAGTACGGTTTTAACATATTTACATGGAATATTTTCAACTTTCCATTCAAAGAAATTTCGTAGTCAACTTCCGAAATCTTTCTTACAACTTTAAATGGTCCCTGCCAAGAGGTTGATAGTAAATCTCTCTTGTCAGGTAGTAATAGTAAAATGTCTTGATTTGGTTGTAATACAATCGTTTTTGCCCCTTTGTTGGCATACTGCCTGTACCTAAAACCTTTCTCCTGTAATGATGCTCTGGCCAGTATACAGGATCTAATGATTTTGTCTCTGGTGTCAGTGACCAAATCATAGGTGGAAACTGGTAATTGGGTGTTTACGGGTTGTGATATTATATCTTTGTAAATAGTGAGAGGTCCTCTTGGGTTCGCTCCATATATTAATTCAAACGGAGAGAACCCCGTGCTTGATTGTGGGACTTCTCTGTATGCGAACAGCACCGTTGGGAGCAGTATATCCCAATCGGCTGGATTTTCAGCTGTCACTTTGGATAACATATGTTTTAGGTCCCCATTCAATTTTCCGCAAATTCCATTTGCGGCCGGTCGATAGGGACTTGTAAAACATTGTTTTATGCCTAGTAACTTAGTTACCGATTGGGTGGCATTAGATATGAATTGCGTTCCTCTATCCGATATTATCTTCTCCGGAAAGCCAAAACGGGAGAATATCTGTAATAATACGTCCGTCACATCCTTAGAGGAGATAGATTTTAATGGAATCATTTCTGCCCACCTTGAACACAAATCAACGAGTGTAAAAATGTATCTATTTCCTTTGTTTGAGATGTGGTTCAAAGGATCTACTAAATCAACCGCCACGATTTGAAATGGTCTCGAGGCAGTTGTGGTTGATTGAATTTCTGCCGTAGGGTTTTTGCCTTTTTTCATTAGTTTCTGACAGGTATCACATGATTTACAATGGGTTTTTATGTCTTGGCAAAACTTAGGCCAATAAAATTGGCTCAGGACTCTGGCCCTGGTTTTTTCATAACCCATATGACCTCCGAAAGGTGAGTCATGGGCTATATGTAGCACTTTCTCACGATGTGACTGCGGTAGAACCACTTGCTGTATCGTGGTTTGATCTCTGGTATATAATCTCGTTAGAATATTGTTATTTAGTCTAAATGTCCAAGAAGCGTTTTTCGTCAATTTTGGCTTTAATCCTACTAGCCGAAAGTATTGCGAAAGAGTCGGATCTGATTTTTGTTCTTCTATAAACTCGGTGGTGGTAATATTGGGTGAAATTATTTGTAGCGACTCCTGAAGTTGGTCGTTGTGGGTTTTGTGTGTCATTTGTCTTGTTACTATACTAGCGTATTTTGTGTGTTGTTGCACATTTACAGGCTCAATATTTTGTGGATCGATGGCGTCCTCAGTTCGAGGTGTTAATTTGATGGTATCATTGAAAGATTCAACCGCCCCAGTATTCTCCACCTCTGTGAATTCGTTTCGAATTCGTCATTGGTTGTCTCCCTTGTGCTTTTGGCAGTTTGAGACAAGCACGCGTGGTTTTTCATTTTGGAACCACTGTTCAGTTTTTGGATACAGTTTTTCTGTTCCCATTCTCTGATTTCTTTTTCAGAGCAAGATCTTATGTTGGGAAGATTCCCAAGGATGATTTCAGCGGCAGGATTTTCTAGTACTGCGCATAGCACTTGTCCTGATATAAAAGGTGTCCGAATTTCGGCAAGTGCTAGGGGGTATCTTTCGATAGTGCCTGCGAATGTGCGACACGTTACGTATTTATGTGTGTAGTCTTTGTCATTAACTAATGTTCTCTTAATTCCACAAAGAGTCGCCCCGGAATCGCGTATTAATGTACATTGTTTGTTATTAACAAACCCTGTTACAAACTTTAACTTGCCTGTTGATGTTAAGGCTGCGTTGGCCATTTCGTTAGAAACTGGGATTGTGTGGCCGCATAACAAAGTTGTATCAAGCTGAAATTTTCTACAGGTGTTACATGTGTTATCAGTGATAATGTTAATGATTTCTACTGCATTACCTAACTCACTCGCACTTTCATTCTGGATGTCGCATTCGTTCTGTTGTTCAATTTCTTCGTCTGAGGATGTGTCTATTAATGCGGCATTAGCCTGCTTCATCATCTTTCGCCCGTCACAGCGTGTTGAATAGTGCCCAAAGCTCGAACAAAAATAACATTTAACCGCTCTCTGATATGCGTTCCTTTTGTTCTTTTGTTTTTCCACCATCATTTGGAGATGATGTGGATAATTTGGTGATTTGTCACACATCGCGTACTGTCGTGTGTCAGATGACAATATTGGCACATTACTGGCTTTGTGAACTTAGAGCGTTGTTTGAACCTATTTTCATTTGGTTTTGAGTATTTGGTGTTTGTAACCGCTGCTGTTTCATTTTGGCTCATATTCAACTGAAAAATATCGCGGTTCGCTGTAAAATATGCGCTCCCCTTGTTTTCTATTTCTTGAATAGTTTTACAATCCATTTGTCTCAAAAATTTTGAAAAAGGTGTTGGTATTGTGCTAATAATTTTATTAATTATAATTAGCTCCTTCAGTTTATCATGGTTGTTATTTGGTTTTGCTGAGGTTATCCATTTTGTACAAATATCTTGGACTGTAGACACGTAGTCTATGAAAGTTTGGTTAGGCAATGGGGTTAATTTGGAGAACTGTAGTTGATAGCCTGCTGTATCTAGTGAAAAATGTTGTAGTATTCTTTGTTTCAAATATTCGTAATCTTTACTCATGTCTTGTGGAACTGTCTCTATCACTTTTAAGGGCTCTAGAGCTAAATTTCTCATCAGAATAAATGACCAGTCGACTTTTGCGACGTTATGGTAAGTCATCAAGCACTCGAAGTTCTCCAAGTATGCGCTTATTGAATCTCCTGAACAAAACGGCTTGACTAGGCCTTTATATTTGTTGTATTTTTGTTCATCTTCTTTACTTCTAATTTTGTTTACTGACATTTCTAAGTTGGAATCAATTTCCATTTGTTTCAGTTTTATCTGTGTTTCTGCACTTAATTGGGCTTGCTTGGTCGCAGCTTCGAGCTCCATTTGCATCTTCCTTTCATCAGCCTCAATTTGCATCTTCTTCTCTTGAGCCTGCAGTTGCATTTTCTTTTCTTCAGCTTCCATTTGCATCTTCCTTTCATCAGCCTCAATTTGCATCTGCATCTTTTTCTCTTCTCTTTCTGCTTGCATCTTTTTCTCTTCCCTCTCTGTTGCTCTGTCTTCTCGTGCAATATTTTCTGAATGTTCCTTTTGTGCCCATTCTGATAGTTTTTCCTCCTTATATCCTAACCTAATTCCTAATTCAATGCACTGTTCTAATGTTGACATCTTGTATTTTAGTTATTGTTTATGGTATTGAAATTAAATCCCTTTGAAATTAGTTTGGGTGTACCAAAGTTGGTTATCCCCCTTAATGTTTACATTCAAATCTACACGAGCAGGTTTACTTGGTTATGAGATTAGCATATACATAAAAATCAATACACAGAAAAAATGTTACATCAATGAAAATGGGTGAGTATCGCTTAGAGACATAATGAGCATGAAATGAAACTCATCTTATTTTTCCTGATCTCTCGACTGTAGTCTTGTTGTGCTTTCCTGTTTTCTCGCCACTGCTGGAGTACAGGTTACATACACACGATATTTCGCGGAACAATCTGATGTTGGAATCAAAAAAAAAAATTAGTAACGGTCAATGTAATTGTCACAGTCATGTCAATGTCAAATTTTATGAACATCAGCATAATTTCAAATATCAAAAATTTTTGTAGAGGGACTATAATAGGTCATTCACAGATAATATGATGATAGCTGCAAAGTTTTTGACTTTGTCATGTATGATATATATATATATATATATATATATATATATATATATATATATATATATATATATATATATATATATATATATATATATTTTCTTTTACTTGGCAAAAGCAAGGGCTGTCTGGAAAGTAAAGCTTCTGATTGCCAAAACCGGCTTGCCCCCAAATAGCCTGTCACCATCCTAGATCTCTAGGGGAATGAAACTCGGGCTCATACAGGCAACAAACTCCGTTCATATGCAATCTAACATCATTTATTATTATTATGTTACAGTAAGCTGGCGAAGAGAGTTTTCGCAAGCCAGCAATCTGTAAGTTGCGTATCACAGGAGTTTACAATAAACATGATTATCACAACAACTCTATCAGCTATCTAAAATATGCATAAGACCCCTAAATACACTTGGGTCTAAACTCTCAAGTCCCCCTTAAGGTAAGCCCTGTTGCTTCCTCGATGTCCAGTCCGTGTCTGCCTTTCCACACGTGTCGTAATCCGACACGGGTGGTAACTCTCTATGAGTTTCTCGTGGACCCCGCAATCGGTGGGCCCCATCGGTGTCCACGGGGCTGTGGACACACTGACCGGTTCTTCGAGAAGGCTCTGGATTATTCGAGCCTTCGAGTGACTCGGTTCTTTCCCTTTAGCTGGAGTTCCATCTCTTCTCTAGTCTCTCTTACTTTTATGTTGGTACCGCCCTTATGTGAGGCTTTGACAGTTGTAATACAAAGGTTCGGGACGGTAATTTTACCATGCTTTCAAAACAATAAATTACATTTACAAATTCATTTCTTAGTGTCATAATTTGATACTTCTTGACAAAGGTGAACACAATGTCACTGTTGTGAACAAGTAAATCAAGTTACGATGCTGAGATTACATATAAACACAATCCTCATATACAATTCCGTATAAGGAAATATTAGGCTCACAAAATTTGTGTAAAACGTCAATGTTTTGTGAGTATTTTAGTATAGTCTGCTATCTTTCAAATTAATATTCATACACACCGGAAATACACAGCTGTGGTTTTAAGTTGACAATACCACACAGTCGTTTCGTTTGGTTGTTACATAAATAAACGGAGTAACCAGTTCTTGAAAACAGCTGTTGGATGGTTTCTTTGGTGAGTATTATAGTGTTCTTCTGGGATACGGCTGTCACAGTCTCTCTTCATACTGGTTAAAATACCGTGGGCCAATCTGTAGTGTAGGTACGCAGAATATTCGCAGTTGTTCAAGCTCAGTAAGTTCTTGGATCCCTTAGTACTGTTTTGTGCCCGTCGTCGTACATGTTTAGTACATATTTAAAATGACATACACATTCTATCACATATCTCACAACTATTTGATACATTCATTCGCATAATGATATAATATACATAATATATTTACACTGGGAGATTAAATCCCTATCACATACATTTGCACAGCGTTCCTGAAATACTTTCAACTTTTGCTGTGGTGCTGAGCACTTACACTTTGAAGTTTATACAATCTCTGCATTGTGCTCAGGTGGTATATGGCTATTGGTTGAGCCTATGGGCATCTCGAACGAAGGTCGGCCAGTGAATTCTGTGAGCCACTTATGTGCTTCACTTCGAAGCTAAAGTCCTGCAAAAGAAGTGACCATCTTTCCAATCTGTGGTTACTAGGCGAGCCTCGAGTGATAATAGTCAAAGGGCTATTGTCTGTCTCACCAATAAAATGTTTTCCTAATAGGAATCTTGCCAGTTTTCGAATTGAGAATACTAAAGCAACGGCTTCATGTTCCGGCGTGCTGTAATTCCGTTCTGTAGCTTTCAGCTTACGGCTGACGTTAACCTGACGAATGTGGCGGGAGCGTTTTTGAGACCAAATGGAAGATATCTCCATTCGTACAGCCCAAGTGGTGTAGCGAATGCTGTTATATGCCTTGAAGAGGGAGATAGTGGTACTTGCCAGTAACCTTTAGCTAAATCAAGCTTAGAAAATAAGGATGATTGAGACATATTCAAAATGAGGTCTTCACAGCTGTTCATTGGCTCAGCATCTGTCGTGGTTATAGTATTTAATTTTCTGTAGTCTATGCATAAACGAATGGTTTGGTCCTTCTTTTTCACCAGAACAATTGGCGAAGAGTACTGGGACACAGATTTCTGTATTATTTTATTTTTTTCTAAGTCCAAAATTTCTTTGTCTAAATTTGCTCTATAATGTAAAGGAATTGAATATGGTCTACATCTGATAGGTGTTAGATCTGTCAACACAATTGAATGTGTTATTTTGTCAGTCTGTCCAGGTTTGTTTGAGAAGATAGTTTTATAGTCGTTAAGAAGAGACAACATGTCTTGTCGCTGCTGTTGTGTCAAAGTGTCAGAGATTTATATGTCCTTCATCGTACTGTCGTCGTTCATAATTGGTACTGGAATTTCCGTATTGTCTACGTCCGTCTGATTTACTACTGACGCTACTGTTTGTAGATTGTCTTCAATGTCATTGTCGTCGTCGTCGAGACTAATAGTTGTCAATGTGTCGTTAAATTGGTCGTACCTGTCCTTATCCCATATTGTCGGTACTGTGAATATGTTTTCGTCGTCTTCGTTGTCACAAGAATTAGTCGTTAATGTTGCTTCGTTTGTCGAGGTGTCATTCAGTCGAGTAATTGTCGTTTCGTTTTCGTTGTCCTTCTTGTCAGTCTGGTTATTGTCATTCGTTATCTACGTCTGCTTGTTTGTGTCACTGTCCTTTCTGGAATAGTACGGTTTTGACATATTTACATGGAATATTTTCAACTTTCCATTCAAAGAAATTTCGTAGTCAACTTCCGAAATCTTTCTTACAACTTTAAATGGTCCCTGCCAAGAGGTTGATAGTAAATCTCTCTTGTCAGGTAGTAATAGTAAAATGTCTTGATTTGGTTGTAATACAATCGTTTTTGCCCCTTTGTTCGCGTACTGCCTGTACCTAAAACCTTTCTCCTGTAATGATGATCTGGCCAGTATACAGGATCTAATGATTTTGTCTCTGGTGTCAGTGACCAAATCATAGGTGGAAACTGGTAATTGGGTGTTTACGGGTTGTGATATTATATCTTTGTAAATAGTGAGAGGTCCTCTTGGGTTCGCTCCATATATTAATTCAAACGGAGAGAACCCCGTGCTTGATTGTGGGACTTCTCTGTATGCGAACAGCACCGTTGGGAGCAGTATATCCCAATCGGCTGGATTTTCAGCTGTCACTTTGGATAACATATGTTTTAGGTCCCCATTCAATTTTCCGCAAATTCCATTTGCGGCCGGTCGATAGGGACTTGTAAAACATTGTTTTATGCCTAGTAACTTAGTTACCGATTGGGTGGCATTAGATATGAATTGCGTTCCTCTATCCGATATTATCTTCTCCGGAAAGCCAAAACGGGAGAATATCTGTAATAATACGTCCGTCACATCCTTAGAGGAGATAGATTTCAATGGAATCATTTCTGCCCACCTTGAACACAAATCAACGAGTGTAAAAATGTATCTATTTCCTTTGTTTGAGATGCGGTTCAAAGGATCTACTAAATCAACCGCCACGATTTGAAATGGTCTCGAGGCAGTTGTGGTTGATTGAATTTCTGCCGTAGGGTTTTTGCCTTTTTTGATTAGTTTCTGACAGGTATCACATGATTTACAATGGGTTTTTATGTCTTGGCAAAACTTAGGCCAATAAAATTGGCTCAGGACTCTGGCCCTGGTTTTTTCATAACCCATATGACCTCCGAAAGGTGAGTCATGGGCTATATGTAGCACTTTCTCACGATGTGACTGCGGTAGAACCACTTGCTGTATCGTGGTTTGATCTCTGGTATATAATCTCGTTAGAATATTGTTATTTAGTCTAAATGTCCAAGAAGCGTTTTTCGTCAATTTTGGCTTTAATCCTACTAACCGAAAAGATTGCGAAAGAGTTGGATCTGATTTTTATTCTTCTATAAACTCGGTGGTGGTAATATTGGGTGAAATGATTTGTAGCGACTCCTGAAGTTGGTCGTTGTGGGTTTTGTGTGTCATTTGTCTTGTTACTATATTAGCGTATTGTGTGTGTTGTTGCAAATTTACAGGCTCAATATTTTGTGGATCGATGGCGTCCTTAGTTCGAGGTGTTAATTTGATGGTACCATTGAAAGATTCAACCGCCCCAGTATTCTGCACCTCTGTGAATTCGTTTCGAATTCCGTCATCGGTTGTCTCCCTTGTGCTTTTGGCAGTTTGAGACAAGCACGCGTGGTTTTTTATTTTGGAACCACTGTTCAGTTTTTGGATACAGTTTTTCTGTTCCCATTCTCTGATTTCTTTTCCAGAGCAAGATCTTATGTTGGGAAGATTCCCAAGGATGATTTCAGCGGCACGATTTTCTAGTACTGCGCATAGCACTTGTCCTGATATTGAAGGTGTCCGAATTTCGGCAAGTGCTAGGGGGTATCTTTCGATAGTGCCTGCGAATGTGCGACACGTTACGTATTTATGTGTGTAGTCTTTGTCATTAACTAATGTTCTCTTAATTCCACAAAGAGTCGCCCCGGAATCGCGTATTAATGTACATTGTTTGTTATTAACAAACCCTGTTACAAACTTTAACTTGCCTGTTGATGTTAAGGCTGCGTTGGCCATTTCGTTAGAAACTGGGATTGTGTGGCCGCATAACAAAGTTGTATCAAGCTGAAATTTTCTACAGGTGTTACATGTGTTATCAGTGATGGTGATAATGATTTCTACTGCATTACCTAACTCACTCGCACTTTCATTCTGGATGTCGCATTCGTTCTGTTGTTCAATTTCTTCATCTGAGGATGTGTCTATTAATGCGGCATTAGCCTGCTTCATCATCTTTCGCCCGTCACAGCGTGCTGAATAGTGCCCAAAGCTCGAACAAAAATAACATTTAACCGCTCACTGATATGTGTTCCTTTTGTTCTTTTGTTTTTCGACCATCATTTGGAGATGATGTGGATAATTTGGTGATTTGTCACACATCGCGTACTGTTCGTGTGTCAGATGACAATATTGGCACATTACTGGCTTTGTGAACTTAGAGCGTTGTTTGAACCTATTTTCATTTGGTTTTGAGTATTTGGTGTTTGTAACCGCTGCTGTTTCATTTTGGCTCATATTCAACTGAAAAATATCGCGGTTCGCTGTAAAATATGCGCTCCCCTTGTTTTCTATTTCTTGAATAGTTTTACAATCCATTTGTCTCAAAAATTTTGAAAAAGGTGTTGGTATTGTGCTAATAATTTTATCAATTATAATTAGCTCCTTCAGTTTATCATGGTTGTTATTTGTTTTTGCTGAGGTTATCCATTTTGTACAAATATCTTGGACTGTAGACACGTAGTCTATGAAAGTTTGGTTAGGCAATGGGGTTAATTTGGAGAACTGTAGTTGATAGCCTGCTGTATCTAGTGAAAAATGTTGTAGTATTCTTTGTTTCAAATAGTCGTAATCTTTACTCATGTCTTGTGGAACTGTCTCTATCACTTTTAAGGGCTCTAAAGCTAAATTTCTCATCAGAATAAATGATCAGTCGACTTTTGCGACGTTATGGTAAGTCATCAAGCACTCGAAGTTCTCCAAGTATGCGCTTATTGAATCTCCTGAACAAAACGGCTTGACTAGGCCTTTATATTTGTTGTATTTTTGTTCATCTTCTTTACTTCTAATTTTGTTTACTGACATTTCTAAGTTGGAATCAATTTCCATTTGTTTCAGTTTTATCTGTGTTTCTGCACTTAATTGGGCTTGCTTGGTCGCAGCTTCGAGCTCCATTTGCATCTTCCTTTCATCAGCCTCAATTTGCATCTTCTTCTCTTGAGCCTGCAGTTGCATTTTCTTTTCTTCAGCTTCCATTTGCATCTTCCTTTCATCAGCCTCATATTGCATCTGCATCTTTTTCTCTTCTCTTTCTGCTTGCATCTTTTTCTCTTCCCTCTCTGTTGCTCTGTCTTCTCGTGCAATATTTTCTGAATGTGTCTTTTGTGCCCATTCTGATAGTTTTTCCTCCTTATATCCTAACCTAATTCCTAATTCAATGCACTGTTCTAATGTTGACATCTTGTATTTTAGTTATTGTTTACTTTATTGAAATTAAATCCCTTTGAAATTAGTTTGGGTGTACCAAAGTTGGTTATCCCCCTTAATGTTTACATTCAAATCTACACGAGCAGGTTTACTTGGTTATGAAATTAGCATATACATAAAAATCAATACACAGAGAAATGTTACATCAATGAAAATGGGTGAGTATCGCTTAGGGACATAATGAGCATGAAATGAAACTCATCTTATTTTTCCTGATCTCTCGACTGTAGTCTTGTTGTGCTTTCCTGTTTTCTCGCCACTGCTGGAGTACAGGTTACATACACACGATATTTCTAGGAACAATCTGATGTTGGAATCCAAAAAAAAAATTAGTAACGGTCAATGTAATTGTCACAGTCATGTCAATGTCAAATTTTATGAACATCAGCATAATTTCAAACATCAAAAATTTTTGTAGAGGGACTATAATAGGTCATTCACAGATGATATGATGATAGCTGCAAAGTTTTTGACTTTGTCATGTATGATATATATTTTTTTTTTTACTTGGCAAAACCAAGAGCTGTCTGGAAAGTAAAGCTTCTGATTGCCAAAACCGGCTTGCCACCAAATAGCCTGTCACCGTCCTAGATCTCTAGGGGAATGAAACTCGGGCTCATACAGGCAACAAACTCCGTTCATATGCAATCTAACATCATTTATTATTATTATGTTACAGTAAGCTGGCGAAGAGAGTTTTCGCAAGCCAGCAATCTGTAAGTTGCGTTTCACAGTAGTTTATAATAAACATGATTATCACAACAACTCTATCAGCTATCTAACATATGCACAAGACCCCTAAATACACTTGGGTCTAAACTCTCAAGTCCCCCTTAAGGTAAGCCCTGTTGCTTCCTCGATGTCCAGTCCGTGTCTGCCTTTCCACACGTGTCGCAATCCGACACGGGTGGTAACTCTCTATGAGTTTCTCGTGGACCCCGCAATCTTCGGGCCCCATCGGTGTCCACGGGGCTGTGGACACACTGACCGGTTCTTCGAGAAGGCTCTGGATTATTCGAGTCTTCGAGTGACTCGGTTCTTTCCCTTTAGCTGGAGTTCCATCCCTTCTCTAGTCTCTCTTACTTTTATGTTGGTACCGCCCTTATGTGAGGATGTGACAGTTGTAATACAAAGGTTCGGGACGGTAATTTTACCATGCTTTCAAAACAATAAATTACATTTACAAATTCATTTCTTAGTGTCATAATTTGATACTTCTTGACAAAGGTGAACACAATGTCACTGTTGTGAACAAGTAAATCAAGTTACGATGCTGAGATTACATATAAACACAATCTTCATATACAATTCCGTATAAGGAAATATTAGACTCACAAAATTTATGTAAAACTTCAATGTTTTGTGAGTATTTTAGTATAGTCTGCTATCTTTCAAATTAATATTCATACACACCGGAAATACACAGCTGTGGTTTTAAGTTGACAATACCACACAGTCGTTTCGTTTGGATGTTACATAAATAAACGGAGTAACCAGTTCTTGAAAACAGCTGTTGGATGGTTTCTTTGGTGAGTATTACAGTATTTCCTAATAGGAATCTTGCCAATCTGTAGTGTAGGTACGCAGAATATTCGCAGTTGTTCAAGCTCAGTAAGTTCTTGGATCCCTTAGTACTGTTTTGTGCCCGTCGTCGTACATGTTTAGTACATATTTAAAATGACATACACATTCTATCACATATCTCATAACTATTTGATACATTCATTCGCATAATGATATAATATACATAATATATTTACACTGGGAGATTAAATCCCTATCACATACATTTGCACAGCGTTCCTGAAATACTTTCAACTTTTGCTGTGGTGCTGAGCACTTACACTTTGCAGTTTATACAATCTCTGCATTGTGCTCAGGTGGTATATGGCTATTGGTTGAGCCTATGGGCATCTCGAACGAAGGTCGGCCAGTGAATTCTGTGAGCCACTTATGTGCTTCACTTCGAAGCTAAAGTCCTGCAAAAGAAGTGACCATCTTTCCAATCTGTGGTTACTAGGCGAGCCTCGAGTGATAATAGTCAAAGGGCTATTGTCTGTCTCAGCAATAAAATGTTTTCCTAATAGGAATCTTGCCAGTTTTCGAATTGAGAATACTAAAGCAAGGGCTTCATGTTCCGGCGTGCTGTAATTCCGTTCTGTAGCTTTCAGCTTACGGCTGACGTAATAAACAGGGTACAATATCTGATCTTGTTCCTGCAGTAGTACCCCTCCAATTGCTACGGAGCTCGCATCACATCTTAACCTGAAAATATGTCTGCTGTAATGCTGCTATGTGTGTAACAAGCTACGTGGAGGGTCCCAAATAACTATGTCACAGTGTTACCATTATATTCTAATGCCCTGGCTTTAATAGGTCTTTTCCTGCCAACCCTCCTCCGTTCCCCGGACTCACTGTCACTCTCTCTTTCGACCTCGGGACCTATTCCCTGACGTGTCTTTCTGGCTGACGCATAGATAACATGATGATCGACTGAGTAGAATATATCGTAATTTTAATAACCTAATAAAGAACATCACAGGATAACATCAATACAGTTAAAACAGATAGTTCACTATAGGAAAAAAAACAGGGATAAAGTGTTCAGGCACCGAGCCTCACGAATGTTCATCAAAGACCAAGCTGTAGTCAATGTCCGTTCTGTCCACATACATCTCACCGAATCACAAGTCCTCCGTTATATCCTTTCTGGTACGTTGTACAAACAAAAGGCGCTTGTAGAACCTGGCTTCTAATTCCAGTGGTCTTCTCTACACAGTGAGTCCTGTGTTCTTTGTAGCCCCATGGTACAGGAATACATCACTTGACACAATGGGAACAGTTCTTGGAGGGGGAAATGGCTGGGTATGATTTCCAATAATGGGAATGGTTCAAGCATGTGGAATGCGTATGGGTCTTTCAATGTCACTGACACGGAGGAGTAGGACCGAGAACGAGCTGTAGGTCCAGCCAGGAACATAGGTTCAACTACTCCAATATTGACGATGGGATTTGTATTGAGCGGGTACTGAAGGATGCCACTAGATCAGGACTAATTGGACATTGATTCATTGATTTGAGTCAATAGCCTGTGGCCGTCCGGAACGTCCATGGTTCATCTGAGAATGTCTTAAGATGATTCTCTCGTGGCCTTGCAGATCCCCTATGCTCCTTTCAATTCAAGGAGGATCCTGGAGATGACAGAGATTAGTGAGCGACTCGGCTGACTCAAGTACCACAATCCTGAGGACCAATAGGGCCGCAGTTACTACATTTGACATATATGTTCCTTACCCAATAAATTAGATAAGAGGCCAGAGTGAATGGGCCTGACATGTCAGGTAGCCCGTGGATTGGCTACGTCTCTGCTTTAGACCTCCAGCTTGTAGATGTCCGGTAGGCTATCCTAAGAACTTTTTTTTTCATACAAGATTCACTCTCCACACTCATACCATGCCTTTATTATTATTGGGCACATTCCTTCTCAGGCTTCCCTCTCACTTGCAAACCCTGCCTTTCTCACGACAAACTCTTGTGGTGTTATGTGGGTAATTATGTGTGTTTCCCCCCTTAACTAATATTATAGTAGTGGGTCTGTATGGAAAGAAGTGCCGTTCCCCATTCCCAGCAAAATTAGGAAAGAAGATACCACCCCTTCCGGCCGCTGCTCACGTCTGAGCTGTCACTGCAATGTACCTGCAGTGTCTCACATAACCCGTAGATTCAGATGAGTTCATGTTCTCTCAGGGAGATAGAGAAGTCTATTTATATCCCCGACATCATCCTATCGACCAGTAACCATTCGGTCCACCTGGCCACCCCATCGGCCGAAAGACGAAAGAGATTTCAGAGTGGATTGCCTCTTCCAGCTCAAGAAGATAGATGGGTGGAATCCAGCCCCACGGAGTACTCCCCCCCCCCTTCCTTCATTCCGTGGATCTGTAATGTTTATAGTCAAATTAAAGATGACAGTATGCAGAGTTCAGGCCGTAGAAAGAAAGATATCCCCCGCCCCTCTGCTGCCAAGAACAAGGCGCTTAGCCAGATTGGCTAACGGTCAACCCCCTCCCAATATGGCAAGAGTGCCGTTTCACAAAATCGTCTCACTAGTTGAGACACCAGTTAGCTTTATAGACCAAGGTCTAATAATATCTAATAAACCCCACGGTTACCTTTCACTCAACCAGTCGTATGCTGCACTTCATTTGTCGCACTCTTTGAAGTTTCAAATAGACATGAGGCAGTCTACAATCTGTAGTTGATTAAACCGCCATGGATGGTCCCAGAATTTACATTAGTGCATATTTGGTGCAAGGTGCCCTATCGGGTTTTCCCCCAAGACAAGACATATATCCAATCGTTCTATTAAAAAGATCGTGTTGTTAAAGTAACCCAGAGAACTATCTTCCATGGTGATTGAGCGACCTAGAGAACCAAGGGTTCCAGAAAGCTTTTCCCACTGTCTTTCCCAACCCAAAGAAGGCATGAGGACAGGGGCCACTGGGGTTTCGTTTCAATGAGGTCTGTCATGTTCTTTGTATGTATGCAAATGTCGTCCATGTACCAGATTATGTTAGCAATGTCCGTCAAAAGGAGTCTTGTCATTCTTACAAAGGTTGCCGGAGAATTAAGTAAACCGAATGGCAATCTGCACCATTCATATAGTCCCCAAGGCGTGGCAAACGCTGTCAGATGTCTGCTGGCAGGGTGTACTGGTATTTGCCAATAACCTTTCGTCATGTCAGGTTTCGTGAAGTACCGTGAGTGTGTCAGTTCTGTCAGTATGTCTTCACAGTTGCTCACTGGCTCCAAATACAACTGTGTAATGCTGTTGAGCTTCCGATAGTCCACACAGAGTCTTATAATATTGTCCTTTTTCTTCACAATGACAATGGGAGAACAAATATGTGATTGTGATCGTCGGATGATGTTGTTATTTTCTAAGTCAATAATTTCCTGATGAAGTTTGTCCTTGTAATGTATGGGGATGGAATACGGTGTGCATTTTATGGGTGCGTCAGTTGTCACAATAATATGATGATGCACTAAGTCTGTCTGTCCTGGATTGTCAGAAAAAAATAGTACTGTAGTCTTGTAACAATCATCTGCAACTGTCGGTCTGTGTCTGTGTCAGGTTAGGATTGACCTTTATGTCATGCGGGTTGGCTGTCGGGTCAAGTGATGGTGTCGGTATTTCGTCAGTATCGTCGTCATCTGTCTTGTCCACTATTGTCGTGCTTGCTGTAGTCTCTACTTGGTCCACGTCCCTGTTGTAATATGGTTTAAGCATGTTTATGTGGAATATCTTGTGTTTGTCCCTAACTGCAATTTCGTAATCTACAGTCGAAATTTGTCGTAACACTTTGAACGGTCCTTGCCATGAGTCTGTCAGTAACTTCTGTCACTTGGCAATAAGAGAAGAACGTCCTGTCCTGGCGTCAATGTTCTCGTCCTGTTTCCTTTGTTCGCGTACTGTCGGTAGATGGCACCTGATTGTTTCAGTGCCTCTTTGTCTAACACACAAGATTGCATTATCCTATCACGCAATGATGTTACATGTTCATACGATGAAATGGGTTTATGTATAGTTTCACTTTCATTACTTAAGGGAAAAAACTGTACACGTACATTCACACAAACAGTCCAACAGTGGATATGGGAGCCGTTGCCAATTGAATAGGGCATGATGTCGAAGTTCTCTGAAACTCATCAAGACATGCGTATTCCCGCTCTCCATAACAAGTCACAAGGCCATAACGCCGTCTGTCTGCATGTGAGCTCAGCTTACAACTGACTATTTGTGAGTTTGCCGTACCACTGCGGCTGCGCGCCTTTAATGCGCAATCCGCAGTGTCGGAACTCCGTTTCCGACACCGGTTTCTGGATTTGTTTTTCCAGGGAGAGCAATTGCTATGGTCGGTTGTGTCATTTCACTGGTTCTTTCCCGTCGACCAGTAAATTTTCACCCGGCCGAAAATGGTGACAAGGCGAACCGACTGAGTTTCGTGACAGGTTACATAACACAAACCTCACATTGTTGGTTACATAACACACACCTCACATTGTTGGTTACACAATACACACCTCACATTGTTGGTTACATAACACACACCTCCCATTGTTGGTTACATAACACACACCTCACATTGTTGGCTATATAACATAAACCTCACATTGTTGGTTATATAACACACACCTCACATGGTTGGTTACATAACACAAACCTCACATTGTTGGTTATATAAAAAAAAGGCCCACGAGCTTCTCACAAGTTGGACGACCGACCCATCTGTGTAGATGACCGCATCACTGTCTAGCGAATTCTCGAAAATCAACGCTTGTACTTTAGCCTCCACAGCAGCCGGATTTTCTTGTCTGCATTTTCTATCTAGTTGGATGCAAACTGAAAACGATGTGCAGAAATCTGTTGGCACTTGCACCCACTCCTCGCCAGGTTCTAAGTCTTCAAGTGAACACACCTGTTGAAGAATGTCTTCGGCTTGACCCATCCACGACCGTCCTTTTTTTAACCTGCTGCCCTTCACCTTCGTAATTTCACTTTGCAGTGGATGTTGTGTGTTTGCGTTAATTCTGAGGTAGGTGCGTGCCCTGCAAACTTGTATTCTGTCTTCAATGGTTGGAACATCAAGAATGTAGCGCATCGCCCTGCATACTATATCTCTTGTACATCCAAGAATAATGCGCGTAGCTTCATTCTGTATCCTTTCCATTCTTTCTATCTGCTTACGGCTGAGAGTCAGGATTGCTATTGCATACTCCTAAACAGACATGACCAGTCCCTCGAACAGAAGACATAGATGGTGCTGCTCACAGTTTGCTGCCGCCATCACATGCATCGCAGCCAAACCCCACTTGGCCTTTGTTATCACCTGTTCTATGTGCTCTTTATAAGCAAGACTTCGATCAGATCACACCGTATCCCCAGGTAATTCATTGCCTGCGTTCTTTCCACCGTCTCTGAACACAGCATTACAGTTGGTGTTGGAGTGTTGACAATATGATTATTCAACGAGAACTAAATCACTGTTGCCTTTGTTGGGTTGACCATTGCCCCAGCTTCATCACAAAAAGTACTTATGCGATTGAGTTCGGTTTGTAGTCCCACAGCAACCTCCGCTCTATCCTTACCCTGACGATACACTAAAACATCATCGGCATATGACAATGTCCTGCCAGGTCCAGTGATCCGCTAACGGGTGATTCTCACTGTGTAGGCGTTGAACAGTACCGGAGATAATGGTGATCCCTGTGGTAGGCCAGGATATATTGTTGTTGGTTCCGAAGTCCAACTGCCACATCTAAAAACTACTTTCCGTTGGAAGAGGGCTGCAGCGATCCAACTAAGGAGGAATGGACTTACTTTTAGTTCAAGAAACTAAAGCATTAAAACATCCAATGGTACTCTGTTGTACGCGTCCTCAAGATCAATCGCTGCAGCAAAGGTGTCAATGCCTGAGTGAAAACCTTCATAGACATCATGGGCAAAGACTGCTGCAATGGTCCAGGTTTCTCTTTTTGGACGGTACCCACCCAGGGTAGGTGGGAAAACACCTTGCCTCTCTAGCTGGCTTGATATGTTCCTGGCAATTACCTTCTCCAGCAGCTTGCCTATTGTATTCTGCATATTTATAATTCGATATCCCTGAATTTTTATGTGGTCTTTGTCAGGCTTCGGCAAGGGAATCAGATAGCTGTGTAACCACTCCTCCTTGATGCTAGCATTCTCTATACTGTTGTTGTACATGTCTGCTAGTTTCTCTAGCTCATTGTCGGTACACCTATTGATGTGATCGTATCTAATGCCATCAGGCCCTGGAGCGCTGTTTTTTATCGTCGAAGTACAGCCTTGATTTCTTTCACTGTCACAGTGTCTTTATCCGAAGTGTTCTGGGCCTTGCACTTGTCTGAGGTGACCTCCTTGGTCAGATTTCGGCCTCCCATGTCTGTCTGGTTGCTCTGCTCTGGATAGCGTTTAAAGAGGGATTTGCCCTTGTCCTCGTCAATCCTCTGCCAGATGAGGTCAGCACCTTGGAAGTCAGAAATGCTCTTATTCTTGACTACACCACTTATGCTTTTATGTAGTCGTCAGAACAATTTCAGTGACTTGTCTGTGCTTACTCTTTGACACACCTCTGCCCATTTTTCGCTTTTAACCACCTTGACCAGTTTTTTGAAATAGCTTACTTTTGTGTGCATCTCTCTTTCTAAGTGCATGCAGGGACTAGGATGACCAGCTCTGTTCTTCTTGGCATTTTGCCATCTCCTTACAGCACTCCGCTTATCCACCCAAGCCTTCTCCACCTCGAAATTCCACCAAGGTGGCTGCTCCCACCTTTTTTACCTGCCCTGAAGCTTTCTGCGCTTGTCCCGTCTTATTTTACTCACCACATCTTGCCCTGTACTGTCATACTGAAAAGTCTTTACCTTTAACTTGTGCTGCCTGGTTCTGCCTTTCTTGACCAATATGCTGCAAGGGTGGTGGTCGCTGTCGTGGTGTCCTAGGACTGTCCTCATCACCTGGACGGCTTGCTGTCCTGGTGACACAGCCACTGTTGATACAAACCAGGTAAATGGTTTCAAGTGCAGTCTCGAGCTCCTCCCCCTGTGTATTGAAGGAAATGTTTCCCCATGATTTGCCTTTAGCGTTGAAGTCGCCACAGAAAATAACATTTCTCTCGTGACCTAATATGCCACGTAAGCACTGCCACTTCTGGGCGTCCATACTCGCATTGCGGTTATAAACATTAACCAACACGAATGGTATACTGGAATGAACTCTCAACCCTGTATTTATTTATCGTCACTGTCCCAACTGGACATGTCTATCTCTGACGCCACCATGCTGTCGCGAACGAGAATTGCCTTTCCCAGATGTCTTCTGTTGTAGAGACATTTGAAGTCGGCAATTCGGAGTAGCTGATCGCCCAGTCTCGTCTCCTGGAGTGCTACAATATCGTTAGAGAGCATCACTATTTTTACGTCACATACATTTTATGTACACATCTTTCTCCATGTTTAACATTTTTATGAGACTGCTCATGACAAGTGTCAGTATATGTGTGTGAGTAAAGTGTGGGAGTTTTTTCATACTAGTTTCAATACTAACATGAGACATTTTGTATGTGTCTAGATGTGAGGAAGTGTGACTGTATGTGGAGGATGTGTGTGAGTGTGGGGATAAGTGTGGGTGGGGTGTGTGGCTGGGGGTATGCGTTTGGATGGGTTGGGGTGTGTGGGTTTTGGTGGGTAGTGATATTTGTGGGTGTTGGTGGGATGTGTGGATGGATGTGTGGGGGTGAAAGTAGGGGTGTTGGAATGGGTGTGGGGGATGTGTGTATGGGTGGAGGATATGTGTATGGGACGGATGCGGGGGATGTGTGTTTATGTGGGTGGAGATGTGTGGATGGTTTGAGGAAGTATGTGTGGGAGGCGTGGTTGTGTGGATAGGGGATTGTGTTGGGTGGATTGGGGATGCAAGGGCGGGTGGGGAGAAGTGTATGGTGTGTGGGTTTGAGATATGTGTGCGGTGTGTTGGTGGGGGATGTGTGAATGATGTGTGGGTGGAGGGTATGTTTGTGGTGGTATGGGTGGAGGATAGTGTGTGGTGTGGGGGATGTGTGTGATGGGTGCGGGGAATGTGCGTATGGGTGGGGTATATGTGTGGGTGGGTAGGGGATTGTGGTGGTTGGGGGAAGTATGCGGGGGTGTGTGGGTGGGAGATGTGTGTGTGTGTGGATGGGGAATGTGTGGGTGGGGTGTGTGAGTGGCTTAGGGATGTGTAGGTGGGTAAGGGAGTTGTTTGTGTCGGGGTGGGATGTGTGAGTGGGTGGAGGATGTGTGTGGGTAGGGGTATTGTGATCGAGAGATGTTTGGTTGCGGGTGGGTGGGTGGGGGTGTGTGAGTGCGTAGTGGAGGATGTATGCGTGAGTGAGTTTGTTTGGTGGACGGGTAGGGAATGCGTGTGTGGGTGGGGAGAGGTGTGTGGTGTGTTGGTTGGGGATATTGTGTGAGTGAGGTATGTGTGTGTGGGTGGGGGATTTTTGTGGTGTGTGAGTGGGGGTATGTGGGGTGGATGGGTAAGGGTATCTGTTTGGGTGTGGGTGGGAATATTGTGTGGTATCTGGGTGGGGGGATATGTGTGTGGTGTGTAAGTGGGGATGTGTTGGTGAGGGATATGTGTGTGTGTGGTGCGTGGGTTGGGAATAGTGCGTGGTAGGGGGTGTATGTGATGTGCGGGTGGGGGATTGCGTGGTGGGGATTTAGGTTAAGGCATGTGTGGGTGGGTGGAAGTTGTATGTGTGGGTGTTGGGGTGTGTGTGGATTGGGGATGTATGGGTGGGGGGGTAGGGACATGTCAGTTGGTGGGGATGTGTGTGTATGGTTTGGGGATGTGTGAGTGAATGTGCGATGTGTGGGTTGGTGGGGGATTGTGTGCATGGGTGGGGAATATGTTGTCGATGGAGATGGGCTAAGGGATGGGTGGTTTGAGGTGTGGGTGGGGAGAGGATGTGTGGGTTAAGATGTAGATGGGCGTGGGATGTGTGGGTTGGTGGGGGAATGTTTGTGAGTGGCCAGTGTGTTTTGGTTGGGGGATCAGGTGAGGGCAGTGTGTGGGTGGGGGATGTGCGGAGGGGGATGGATCGGTTAATGGGGTATGTATGTGTCCCTTGGTGTGCGTGTGTGTGGGTAGGTGGGGGTGTTTATGTGTCCCTTGGTGCGCGTGTGTGTGGGTAGGTGGGGTTGTGTGGGTGGGGTGATGTATGGATAGGTGGGAGATGGGCTTCATAACATGGTAATTAGCCTTGTTTATGTTTACAACATTCATTTCACAATGTTTATTTTTCTTCCTATGTATATGTATAATGCTCTTGATGAACGAAAGACGAGTGATTGAAAGGGCCGAATGTAAGACGGGCCTGCGCGCCCAATTTGTGACCCTAATAAAGTTGATTTGATTTGATTTGATTTTCCTGTAAACAAGAGTTTCTAAAATAGAGCCCCGTTGTTTTACGCTGGCGCAGTTCCAATACGGAATACGGATATTCCTGAGTCCTACACGTTGACACTCGAGTCTAAAACGTCTCAAACCACCACGCTTACCTTGCTTCTTTCTGTCTGCGCGGCGTCCACGTCGCCTCGTTAGGTTGACTGCTGACCGCTAGGAAAACACACGTTGTTCCGCCATGTTGAAAAATCGAAAAACACAGAAACCACACACGCTGCCAAAAATTCACTCAAGGATTGCTTCGCTCGATGCATGAAACTCCGTAGCATTCGCGCAGATCGTGAGTAGAAACTACTGGTTTTACATCCTGGCACACAAATTACACGCAAGAGATGAATAAATCCATCTCCTACGCGAAAAAGTTAACGATCACAAAACAACCCGACCGTCCGTCGCCATCTTGAATCCGGAACAATACCCTCACATTTTTGGCTGTAACATAAACTTCACATTGTAACATAAACCTCACAATGTATGTTACACAAAATAAACGTCACGTTGTTGGCTATAACATAAACATCACGTTGTTGGCTATAACATAAACCTCACATTGTTGGTTATAACAAAACCCTTAAAATGTTGGTTACACAACATACACCTCACATTGTTAGTCACACAACATAAACCTCCTATTGTTGGTTACACACTTAAACCTCACATTGTTAACTGGATAGCAGCTGTCCTGCACTCTCGTCGGGTTGTTCTCCGTCTGGGCGCATAGACCTCAGAGCCACATATGTTAACACCGGGACTGCCACAGGGATCTGCAGTTTCACCGGTGCTCTTTAATGTGTATACGAGCAAGATTGCAAACCTAGAAGCACCAGGGGTTGGAAGAATACTAACATTTGCAGATGATATTCTTGCATATAGACAGGGGAGAGATAGGGAGCAAACAGCCCAGGAGTTAAAGGCGACAGTAGATAAAGTGATTGACTGGTGCACAGAAATGAGTGCTGTCATCCACCCGGAAAAGGTGGCTGTTTTGTGGTGCTCTCTGGACAACAGGATTGTAAGAGCTGATGTCCCAAGCCTCGTGATAGATGGTAGAAATGTCAGCAGAGAGATCAAACTGAAGTATCTGGGGATCACATTTGACAGGAGTCTATCCTTCAAGGACCATGTGGAGACGGCCGTGACAAAAGGGACTCAAAGCACTTAAAACTATGGCTGCAATGGACATAGAGCAGAGAATGCTTTTCACACTATACCAGCATTTCATCCTCTCAGTAATTGATTATGGATTAGGTCTGCTCACTGTCTCAGAGAGTCAGCTGGTGAAGTTAGAGCGCATACAGAACGAAGCTATGCGGGTCATTCTGTGATGCACTAGAGACACCCCAGTAGTGTGTATGCGTTACATCCTTGGTCTGTCGACTGTTGCTGGTAGGCTCAAGGTGATGCAGGCGAAGGCATACCTCAGAGTAGCTGCAGACACAGACCACCCACTGCATGAGGCGCTGGACGCAGTTAAGGGTCAGCGACTGATAAGAGGGAAATCATGGATGACTCAGGCGGAGGATACGATCAGACAGGTGTGCCCCTTGGAGAACATTAGGCGTGGAGAGGAGTGGGTCAGAGTGCCAGCGGAGCAGTCAGACTTGTGCAGAGTTATAATCACATTAAGCCGGGAGTGCAGGGAGTGGCCAGCAAGGGCCATAGAAGTGGAAATCAAGCAACTAATTCAGGACAATGCTCACTCGAGTGATGTGATTATCTACACAGATGGTTCGGTGTCAAGAGGTGAGAGAAGTGGCTGGGGGTTCATAGCCGAAGCTAATGGTCGATGTTTGGGGTAGGAGAGCCTGGCATATGATACAACATCCAGCTTAAGAATGGAAGTGGAGGCAGTCACTGCGGCTCTCCGCTGGATGGATAATACGGTACACACACACACACATCCTGATTGTAACTGACTCAGAAAGCATGCTGACGAGGGTGAGGACGGGCAGACGTCGTGCGGAGTGGCTTGCTTCGCTTCGGAGGTCACGGGTGACAAGCATCGCCGGGATCTTTTCTCTGGGGCATGCCGGTGTGCTGAGAAATGAACAGGCGGACAGATTGGCTGGCTCTGCAGAACTTGGTGGAGTATTGACACATGACAAGGCAGACGTGGTTGCGGCCTTGTGGGAGCACATATGCACACCTCGGAGGAGCAAATGGATTACCATGGTCTGGCAAGAATGAGACAACGAGGAGTGACGAAGGGATCTGGCCGACGCTTAACACTCAGAGGATAGGCGAGATGGACTTATAATCAGATTGCCACTGGTACTATTAGTGTTGGAACTCTTCGCTGGCTGCTGAGGATGGGGACGGAGCTCTTATGGGAATGCCCCGAATGCTGTGATGTAGATTCCTAAATCAATCAATCAATCAATCAATCAAACCTCACATTGTTGGCTTATCATCATCATCATCATCTTCATCTTCTGCCGTCAAGCGTCATAGGGAGGGATAATTTTCACTCCAGCGCCCGATAGGCGGCACTGGATAGTGTCATTCCGTGTGGTTGTACAATGTTTTTGATATCGTCAATCCATTTTCTTCTTGGACGTCCTCTTGGTCTCGTCGCAGATGATCTTTGATGTAAGGCCAGTGATGGTAGTTGCTGATGTTGCATTCTAACGACATGGCCAAACCACCTGATCTTCTGTCTTTCAATAAATGTGGCACAAGGTGTTGATCCCACAGTCTGTCTGATAACAGCATTTCTTACTCGGTCTCGGATTGTTAGGTTGGCAGCTCTCCTCATGCATCTCATTTCACAGGTGTTAATTTTGCGAAAGTGTGATTTGGATAAAGTCCAGGTCTAAAATTGGTAGCAAAGGGTTGGTGTGAATATGCTGTTTATTATCTGTCGTTTTGCGGACATGGGTATATTTGGATGCTTCAGTAAGGGTGATAGTTGATATGTAAGTGCACTAGCTTTTTGACATCTCATTTCGATTTCTTTATTCAATCAATGTGCCATCTTCTGTGATCATACTTCCAAGATATTTGAATTCTTTGACTTCTTTCAGAGTCGTGCTATTTATCTGTATACTTAGTGGGCCTGGCGATCTGCTAACTTGCATTACTTCGGTTTTGGCTGTTTATACTCATATTGTATCTGCTGCATGTTGAACTCAGATTATTAATATGATTTTGCAGTCTGCCCTCGTAGCTATAAAACAGGCACCGATCGCCTGAAAATAGAAGTGAATGAGTGAGTGTATGTATGTGCGCGTACGTGTCTGTCTGTCTGTCTGTCTGTCTGTCTGTCTGTCTGTCTGTCTGTCTGACTGTGTATGTATGTATGTATGTATGTATGTATGTATGTATGTATGTATGTATGTATGTATGTATGTATGTATGTATGTCAAGTTTGACCGCTGTGGTCATACATTAGCCCAGAGTATAGCCAAGTTCACGGACGTTCAATACGCCTGTCACATGTCTGTTTCAGAGGATGGATGCAGCACTGGCACAGATATTGGGTACGGTGTTCAAACAGAAAATCATCTTTGCCCTGACTCCTATGGTCAAACGTCTTTATCGCAAGATTTTGAACGGAACAAACCCAACTGTGACTTTTCTGTCAAGGGTGATCCGCGACCTAACATACACGTGCCCGATGTTCGCATTCCTAGACGCACGCGCTAACTTCAGCCTGAGTCAGAATGTTTATATGTACTCCTTCAATAACTTTCCCGTGTCAAGACAACTTCCGGCCTGGGTCGGCGCTACTCACGGAACTGAGATACAGTATTTATTCGGAACCTCAGACACCTTCATGCCTGCTGACTTGTCACCAAGTGAAACTGTCTTAAGTCAAAAGATGCAGAAAATGTGGGCAAACTTCGCGAAATTTGGGTGAGTTATCACTTTAGCTGTACTTTTATATGGATATGAAGCGTGGGCAATGAGCAGACAAGCTGAAAAACATGTGATGGCTGTGGAAATGTGTTTCTGAGGAAAATGCAAAGATTACCATGGACAGACTGTAAAACCAATGAACAAGTCCTTCAAGAAACAAACGAAGATCGTAAACTGATTAGAGACATTAGACGTAGACAGTCAAATTGTTTTGGGCATGTTATGAGAAGAAATGATTTGGAGAACTTGGTGACAACTAGCAAGATCGAAGGGAACAGACCAAGGGGAAGACCAAGAATTAAATACCTGGATAGCTTGGCCACATTGCATGGTCGAGACAGAAACACGGAGGTAATCCACGACTCTGGTGATCGAGTGAAATGGCAGAACATGATCGCCCACGCTTACCGGCATGGCACATGATTGATTGATTGATCACTTTAGATATTTTCTGACCTAAGCTAACAAATTTGGGTAAGTTACCACTTTAAATATTTTCTGACCTGAGCTAACAAATTTGGGTGAGTTATCACTTCAGATATTTTTTGACCTGAGCTAACAAATTTGAATTGACAAGTGATAGCCCAGGGTGTATTGTGAAATATCTCCAACCTGACATAGATAATCATTGAAAGCACTCTGTGAACTATGTCTCTTCCTCCTTGTTGACATTGTCCTTCTCTTGACAGGTATTGTACAACCGTGTCCTCTCCTATAACGCCTGACCTTCAGTATCAAACATTGTTAGTTTATTGGCCTGCAATAGTAGAGTGGTCAGTCACTCCTTCTTGGAGCAGTACTTCGTATTATGTCACAATAAAATTACAGTTGATTGAATAATCTGTAGAATTATTCATCCTTCCCATCCTGACCTTGGAAATGTCTCAGAAATCAAATTTTGGGAATTTCAAATTCTCACAATAAAGTCGAAATCAGCCGGTTTTCCCAATTGTCTTTTAATTGAACACAAATCCGCTACAATCATAGGTTGCAACAATGATAGGTTGCAATAAATACATTAAATACTGCATTCGAAATCTCGTCAGAACAATCCAGATTCACGAACCATTTAACGATATCCTCAACAGTCATATCCTATCTTCTAACTTCAATAATCATGCTTGTCCTGCCTATTTTACTTATATCTAGACTAAAAAATTTCTTGTCTGACCAAAATGAAGCTTCTCTTTTTATCCGCTCGAGTCATACTGTGAGGTTTCCCCCTAAATTTAATGTATATAATTTTTCTTTAAGTTGCATATCCCTTACACGAAGTTGCAGTCAACACCAACATTTCTCAGCTTTTCTTGTTGTTCTTGGCAAGATTACGCTCAGCAGTTTGCCATTGCTTTCCCATTGACCGGCTCACATACCCCCGTAAGTAACAAAGGGACGCTATCCGCTGCCGAATCTCACGCAGCTGTGGTCCTCAGGTGGATATACGGGATTACGGAGAAAGTCGTTAAACCCTTCGCCAGGGAGACCGGCGATTTAATATTGCTTTACTTTATTATTTGATGAATTTAGTCTTTTGATGTTATCCATTGCTTCCACACTTCCATATTCGATGGAGTCTGAGATGAAAACTCGCATTAGTCTTTCTTTGATGTTAACTCAGTTAGTTAGTCAGGTCTTAGTCAGATATGACTGAGCTACCGTATGACAGTAGACGGTACTACCTGCTTTCTGTTAGCGCCGAACGTTGGACGGCGTTTACCAAACCCGACACCCCAAAATATGCCAACGACTTCGGTCGGAGAGCGCAATTGGGAGGGTACAAGCCTTATCCTGGTGCGAGGAAATGCAACCTAAAGACAAAATGTCATGGCAGGGCAGACTAGGCCCTAAGCCTTGGTTGGCGGCTGGTCTAGGATCGAAGCTCCGACAGGCGGACAATTAGAGCATTGCTTTGCTGATCCGGCAGCTTCTGCAGCTTGTCTTGTTCCAGATGTAGAGGTGTTACCTTTCCTCTGGGGTGAACTAGGCAGGCCGAGAGAGGGATCATGCTGCATGGGCAACACATGATCTCTATATTTTAGCCCAGGCTTTGTGCTATGGAGAGGCAATAACTCTATCCCTGGTCTTAACCGGTCTCGGAATCAAAGCGAGAGGTAGCAATTACGGGTTATAAGTCCTTGTCAATTGGCATAGACATGGGGCGCTACGGGTTGCCTCTGACGGTGGGAGACACCTACAGGAGTCACTGATCAGCTACCGCCCGCCTCAAGCTGGGCAGCCCCGGGCCAATTGGGTGCTGATCCGCCACAGCCTGCCTGCTTCAATGGGTGCTTGGGGTGATATGCTCGGTGACTTCAATGCTCGTGTGGGCAAGGATTCGAGTTCATGGCTAGTGTGCCTTGGAAAATGGTCGACATATGTGACCTTGTACTAACTGTCTATGTATCGATATCTATGTCTTTGTATTATCTGTCTATGTATCCACGTCTGTAAATGTGTACTAACTGTCTGTGTGTCGACATATGTGACATAGTACTAACTGTCAATGTATCGACATACGTGACATGTACTAACTGTCTACGTATGGACACGTGACCTTGCACTAACTGATTATGTATGGACATTCGTGATCTTGCAGTAACTGTCTATGTATCGAATATTTGACCTCGTACTAACTGTCTATGTATCGACATATGTGACCTCGTACTAACTGTCTGTGTATCGACATATGTGACCTTGTATAAAATGTCTATGTATCGACATATGTGACCTTGTACAAACTGTCTATGTATCGACATATGTGACCTTGTACAAACTGTCTATGTATCGACATATGTGACCTTGTACAAACTGTCTATGTATCGACATATGTGAGCTTGTACTAACTGTCTATGTATCGACACATGTGACCTTGTACAAACTGTCTATGTATCGACATATGTGACCTTGTGCAAACTGTCTATGTATCGACATATTTGACCTCGTACTAACTGTCTATGTATCGACATATTTGACCTCGTACTAACTGTCTGTATATCGACATGTGTGACCTTGTACAAACTGTCTATGTATCGACATATGTGACCTTGTACTAACTGTCTATGTATCGACATATGTGACCTTGTGCAAACTGTCTGTGTATCGACATATGTGGCCTTGTACTAACTGTCTATGTATCGACATATGTGAACTTGTACAAACTGTCTATGTATCGACATATGTGACCTTGTGCAAACTGTCTATGTATCGACATATGTGACCTTGTACTCATCATCATCATCATCATCATTGGCACCTTGCCGTCTTGACAGACGATAGTTTGTGCTTTAAAAAGGCATAATAACTTTTACTTATGGCGGTAGCACATGTGACTGATAAAGCCAATTTGCGCTGTAAATGTCCGTTCACAGTGGGTGCATATGAACATGTGGTCATTTCCACCATCATGCACCATCCCACGTCTCAAACGATCGGTGTGTGACTTATCTGCAATAATTTTCTCCTTTGTCTTTATTCCATTTCTGATGTTTGCCCTCCATGCAATACGTTCAGCGGCGACTTGCTCCCAATGTGCATTATCAATGCCTGTATCAATCATGTCCCGCTTACACAGATCTTTGTATCGTAGTAGAGGCCGACCCTGAGATCTCTTACCCATCTGTAATTCACCAAAAAAGATGTCCTTTGGTATTCTACCATCATTCATCCTCCTAAGATGTCCTATCCATCTAAGTCTACGAAGACAGCATGGAATAAACTGTCACAGAACCTGATCTTTCCAATACTTCAGTATTTTTGATTTTGTCTTGCCACTTAATACCAAGAATTCTTCGCAGACACCGCATATGAAAGCTGTTTAAATGTTTCTCTTGTTGTGAGTAAGTTGTCCAGGTTTCACTGCCATAAAGAGGAGTACTAAGGACACAGGCTTGATAGACAAGGACTTTTGTTTTTGTAGTAAGCTTCCTGTTCTCCCAGACTCTTTTTCTTAACCTGTTCATTGTTGTTGATGCCTTACCAATCCGGATGTTGATTTCCTGATCTAGGGATAATTTGCTATTTACCACTGATCCTAGATATGTAAAATGGTCTACCATCTCTAGTTCGGCGTCGTCAATAAAGATTGATGGTACCCCATGTGCTTCTTGTGACATAATATGTGTCTTCTTTTTGCTAATTGTTAAACCAAATTCAGAACAAGCATTGGAGAATGCAGATAGCAGACATTGTAATTCTTCCTCAGAGTGGGTCGTAACTGCAGCATCATCTGCAAAAAGCAACTCTCTGATCACCCTCCTAATTTTGGTCCTGGCCTTTAATCTCTGAGCATTGTAAAGACCGCCATCTGAGCGTGAGTGAATGTATATACCACCATCCTGATCACGAAAGGCATATTTCAGTAAAAGTGAAAAGTATATTCCAAAGAGGGTGGGAGCTAATACACAACCCTGCACTCTTGATTTCACTCTTGATTTCAAATTCTTCAGAAGTTGCACCATTAAACTTGATTATACCCTTCATGTCTGTGTGGAACGATTCCACAATGGTCAGATGAGTTGGTGGGCAGCCAATCTTCTTTAGTGCTTTGAACAGACCCTCACGACTGACCAAATCAAATGCCTTTGTGAGGTCGATGAAGGCAATAAACAGTGGTTGATTCTGTTCACGGCATTTTTCTTGCATTTGTCGCAATGAGAATATCATATCAGTGGTAGACCGGTTCTGTCGAAAGCTACACTGTGATTCGGGGTAGACTTGATTTCCTAGGACTTGAAGTCTGCGCAGAACAATTCTGGCAAATACTTTTCTAACAATACACAGAAGTGAGATACCCCTATAGTTGTTGCAGTCGCTCCGATCGCCCTTGTTCTTGTACAGTGTTATGATGCTTGAATCTTTGAAATCCTGTGGAACTTGTCCTTCTCGCCAGCATATCTCTATTAGCTGATGGATCTGCACAGTGAGTGTGTCTTGCCCACTCCTTATAACCTCTATTGGAATCCCATCCTTACCTGGAGCCTTGCTAGATGCAAGTTCATTTATAGCACACTTAACTTCTGTTATGGTGGGAAGTGTGTCCAGGTGGTCAAGAGTTGGTAGAGCCTCTATGGCGTTGAGGGCATCATCCGCTAGTTTGGTCTCACTTGAGTAAAGCTCCAAATAGTGCTCTACCCATCTGTCCATCTGCTGTTTCTTATCAGTGATGATTTCTCCAGTCAAGGTTTTCAATGGTGCACTTCTTTTGATCACTGGACCACAGGCTTTCTTTATTCCTTCATACATGCTTATTATGTTTCCCTTATAACTTGCAATTTGAATGGACTCACATAACTTGATTCAATAATTATTAGCACACTGCCTGGCAGCCTTTTGCACATCCTTCCTAGCTTGCCTTAGCTCACTCAGAGTGTTACGCGTTGGTCTTTCCTTGTTTCTTAAGAGAGTTTTCTTCTTCTTATCAATCAAGGGCTGCAGAGTCTCGCTGTTTGCCGCAAACCAGTCTTGCCTCTTATGATCTACAGTGCCGTAAACCCTACAGCAGTTTTATAAAGACTTTCCTTAATTTGACCCCACTTTTCATTTACTGTACAATTTTCTGGTGTATCAGTGAAAGCGTCTTCAAGTTGCTGTTGAAACTGAAAGCACTTTTCAGGACCGTGAGTGTTAATAATATTAATCCTAGGGCTAGATTTGTGTTTAGCTGTGTAGATTCTCTTTGGTCTCAGTCTAACCTTTGCAACAACCAAAGAATGATCCGTATCACAGTCAGCACTGTGGTAACTTTGAGTCAATGATATATGGTTCAGATGTTGTCTCCGTGTGATGATGAAGTCCAGCTGGTGACAATGGCCGAATCTTGGATGTTTCCATGTGACCTTATGCATCTCTTTTGTTTTAAAAAAGGAGTTTGTAATACATAGGTCATTACTAGTGCAATGCTCCAGCAGCCTTTGCCCATTTTCATTCATGCGACCGATGTTGTATTTTCCAAGGCACACTGGCCATGAACTCGAGTCCTTGCCCACACGAGCATTGAAATCACCAGATTTTGGAACTGCCTTGATCACGGAGTCTAACTCCTCATAGAACGAATCCTTCACATCATCAGAGGAATCGAGTGTCGGTGCATATGCAGTAATAATGGAGGCAAAACCACAAGAGGTTGCCAACTGCAGGGATAATAGTCTTTCATTTCCTCCCGCTGGAATTTCAATCATTCCCAGTAGCGAATTCTTCACTGCAAAGCCCACATCGTGTTGCCTTTTTTCTGCCTGCCCTCTACCCTTCCAAAAATAGGTGTAATTGTTTTCCCTGAATGACCCTTCCTCAGCGAGGCGATGCAGGCCAGCAATATCAATGTTAAGACGATTGAGTTCAGCATCAATCACAGCCGTTTTTCTCATATCGTCAATATTGATCAAGTCAGTGGAAAATCCTGGACACGTGGTTCTCACGTTCCCGGTTGCAAGCCGTAGCTTGAGGTTTCTATTTTTTATTTTTGTTTTTGCCTGGTGCATTGGTTTTACAGCCTGCGATTCAGATTTTGTCCTAGCCCCAAGCACCCATTGAAGCAGGCAGGCTGTGGCGGATCAGCACCCAATTGGCTGGGGGCTGCCCAGCTTGAGGCGGCGGTAGCTGATCAGTGACACCTGTAGGTGTCTCCCACCGTCAGAGGCAACGCGTGGCGCCCCATGTCTACGCCAATTGACAGGGACTTATAACCCGTAACAGTTGCCTCTCGCTTTGATTCCGAGACCAGTTAAGACCAGGGATGGAGTTATTGCCTCTCCATAGCACAAAGCCTGGGCTAAAATATAGAGATCATGTGTTGCCCATGCAGCATGATCCCTCTCTCGGCCTGCCTAGTTCACCCCAGAGGAAAGGTAACACCACTACATCTGGAACAAGACAAGCTGCAGAAGCTGCCGGATCAGCAAAGCAATACTCTAACTGTCCGCCTGTCGGAGCTTCGATCCTAGACCAGTCGCTAACCAAGGCTTAGGGCCTGGTCTGCCCTGCCATGACATTTTGTCTTTAGCTTGCATTTCCTCGCACTAGGGTAAGGCTTGTATCCTATCAATTGCGCTCTTCCGACCGAAGCCGTTGGCACAATGTGGGGTGTCGGGTTTGGTAAGCGCCGCCCAACGTTCGGCGCTAACAGAAACCAGGTAGTACCGTCTACTGTTATACGGTAGCTCAGTCATATCTGACTAAGACCTGACAACAATGTGACCTTGTACTGTCTATGTATCGACATATGTGACCTTGTGCAAACTGTCTATGTATCGACATATTTGACCTCGTACTAACTGTCTATGTATCGACATATTTGACCTCGTACTAACTGTCTGTATATCGACATGTGTGACCTTGTACAAACTGTCTATGTATCGACATATGTGACCTTGTACTAACTGTCTATGTATCGACATATGTGACCTTGTGCAAACTGTCTGTGTATCGACATATGTGGCCTTGTGCTAACTGTCTATGTATCGACATATGTGAACTTGTACAAACTGTCTATGTATCGACATATGTGACCTTGTGCAAACTGTCTATGTATCGACATATGTGACCTTGTACTCATCATCATCATCATCATCATTGGCACCTTGCCGTCTTGACAGACGATAGTTTGTGCTTTAAAAAGGCATAATAACTTTTACTTATGGCGGTAGCACATGTGACTGATAAAGCCAATTTGCGCTGTAAATGTCCGTTCACAGTGGGTGCATATGAACATGTGGTCATTTCCACCATCATGCACCATCCCACGTCTCAAACGATCGGTGTGTGACTTATCTGCAATAATTTTCTCCTTTGTCTTTATTCCATTTCTGATGTTTGCCCTCCATGCAATACGTTCAGCGGCGACTTGCTCCCAATGTGCATTATCAATGCCTGTATCAATCATGTCCCGCTTACACAGATCTTTGTATCGTAGTAGAGGCCGACCCTGAGATCTCTTACCCATCTGTAATTCACCAAAAAAGATGCCCTTTGGTATTCTACCATCATTCATCCTCCTAAGATGTCCTATCCATCTAAGTCTACGAAGACAGCATGGAATAAACTGTCACAGAACCTGATCTTTCCAATACTTCAGTATTTTTGATTTTGTCTTGCCACTTAATACCAAGAATTCTTCGCAGACACCGCATATGAAAGCTGTTTAAATGTTTCTCTTGTTGTGAGTAAGTTGTCCAGGTTTCACTGCCATAAAGAGGAGTACTAAGGACACAGGCTTGATAGACAAGGACTTTTGTTTTTGTAGTAAGCTTCCTGTTCTCCCAGACTCTTTTTCTTAACCTGTTCATTGTTGTTGATGCCTTACCAATCCGGATGTTGATTTCCTGATCTAGGGATAATTTGCTATTTACCACTGATCCTAGATATGTAAAATGGTCTACCATCTCTAGTTCGGCGTCGTCAATAAAGATTGATGGTACCCCATGTGCTTCTTGTGACATAATATGTGTCTTCTTTTTGCTAATTGTTAAACCAAATTCAGAACAAGCATTGGAGAATGCAGATAGCAGACATTGTAATTCTTCCTCAGAGTGGGTCGTAACTGCAGCATCATCTGCAAAAAGCAACTCTCTGATCACCCTCCTAATTTTGGTCCTGGCCTTTAATCTCTGAGCATTATAAAGACCGCCATCTGAGCGTGAGTGAATGTATATACCACCATCCTGATCACGAAAGGCATATTTCAGTAAAAGTGAAAAGTATATTCCAAAGAGGGTGGGAGCTAATACACAACCCTGCACTCTTGATTTCACTCTTGATTTCAAATTCTTCAGAAGTTGCACCATTAAACTTGATTATACCCTTCATGTCTGTGTGGAACGATTCCACAATGGTCAGATGAGTTGGTGGGCAGCCAATCTTCTTTAGTGCTTTGAACAGACCCTCACGACTGACCAAATCAAATGCCTTTGTGAGGTCGATGAAGGCAATAAACAGTGGTTGATTCTGTTCACGGCATATGTGACCTTGTACAAACTGGCTATGTATCGACATATTTGACCTTGTATTAACTGTCTATGTATCGACATATGTCGATACACATAGGGAGACATAGGGAGTCTTCGTGGCGAAGTGGTCAAGCCGTTTAACTCGGGCTCCGAAGGTTGTGGGTTCGATTCCGGGCTGCGTCCTTCGGTTCACGAGTTAAATTTTTCGGAGACTCCTGTGGGTTGTCGCTAGAGCTACGTAGTTCGTGCTTTGCGCGACGCTGTCCGCGTTGTGGAAAGAGACCGAGCCATATAGGATAAAACTAGGTGCAATGAAGTCGACCGTGTCGACTTTAAAGCGACTTTTTTAAAGCGACATATGTGACCTTGTACAAACTCTCTATGTATCGACGTTTATGACCTTGTACTAACTGTCTATGTATTGACAAATGTGACCTTGTACTAACTGTCTATGTATCGATGTCTATGACCTTGTACTAACTGTCTATGTATCGATGTCTATGTCTGTGTACTAACCTGTCTACGTATCCACTTCTGTAAATGTGTACTAACTGTCTATATGTCAACATATGTGACATTGTACTAACTGTCTATGTATCGATGTCTATGTCTGTGTACTAACTGTCTATGTATCCACTTCTGTAAATGTGTACTAACTGTCTATGTGTCAACATATGTGACATTGTACTAACTGTCTATGTATCGACACACGTGACCTTGCACTAATTGTCTATGTATGGGCGTACGTGACCTTGTACCAACTGTCTATGTATGGGCCTACGTGACCTTTCACTAACTGTCTATGTATCGACAAATGTGACCTTGTACTAACTGTCTATGAATCGATGTCTTTGACCTTGTACTAACTGTCTATGTATCGATGTCTATGTCTGTGTACTAACTGTCTATATATCCACTTCTGTAAATGTGTACTGTCTCTGTGTCAACATATGTGACATTGTACTAACTGTCTATGTATCGACGTTTATGACCTTGTACTAACTGTCTATGTATCGACAAATGTGACCTTGCACTAACTGTCTATGTATCGATGTCTATGACCTTGTAGTAACTGTCTATGTATCGATGTCTATGTCTGTGTACTAACTGTCTATGTATCCACTTCTGTAAATGTGTACTGTCTCTGTGTCAACATATGTGACATTGTACTAACTGTCTATGTATCGACACACGTGACCTAGCACTAACTGTCTATGTATGGGCATACGTGACCTTGTACCAACTGTCTATGTATGGGCCTACGTGACCTTGCACTAACTGTCTATGTATCGACAAATGTGACCTTGCACTAACTGTCTATGTATCGATGTCTATGACCTTGTACTAACTGTCTATGTATCGATGTCTATGTCAGTGTACTAACTGTCTATGTATCCACTTCTGTAAATGTGTACTAACTGTCTATGTGTCAACATATGTGACATTGTACTAACTGTCTATGTATCGACACACGTGACCTAGCACTAACTGTCTATGTATCGACATATTTGACATTGAACTAACTGTCTATGTTGTCCATCATTTCTGCACAGAAACCCCACCCCAGACAACACCCTGGGGATACAATGGCCCCCATACACACGGCGGACTAGGAGCATGATGGTGTTCACTGAGGACGCTCAGCTGAGAGTCGCCGCGGTCAGCCACAGGGCTTGTGACTGGTTTAACGGGCTTGATCCAGGAGATAGAATCTAATCACAGTTTGCTGAGAGGAGGAGTTTGGCCCACACGCTACTTCCAGACTGTCAATCATTCTGCATTGCTATAATATAGATGTATAGCACTCGCGGCAACTCTTTTACATATTTACACCTGTGTGTGTCGGTATAGTATAGATATATAGCACTCGTGGCAGCTGTTTCACTCATTTATACAGGTTTGTGTCGGTATAGTATAGTATAGATATATAGCACTCGTGGCAACTGTTTCACTCATTTATACAGGTTTGTGTCGGTATAGTATAGATATATAGCACTCGTGGCAACTGTTTCACTTATTTTCACATGTTTGTGTCGGTATGGTGTAGTATAGATATATAGCACTCTTAGCAACTGTTTCACTTATTTAGACAGGTTTGTGTCGGTATGGTGTAGTATAGATATATAGCACTCTTGGCAACTGCTTCACATATTTACACATGTTTGTGTCTGTATGGTATAGTATAGACACTATATACACCTATACAAGATCACATATACACCCATACAAGATAATAAATACACATACAAGATAATATATGTAATCATACAAGATAATATATATACATACAAGATAATATATACACATACAAGATAATATATATACATACAAGATAATATATACACATACAAGATAATATATACACATACAAGATAATATATACACATACAAGATAATATATACACATACAAGATAATATATACACATACAAGATAATATATATACACATACAAGATAATATATACACATACAAGATAATATATACACATACAAGATAATATATACACATACAAGATAATATATATACACATACAAGATAATATATACACATACAAGATAATATATACACATACAAGATAATATATATACACATACAAGATAATATATACACATACAAGATAATATATACACATACAAGATAATATATATACACATACAAGATAATATATACACATACAATATACCATACACACATACAAGATAATATATGTACACATACAAGATAATATATACACATACAAGATAATATATACACATACAAGATAATATATACACATACAAGATAATATATATACACATACAAGATAATATATACACATACTACATACCATACACACATACAAGATAATATATGTACACATACAAGATAACATACACACATACAAGATAACATACACACATACAAGATAATATATGTAATCATACAAGATAATATATACACATACAAGATAACATACACACATACAAGATAACATACACACATACAAGATAATATATACACATACAAGATAATATATGTACACATACAAGATAATATATGTACACATACAAGATAATATATGTACACATACAAGATAACATACACACATACAAGATAACATACACACATACAAGATAATATATACACATACAACATAATATATGTACACATACAAGATAATATATGTACACATACAAGATAACATACACACATACAAGATAACATACACACATACAAGATAATATATACACATACAAGATAACATACACACATACAAGATAATATATACACATACAAGATAATATATGTACACATACAAGAAAATATATGTACACATACAAGATAACATACACACATACTAGATAACATATACACATACAAGATAACATACACACATACAAGATAATATATACACATACAAGATAATATATGTACACATACAAGATAACATACACACATACAAGATAACATACACACATACAAGATAATATATACACATACAAGATAATATATACACATACAAGATAATATATACACATACAAGATAACATACACACATACAAGATAATATATACACATACAAGATAACATACACACATACAAGATAACATACACACATACAAGATAATATATACACATACAAGATAACATACACACATACAAGATAACATACACACATACAAGATAATATATACACATACAAGATAATATATACACATACAAGATAATATATACACATACAAGATAATATATGTACACATACAAGATAACATACACACATACAAGATAATATATACACATACAAGATAATATATACACATACAAGATAATATATACACATACAAGATAATATATGTACACATACAAGGTAACATACACACATACAAGATAACATACACACATACAAGATAATATATACACATACAAGATAATATATATACACATACAAGATAACATACACACATACAAGATAACATACACACATACAAGATAATATATACACATACAAGATAATATATACACATACAAGATAATATATGTACACATACAAGATAACATACACACATACAAGATAACATACACACATACAAGATAATATATACACATACAAGATAATATATATACACATACAAGATAACATACACACATACAAGATAACATACACACATACAAGATAATATATACACATACAAGATAACATACACACATACAAGATAACATACACACATACAAGATAATATATACACATACAAGATAACATACACACATACAAGATAATATATACACATACAAGATAATATATACACATACAAGATAATATATACACATACAAGATAATATATGTACACATACAAGATAACATACACACATACAAGATAATATATACACATACAAGATAACATACACACATACAAGATAATATATACACATACAAGATAATATATATACACATACAAGATAATATATACACATACAAGATAATATATACACATACAAGATAATATATACACATAAAAGATAACATACACACATACAAGATAATATATACACATACAAGATAACATACACACATACAAGATAATATATACACATAAAAGATAATATATGTACACATACAAGATAATATATACACATACAAGATAACATACACACATACAAGATAATATATACACATACAAGATAATATATATACACATACAAGATAATATATACACATACAAGATAATATATACACATACAAGATAATATATACACATACAAGATAATATATACACACATTTTTTTTTTTTTTTTTTTTTTCCGCGTTTCCATCCTGTTTCAGGATATTGCGGTCAACACCAGCATCTTTCAGCTGTATGTTGATTCCTAGGCTAGATTACGCTCATCAGCACGCCACGACTTTCTGAGCGACCGGCTCCATACTCTCATAAGTCACTTTTGCGATTCGAACCACTGCTAATTCTCGTCGCGTCACGTGACGAGAGTATTCGGGGTTAGCGGAGAAAGCTGCTAACCCCTCGGCCACGAAGCCGGTAATATATACACACATACAAGATATTATATACACATACAAGATAATATATACACATAAAAGATAATATATGTACACATACAAGATAATATATACACATACAAGATAACATACACACATACAAGATAACATACACACATACAAGATAATATATACACATACAAGATAATATATATACACATACAAGATAATATATACACATACAAGATAATATATACACATACAAGATAATATATACACACATACAAGATAATATATACACACATACAAGATCACATATCCATACAAGGCAATATCCACGCACGTACTTAACAATACAGCCACAGCCAGTCCCCCGACACCCTGTGCACTGAAACAAGCAGACAGGACAAGCACAGAAGAGTTAGGGGACAATCATCATGTCCACCATTGGCCACCCTGACATTCAGTACTGACCGCCCAGGACCCCAAAACCCTAAGACCACACGACCCCAAAACTACAAGACATCAGGACCACACGACCCCAGAAGCCCAGGACCACACGACCCCAGGAGCCCAGGACCACACCACCCCAGGAGCCCAGGACCACACCACCCCAGGAGCCCAGGACCACACGACCCCAGGAGCCCAGGACCACACGACCCCAGGAGCCCAGGACCACACCACCCCAGGAGCCCAGGACCACACCACCCCAGGAGCCCAGGACCACACGACCCCAGGAGCCCAGGACCACACCACCCCAGGAGCCCAGGACCACACGACCCCAGGAGCCCAGGACTACACGACCCAGGGAGCCCAGGACCACGTGACCCCGGGAGCCCAGGACCACGTGACCCCGGGAGCCCAGGACCACACCACCCCAGGAGCCCAGGACCACACGACCCCGGGAGCCCAGGACCACGTGACCCCGGGAGCCCAGGACCACACGGCACCAGAAAGACACACGCTGGGCACTGCTGTCCCAGGAAGCTGTACCTGACATTTCCTGTTAATTAACTGGGTCAGACACGTGCATATTGTATATCTTTGATACTTGCATGTCTCACGCATTATTTGATATCTTCGCTAGAGATAAAGTGTGACTTCTGTATGCGCCCAAAGTTCCTGTCAAACCACAGATTGTTCAGTATATAACATATGTTCCTGTCAAACCACAGATTGTTCAGTATATAATCTATGTTCCTGTCAAACCAGAGATTGTTCAGTATTTAACCAATGTTCCCGTCAAACCACAGATTGTTCAGTACATAACCTATGTTCCCGTTAAACCACAGGTTGTTCAGTATAAAACATATGTTCCTGTCAAACCACAGATTGTTCAGTATAAAACATATGTTCCTGTCAAACTATCGATTATCTGTTTTTTGATCTGCTGAATAACACATGTCAAAATGACACAATAAAATCCATGTGGGAATATCGCAGGTGTCATTTCAGTATTCTACTGTGTTGCTTGTTTGTGTTTGCTGTTTCCTCCACTGAAGACAATGTTTGAAGTTCACGTGTTGTCTGTCTGTTGATAGCGACATCACTCTAGTGTCTGAAAGAGCATCACCTACCTACCTACATGCCAATCTACTTACATGTTTTTTACATATCCTTTACAGGACATCGCTGTCAACATCAGCATCTTTCAGCTGATTGTTGATTTCTTGACAAGATTACGCCCTGTAGTTTGCCATTGCTTTCTGAGCGATGGGCTCCATACTCTCATAAGTCACTGGCGCGACTCGAACCGCTTCCAATTCTCGTGCGCTCACGCCAACCACGAGAGTATTCTGGGTTACGGAGAAAGCTGCTAACTCCTAGGCCAGGGAGCCGGCATCTACTTACATACCTACCTATATACCTACATACCAATTTACTTACAAACCTACCTATATACCTACATATCAGTCTACTTTCTTACATACCTATCTACCTATACACCTACATACCAATCTACTTTCTTACATACCTATCTACCTATATACCAATCTACTTTCTTACATACCTATCTAGCTATATACCAATCTACTTTCTTACATACCTATCTACCTATATACCAATCTACTTTCTTACATACCTATCTACCTATATACCAATCTACTTTCTTACATACCTATCTACCTATATACCAATCTACTTTCTTGCATACATATCTATCTATATACCTACATATCAATCTACTTTCTTACATACCTATATACCTACATATCAATCTACTTTCTTACATACCTATCTACCTATATACCTACATACCAATCTACTTTCTTACACACCTATCTACTTATACACCTACATAGCAATCTACTTTCTTACATACAAATCTACCTATATACCTACATACCAATCTACTTTCTTACATACCTATCTACCTATATACCTACATACCAATCTACTTTCTTACATACCTATCTACCTATATACCTACATACCAATCTACTTTCTTACATACCTACCTATATATCTACATATCAATCTACTTTCTTACACATCTATCTGCCTATATACCTACATACCAATTTACTTTCTTAATACCTATCTACCTATATACATACCAATCTACTTTCTTACATACCTAGCTACCTATATACCTACATATCAATCTACTTTCTTACATACCTATCTACCTATATACCTACATATCAATTTACTTTCTTACATACCTATCTACCTATATACCAACATACCAATCTACTTTCTTACATACCTATCTATCTATATACCTACATATCAATCTACTTTCTTACATACCGATATACCTACATATCAATCTACCTTCTTACATACCTATCTATCTATATACCTACATACCAATCTACTTTCTTACACACCTATCTACCTATACACCTATATAGCAATCTACTTTCTTACATACAAATCTACCTATATACCTACATACCAATCTACTTTCTTACATACCTATCTACCTATATACCTACATACCAATCTACTTTCTTACATACATATCTACCTATATACCTACATACCAATCTACTTTCTTACATACCTACCTATATATCTACATATCAATCTACTTTCTTACACATCTATCTGCCTATATACCTACATACCAATTTACTTTCTTAATACCTATCTACCTATATACATACCAATCTACTTTCTTACATACCTAGCTACCTATATACCTACATATCAATCTACTTTCTTACATACCTATCTACCTATATACCAACATACCAATCTCCTTTCTTACATACCTATATACCTACATACCAATCAACTTACATATATATTAACCCTTTGAAAATAAAGTTTGTTCGTTCGTTCGTTTATTCGTTCCTATATACCTACACACCAGTCTACTTTCTTACACACGAGAGTCTCCGTGGCGAAGTGGTCAAGCCGTTTGACTCGGGCTCCGAAGGTTGTGGGTTCGATTCCGGGCAGCGTCTTTTGGTTCACGAGTGAAATTTTCCTGTTGGTCGACGCTGGAGCTACGGAGTTCGTGCTCTGTGCGACGCTTTCCGTGCTGCGGAAAGAGACCGAGCCATATGGGATAAATCCCGGTGCAATGAATTCGACCCTGTCGACCTTTAAGTCGACCTTAAGCGACTAATTTCTTACATACCTACCTACCCACGTAACTGCCTACCTATATACAAACCAACACCTGCCTACCTACCCATACCATGAGGATACCATCGCAGCGACCACAACCCTTGCAGCATATTGGTAGAGAAATGCAGAACCAGGCAGCACAGGTCAATGCCCAAGACTGTAAAGTATGACAGTACGGGGCAAGATGTGGTGAGTAGAAAAAGGCGCGACAAGCACAGAAATCATCATGGCAGGAAAAAAAGGTGGGAGCAGCCACCTTTGTGGAATGGTGAGGTGGAAAAACCCTGGATGGATAATCGTGGCCTGTAAGGAAATGGCAAAAGGCCAAGAGGAACAGAGTTGCCCATCCTAGTCTTATCTTACACTAGGAAAAGGTTAAACACGAGAGTTATTTCAAACAAAAACAAAAAAGAAAAAATTAGTTAAAGTGGTTAAAAGTGAACAGTGGGCAGAGTTGTGACAAAGGATAAGCACAGACAAGTCACTGAAATTGTTCTGGTGACTACATAAAAGTATTAATGGGGTAGTCAAGAATAAGAGTGTTCCTGACTTCCAAAGTGTTGACCTTATCTAGCAGAGGTCTGGCGGAATAAGGGCAAAGCTCTTTTGAACGCTATCTAGAGCAGAGCAACCAGACAGACAAGCCTCACATCCACACGAAAGTAAAGGGTCTATGTAGCACTTCAACACTCGTTTTCTCGTTTCTGTTGATATCTTTTTATTGGTCAGTATTTTTTCCATCTTGCAAAAGGTTACCTTTGCCATGGCAATTCTTGTTCTAATCTCTACGTGACATCTTCCATCAGATGTTATGACTGTTCTGAGATAACTGTACCGATTCACTTGCTTAAGAATATGCCCATTTACTTGTATATCATATTGTGGTATTTCCTTCTTCCAAGTGACGACCATAATCTGTGTCTTCTTACTATTCAGTTCTAACCCTAGTGTCATCAAACGATGTTTCAGGCATTACGGGATAAACTTCTCTCGCACCACACAAAAAGATTTGTCAGTCGTACGAGAGGATTTGATTACACATTTTATTGCCACTGGCTCTTTACATTACATCAATGCACAAAACGGTCGCTAATAAATCACACATGAATACACAGAATTGCCTATCACTAGTCGTTCCTAACCCTACTGCTAAATCTATCTACTCGGCTAGAGAAATATGCATCGACGCTAAGCGATGTGTTCCCTACGAAGTCTGTCCCCTGTCTGACTATTCTCCGCGTGCTGTTTACACAGTACGCGGAAGGACCTGGGGCGCACTACGGCTTTTGCGTGCTGCATCATTCAACACGCTTAGAGTAGTGGCCTCTCTTGAGTTGCATTCTAGTTCTCCGTGTCTATCACGTTGGCGTGATTATGCCGTGACCAGAGTGCTTACTCCCTGGTTGACACCTCCGTGTCTCATGAGAGAACTATTTGATAGTTCCCCTTCCTATCTACTCCCTACACCTACCCTGCCCTCATGTAGGGGCACTGGGTTACCTCTAATCTACTTGAGGTAGACCACTCTTTCAGGGTGGTCTTCACTCCTCTATATCTGAGTCTTTGACACACACCCTCCCCTCCTGTGTTGCGTTACAAACTTTGACTCATGGTTGTGACGCAAGAGGTTTCTAAAAATTAGTGTATCTAATTTTTGTCAAAGACTACTGATAACTTGGTTCTCGGTAACTCAATAGACTTCTACTGACTATTGTCACAATGTAGTATCACTTTACTTGGCTACTGGTGATCGCCACAAACTTGTCTGGTTGGCGTGAGCCCTTTTCTCAATCGCAATATTATATTAATTAGAGGTTTGTCTGAACCGGACCATTGTCTTATAAGACCTGCCCTCAAATAGCAAATTAACTCACTACCTATACAAAGTTGACTTTCTTAGGGTCAACACATGAATTGCTTCATGTCCCCCATATAATATTAACCAACCCTTGCACAAGCTGTGTGCGACAGGCTTTACCTATCTCGCTTCCGCGTGTAAAGTTATCTTTCACTGTTAAGTTAGTGTTTCGTTGTCTATTGTGTCCCCTGACCCGAAGTTATCTCCCTTTGTTCTAAAAAATGTATGCAATTTACATGTTTATTTTTCTGGTTGTTTGCGTGTTTGGATGTACCTAATAATATAATTTAACTTCTAACATGTGTGTCTGTCTGTAATTTGTATGTAAGTTAGTTTTCAAGTGCCATAATTCGGTTAGATGTGGCCACAAACAAGTGTATAACACTAATTCGTGACTACGTTTCCGTCTTATGAGACTTAAAATACTTTCTCTAAGGTCTACATCAAACTACACATAACACATTCGAGACAGTACATTTCAACACCGAAAGCAAACACACAATCACCAAACAATACAACCACACACACTAGCAAAGTTTTTTCAACAAAAAATCGCCCAGCTATTTGCAGATTAATAAACAAGAGCCACCCCCATCAAATTTCACACTACATAACATACATGTTCAAACACACTCTCACAGTATATGTATTTCTATACTCCGCATGTGTACCACTAAGCCCAATCATTGAGGAACAAAGCGCCAAATAACTGAATAAATGTCCTTTCTTTGTTACTGAGTCCTGGAGCCCAACCTAGACAGAACAATGGGACGGTGGCCTTTGTGAGTCAGTGGTCTTGTCGACCGAAGTTTGACCTCGGTCTGAACAGCTCTCTCTCTCTCTCTCTCTCTCTCTCTCTCTCTCTCTCTCTCGCTCTCTCTCTCTCTTTCTCCCCCCGCCCCCCCCACCCCAAACATGAATGACTATACGCTGTATTCGCAATGTAAAAGCCTGTTTTTGTACATAATAAATGGGATAATTATGTATATGCTGAATTCGCAATGGACAACTTAACAAATTCCAATCTGTTTACGCGCGCTATCTCTTTATCCTTCCCCCTCCTCTCCCCCTCCCCAGCTCCCTCTCTCTCCCTCCCTCCGTGTTGACCGCGTTCCTGTTCTCAACCCACCCCACCACAAGCAAATCCTGCGCACTTGCGATTAAGTCGAAGGCTGTCATTCAGCAATAATATTGAATCCACTTACAGGAAGTAAGCTTGCATGAGACTGCCTGCAGTGTAAAACGTGGGGCGGCTTTTGCCGTTTCGACCTTGACACCAACATTTCCTTTAATGTATATATCTTCGGTGTGGAAGAGAACGCGTGATGTGTGTTGAAGGTTTATAAGCGTGTGAGAAAGATGGGTTTAGAATGAACGAGCGGAAGGAATTATCACCACACCATAGTCGTTGTTGTCTCCGTCATTATCATCACCATTATCATCACCATTACCATCACCATTATCATCATCATTATCATCACCATTATCATCACTATTACCATCAATCACGTTAGAATGGGATGACTGAAAGCGTACGTCATTATCATAACTGTATATGTATGTTTTTGTTTCATTAACGCATATGACACAACACTAACAAACGGCAACGCTCTGTAATATACACAAACAAAGAAACACGCATTGCACCTTGTAAATATACATTGCTTTGTATAAAATAAACGTATTTAAAAAAAAAAATTAAAAAAAACGATTGACGCAGACAAATAATAAAAAGTCGCGTTGAGCGGTAGAAAAAATCCGCTGGTTGCCCTCACTCTCCATTGTATATTTTCCATTTTCTCTCACTTTCACACTTCTGTCACACATCTTTCATTCTCCCAATTATTTAAAAACCTTGAAGTGACACTGTACAAGTTTGGCTCAGTTTGAAAAGAGTTGAGCTTAATGACTGTGCGTATCTTGCTGCAAGTTGAGGTTTCCGGTTTCAAGATGGCGACGGACGGTCGTGTTGTTTTGTGTTCGTTAACTTTTTCGCGTAGGGGATGGATTTATTCATCTCTTGCGTGTAATTGGTGTGCCAGGATGTAAAACCAGGAGTTTCTACTCAAGATCTGCGCGGGTGCTACGGAGTTCGTGCATCGAGTGAAGCCATCCTTGAGTGAATTTTCAGCAGCGTGTGTGGTTTTCAAAGTCTGTGTTTACGTTTTTTCAACATGGCGGAACAACGTGTGTTCTTCGTGCGGTCTGCAGTCAACATACCGAAGCGGCGGGGTAGCCGCGCAGGGAAAAAGAAGCAAGGTAAGTGTGGAGGTTTGAGGCGTTTTAGACTCAAGTGTCACCGTCTAGGACTCAGGAATATCCGTATTCTATATTGGAACTGTGCCAGTGTAAAACAACGGGGCTCTATGTTAGAAACCCTAGTTTACAGTAACGACATTGTAGCACTCCAGGAGGCGAGACTGGGCGATCAGCTACTCCAGATTGCCGGCTTCAAATGTTTCTACAACAGACGACATCTGGGAATGGCGATTCTCGTTCGCGACAGCATGGTGGCGTCAGAGCTAGACATGTCAAGTTGGGACAGTGACGATATACAAATACAGGCGTTGAGAGTTCATTCCAGTATACCATTCGTGGTGGTTAATGTTTATGCCCGCAATGCCAGTGTGGACGCCCAGAAGTGGCAGTGCTTAAGTGGGATATTAGGCCACGAGAGAAATGTTATTTTCTGTGGTGATTTCAACGCTAAAGGCAGATCATGGGGAAACACTTCATCCAATACACAGGGGGAGGAGCTCGAGACTGCACTGGAAACCATCGACCTGGTTTGTATCAACAGTGGCTGTGTCATCAGGACAGCAAGCCGTCCGGGCGATGAGGACAGTGCTATTGATCTGGCACTAGTTTCACCTTCACTCACTACAGTGTGTAGATGGGGTGTCCTAGGACACCATGGCAGCGACCACCACCCGTGCAGCATACTGGTGGAGAAAGGCAGAACCAGGCAGCACAAGCTAAAGGTAAAGACGTTCCAGTATGACAGTACAGGGCAAGATGTGGTGAGTAAAATAAGACGTGACAAGCGCAGAACGTTTCAGGGCAGGAAAAAAAGCTGGGAGCAGCCACCGTGGTGGAGTTTCGAGGTGGAGAAGGCTTGGGTGGATAAGCGTAGTGCTGTAAGGAGATGGCAAAATGCCAAGAAGAACAGAGCTGGTCATCCTAGTCCCTGCTTGCACTTAGAAAGAGAGATGCACACAAAAGTAAGCTACTTCAAATAACTGGTCAAGGTTGTTAAAAGCGAAAAATGGGCAGAGGTGTGACAAAGAGTAAGCACAGACAAGTCACTGAAATTGTTCTGGCGACTACATAAAAGCATGAGTGGTGTAGTCAAGAATAAGAGCATTTCTGACTTCCAAGGTGCTGACCTCATCTGGCAGAGGACTGAAGAGGACAAGGGCAAAGCCCTCTTTGAACGCTACCTTGAGCAAAGCAACCAGACAGACATGGGAGGCCGAAATCTGGCCAAGGAGGTCACCTCAGACAGATGCAAGGCCCAGGACACTTCGGATTCCAAGGTGCTGACCTCATCTGGCAGAGGACTGACGAGGACAAGGGCAAAGCCCTCTTTGAACGCTACCTTGAGCAAAGCAACCAGACAGACATGGGAGGCCGAAATCTGGCCAAGGAGGTCACCTCAGACAGATGCAAGGCCCAGGACACTTCGGATGAAGACACAGTGACAGTGCAAGAAATCAAGGCTGTGCTTCGACGATCAAAAAACAGTGCTCCAGGTCATGATGGTATAAGATACGACGACATTAATAGGTGTACCGACAATGAGCTAGAGAAACTAGCAGACATGTACAACAACAGTATAGGGGGTGCTAGCATCAAGGAGGAATGGTTACACAGCTATCTGATTCCATTGCCGAAGCCTGACAAAGACCACAAAAAAATTCAGGGATATCGAATTATAACAATGCAGAATACAATAGGCAAGCTGCTGGAGAAGGTAATTGCCAGGAAAATATCAAGCCAACTAGAGAGGCAGGGTGTTTTCCCACCCACCCTGGGTGGGTACCGTCCAAAAAGGGAAACCTGGACCAATGCAGCAGTCTTTGCCCAGGATGTCTATGAAGGTTTCCACTCAGGCACTGAAACCGTTGCTGCAGCGATTGATCTTGAGGACGCATACAACAGAGTGCCACTGGATTTTTTAATGTTTCAGCTTCTCGAACTAAACATAAGTCCATTCCTCCTTAGTTGGATCGCTGCAGCCCTCTTCCAACGGAAAGTAGTTTTTAGATGTGGCAGTTGGACTTCGGAACCAACAACAATATATCCTGGCCTACCACAGGGATCACCATTATCTCCGGTACTGTTCAACGCCTACACAGTGAGAATCACCAGTGAGCAGATCACTGGACCTGGCAGGACATTGTCATATGCCGATGATGTTTTAGTGTATCGTCAGGGGAAGGATAGAGAGGAGGTTGCTGTGGAACTACAAACCGAACTCAATCGCATAAGTACTTGGTGTGATGAAGCTGGGGCAATGGTCAACCCAACAAAGGCAACAGTGACTTGGTTCTCGTTGAATAATTATATTGTCAACACTCCAACACCAACTGTAATGTTGTGTTCAGAGACGGTGGAAAGAACGCAGGCAATGAATTACCTGGGGATACGGTTTGATCGAAGCCTTGCTTATAATGTGCACATAGACCAGGTGATAACAAAGGCCAAGCGGGGTTTGGCAGCGATGCGGGTGATGGCGGCAGCAAACTGTGAGCAGCGCCATCTATGTCTTCTGTACGAGGGGTTGGTCATGTCTGTTTTGGAGTATGCAATGGCAATCCTGACTCTCAGCCATAAGCAGATAGAACAGATGGAAAGGATACAGAATGAAGCTATGCGCATTATTCTTGGATGTACAAGAGATACAGCATGCAGGGCGATGCGCTACCTTCTTGGGTTTCCAACCATTGAAGAGAGAATACAAGATTGCAGGGCACGTGCCTACCTCAGAATTAACGCAAACACACAACATCCACTGCACATTGAAATTAGGAAGGTGAAGGGCAGCAGGTTAAAAAGAGGACGGTCGTGGATGGGTCAAGCCGAAGACATTCTTCAACAGGTGTGTTCACTTGAGGACTTAGAACCTGGCGAGGAGTGGGTGCAAGTGCCAACAGACTTCTGCACATCCTTTTCAGTTTGCATCCAACTTGACAGAAAATGCAGACAAGAAAATCCGGCTGCTGTTGAGGCTGAAGTACAAGCGTTGATTTTCGAGAATTCGCTAGACGGTGACGCGGTCATCTACACAGATGGGTCGGTCGTCCGACATGTGAGAAGTTCATTGGCCTTTACAGCTCGGGCCGGAGGGAGAATTGTGAAGGAGGACTCTGGTGCTTTTACTGAAACCACAAGTAGCCTGACCATGGAAGTCATGGCAGTAAGTAAATCAATAACATGGCTCGAGACACAGACATTCACTAGGGCTTGTTTCCTTAGCGACTCAATGAACATGATCAAGAGGATAGAAGAGGGGTCGATCCGAAGAGAATGGTTGCTGCCTCTGGAGCGGTCTCGACTGGCAAAGATTAGTTTCATCTTCGTGCCAGGGCATGCGGGAGTACAAGGAAATGAGCGGGCTGACAAGCTCGCAGGTGAGGCTACTGTGGAGGGCGGACGCGCCATGGACCAGGCCGACATTCTGAATGCTCTACGAGAAGTAAGACTTTTGCGAGAACCAAGTGATGACTGTGAATCTACAACAATGGCCAGACTGCGAGAGCAGCAAATCAGTCTGCACTACGAAGTGATTATCCGCTAGAAATCGATGCAACTTCCTCACCGAATAGATGACGCTTAGGGCTTCCAACTCTGATATGGAATATCTGGACTCAGCAGGTGTGATCTTGCGGCTCACGTAGCAAATTGGATGAAAGATGCCATCGTAAAACTGGCCTAGTACTGCAGCGATGGAAATCCTGCTGGCATCTGTCCTAAGATAATAAACGAGCCTAGGATTAGGCAAACGCAGGATTGGTACATTACTAAATAGGAGTTTCAATTTTGACAATGCAGAAATTAATAATGCATCTTTGACATCTAATTTTACTGATGCTTTTAACACATTTGAAAATACACTTGTGATTTCAGCTAAGTTCGGTATGAACTTACTATAATAATTTACTGAACCCAAAAGGCTCCTGACCTGCTTCTTTGTTGTAGGCATGGTCAGGTTCATAATTTTAGTAATAATTCTATTGTCAGTTTTTAGTTGTCCTTGTGAAATGACATGACCCAAAAAATCAATTTCTTGTAGGCCTAATTCAACTTTGCTCGGTTTGACAGTGAGACCGAAGAGTCGCAACCTATCGAAGACATGTCTGAGTTTCAGTAAGTGTGTTGTCCAGTCATCTGTATGGACACAAATATCATCTATATATGTCACCGTATTCGTCACTCCATGTAGTAAATCTCTAGTTAAGCGTACGAAAGTGGCAGGAGCGTTAAGAAGTCCGAAAGGAAGAAACCGCCACTCGTAAAGACCTAAAGGTGTTGAGAATGCAGTAAGATCAATGGATTGAGTCTGCATAGGGACCTGCCAATATCCCTTAGTAAGGTCTAATTTAGAGAAGATTTTGGAGGTGGACATATCAAGAATAAGATCTTCGCAGGAAGGAATTGGTTCTGCGTCGATCTTAGTGACATTATTGAGTTTCCTATAGTCCACACAAAGACGAATTGTGGAGTATTTTTTCTTGACCAAGACGATTGGAAAGGAGTACTCAGATGTAGATTTCTGGATGATTCCACTAGCTTCTAAATTAAGAATTTCCTTATTTAGACTTTCTCTATAGCTAAGTGGGATAGAGTACGGCCTGCATTTGATAGGCTTAGAGTCCGAAAGAAGGATGGAGTGCTCGATCCTGTCCGTCCTACCTGGAATGTCGGAAAATATGTCCTTATATTCTGTTATTAATTCTATTGTCTGTCGTCGTTGCTCGTCTGTTAGTCCCTGTTCTAACCGTATACAATCTAATGTCGCAGTCTTGTCTACAATTGGAACAGGTAGTTCCATCCCGTTGTCGTCTACCTGATTCAGTACGGTTGTGGTGCTAAGTGCGTTTTCTGTATGCTCACTAGGTGTATGCATATCGTCGGATTTGCCAGTCTCGCTAACTAGTGTAGTTGCGCTGTGTATGTCCGTCGTCTCATCAATAGGTGTGGGTGCATTGTGTTCGTCTGTCTCTAATTCTGTCTCTTGTCGTGAAAAGTAGGGTTTCAACATGTTGATATGAAATATCTCTAAGTGTCTGTTTATCGATATTTCATATTCGACATTTGAAAGTTTTTGTGTCACTTTGAAGGGTCCTTGCCAAGAAGTAACCATTTTATTATGCTTGTCTGGTAGTAGCACCATTACGTCTTGATCAGTTTCAAGTATTATGGGTCTAGCACTTTTGTTAGGACTGTTATGTTTGAGGATATCTGAACTTTTCACTGGAGTGAATCCATTCTTCTCCTCCCAGACAGATATTTCTTCATCTGTACAGTGCCTTAGCTGGGGTAGACACCCAAGAATTAAATCGGTACAAGGGTTGTCTAGTATTGCACATGTAAAGGTACCAGAAAGGAACGGGGTGTTTATACGGGCTCTTGCCAGAGGATAGGTTTCTATATTCCCAGAAAACGTACGGCATTTTACAGAGTCACCAGTATAATCCTTTGGATTAATAAGTTCCCTTTTTACCCCAATAATAGAGCTTCCACTGTCAAGCAAACATCGGCATGGCTTATCATTGACCAATGCAGAGTGAAACATTAAATTGCCTCTGGAGGCTATAGCTGCATTAGCATTCTCTAAGGAGGATGTTACAATGTGTCCACATGTGAGTTTGCCGTCTGCATGAAATTGTTGACATTGGTTACAACTATCAAAGTTTAAAATATCGTTTACACAACACACATCTACCGATTGGTTAAAGGGTAATTCGTTTTGGACATCACACTCAGTCTCATTCCCACTATCAGAAGATGTATCAATCAAAATTGCACTGTTGGCCTTCATTCTATGGCGGCCTAGGCACTTATTGGAATAATGCCCGTAGCTAGAACAGAAGAAGCATTTGACTGCACGCCTGTATGCAGTTCTCTTGTTTTGTTGTTTCTTAATGACCGTCTCAAGATGTGTCGGATAGTTTGGTGATTTATCACACATAGAGTAAGTATCATGAAAAAGTTGGCAATACACACATTTAGGCAATTTTTGGTCTTTCTTGTCGACTCTCTGAAATGGTTTTTTATTGCTACGATAGCTTTTAGGTTGGTCCTTAACAAAAGAGACTATTTCAGAGTCGATATTAGATGTTTTAAAAATATCTCTATTTGAGGAAAAATATGCGGAGCCTTTCTTCTCAAATTGTTCTATGGTTTCGATGTCTGACTGCTGAAGGAATTTAGCGAAAGGAGATGGTATTGTGGATATGACTTTATCCATGGCTATTAAATTTTTAAGTTTTTCAAAGTCCTTTCCTATTTTTGCTGCACTAAGCCATCTATTTAGCACGCTTTGGACATTCGAGACATAATCTATGAAAGTCTCACTTGGCTTTGGTTTTAAGTTAGAAAATTGCACTTGATACCCAGGGGCATCAAGTAAGAAATGTTGCATTATCCTATCGTGAATGTACTGATAGTTAGATCTAAGATCAGTTGGTATTGATTCTATAACTTTAAGGGGCTCCCCACTGAGGTTCTTCATGTAGATTATGGCCCACATATCGATTGGTACTTGGTGGTATTTCAGCTGATATTCGACATTTTCTGTCCAAGCTGATATGGAATCTTCTTTACAGAATGGCTTAAAAATATGTTTGTATTTATTAAGTTTATTCTCTTCTTGTTGACTCTTTAGTTTTGTAGTGGAGATCTCTAAGTGTGACTCTACTTCCATACCTTTCATCTTTAACTGTGTCTCTGATTCAACTTGTATTTGTTTTTCTTTTACTCTTGCCATTTCATCTATCTCTCTTTGCTTTAACTCTCTCTCCTGATCTAATTGTTTTTGCTTTAATTCTATTTCTTTTTGTTTAATCTCCTTTTGGTGTTGTCTTTCTTGTTCTCCAATCTCTTTCTGATGTTGTCTTTCTCGTGCACGTTCATCTCTCTCAGAATCTTTTGCTTCCCTAAATTTTGATCAGCATATTGCTCTAATTCCTTTCCTGTGTATTCTAATTTCTTGCCTGCTTTTATGAAATCAGCTAAAGTTGCCATGTTGTTGGGTAATTAGCTAGAGTTGATAGGCACGTAAATATATACTTAGATATATTAGATATGTTAAGTTTTTAAATCCCTGTGTACAAAAATTATACTCTTAGATTACATCCTGAAAAATAGATCACAAAAAATATACTAATAGATCACACCCTGAAAAAGAGATGCATTATTAATCATATTGCATTCAAAATAATTTGGGTATACTCATCTTAACATTCCAGAAAATCAGGTACAATCGTTTGGCACCTCAGGTCCAATCGTTTGGCACTACGACATACACCTTGCGTTATTCATATGACCAGCTGTTGTTATACCTGGTTTACAAGAGCATCAATAATTAACCAATTGTAAACGACATATGACTTTAGACAATTTTGTACAATCACATGACCCTGACAACACAATGTGGTATAATTAATAATAAATGTCAATGTATTGTCTTCGTCCTAATGTCTTCTGTGTTCCTTAACTAATCTTGTTTAATCTATGGAAGTGTTGTGCAGACCGAGTCTTATTTGCTTAGCGAAAGTAGTGCCATCGTGACAGTAACAAATAGAAAAGGTATACAAATAATTAAATAAATGCTTTGAGATAAATATAAAGGTAATAATAATGTTTAAATAAATAAATGTATTCAATAAATAGCTAATATAACCAAATAATATTTGATATAAGCCAAAGATTCAGGCGAGCAGCCGCTTGGCGATTTGTAAACAATCTGTCGCTGATTGCAAATGGCGTAAGGCAGCTGTTTGTCAGTCGCGATACGTCACAGGCGCAGTGCTATTTTTAGATTGGAAAAATCGATATTGTTGTCGGCTCATTTCTTGTGTATTGCTCCGCCGTGAATCATATTTGATAAATACTCATAAATAAATAAGTAATTGTAGAAGTACATAATACAAAACTATAATAATAATACTTACAAATCAGAAGAAAACATGTTCATAAGTCACAAAGCATTTCAATAAGCATAAATAAACGTTAATCGGTCACGATGGGCACAGCTCGCAATTTGTTCTAGTCTGCACACGCCATTATTCACTAACATAAATTAAACCCTGTGATTAACTGACAGTAATACTATTTTAGAGCCGTGGGTGAGTGTTTTAGCTTGAACAATTGTCCAAGCTACACTTCTGACACCACTTTTATCCTAGCCTGTCATCAAGCGATGTTTCAGGCATTACGGGATAAACTTCTCTCGCACCACACAAAAAGATTTGTCTTTCGTACGAGAGGAATTGATTACACATTTTATTGCCACTGGCTCTTTACATTACATCAATGCACAAAACGGTCGCTAATAAATCACACATGAATACACAGAATTGCCTATCACTAGTCGTTCCTAACCCTACTGCTAAATCTATCTACTCGGCTAGAGAAATACGCATCGACGCTAAGCGATGTGTTCCCTACGAAGTCTGTCCCCTGTCTGACTATTCTCCGCGCGCTGTTTACACAGTACGCGGAAGGACCTGGGGCGCACTACGGCTTTTGCGTGCTGCATCATTCAACATGCTTAGAGTAGTGGCCTCTCTTGAGTTGCATTCTAGTTCTCCGTGTCTATCACGTTGGCGTGATTATGCCGTGACCAGAGTGCTTACTCCCTGGTTGACACCTCCGTGTCTCATGAGAGAACTATTTGATAGTTCCCCTTCCTATCTACTCCCTACACCTACCCTCCCCTCATGTAGGGGCACTGGGTTACCTCTAATCTACTTGAGGTAGACCACTCTTTCAGGGTGGTCTTCACTCCTCTATATCTGAGTCTTTGACACCTAGTTGTTCACTGTGTACAACAACCGCATCTACTAAATGTTGCAGGTCCTGTTCATTGTCTGCAATGAAGACTGTATCATCTGCATATCTAATGTTAATGAATTATCGCCCCCCCCCCCCCCCCACCAATGTTGATTCCCTCCATATCTTTTATATGTCTGAAAATATTCTCACTGTACAGGGAAAAAAGATCTGGAGACATTACACATCCCTGTCTCACACCTCTTTTAATAAGCTGATATTGGCCTACATCGTGAGTGAATGAGTGAGCGGGAGAGTGAATGTGTGAGCCTGAGAGTGAATGTGTGTGTGTGTCATAGAGAGAGAGAGAGAGAGAGAGAGAGAGAGAGAGAGAGAGAGAGAGAGAGAGAGAGAGAGAGAGAGAAACGGAGGGAGCATCACTATTTTTACGTCACATACTTTTTGTGTACACATTTTTCGCCATGTTTAACATTTTTATGAGACTGCTCATGTGTGTGAGTAAAGTGTGGGAGTTTGTTCATACTAGTTTCAATGCTAACTTGAGACATTTTGTATGTGTCTAGATGTGAGGAGGTGTGAGTGTGTGTGGAGGATGTGTGTGAGTGTGGGGATATGTGTGGGTGGGGGATGTGTTGGTGGGGGTATGCGTTTGGATGGGTTGGGGTGTGTGGGTGTTGGTGGGATGTGTGGATGGATGTTTGGGGGTGAAAGTAGGGGTGTGGGAATGGGTGTGGAGGATGTGTATATGGGTGGAGGATATGTGTATGGGATGGATGCGGGGGATGTGTGTTTATGTGGGTGAAGATGTGGGGATGGTTTGAGAAAGTATGTGTGGGTGGCGGGGTTGTGTGGGTAGGGGATTGTGTTGGGTGGATTGGGGGTGCAAGGGCGGGTGGGGAGAAGTGTATGGTGTGTGGGTGTGAGATATGTGTGCGGTGTGCGGGATGTGTGCATAATGTGTGGGTGGTAGGGTATGTTTGTGGTGATATGGGTGAGGATATGTGTGTGGGTGGAGGATAGCGGATGGTGTGGGGGATGTGTGTGATGGGTGCGGGGAATGTGTGTATGGGTGGGGTATATGTGGGGGTGAGTAGGGGATGTGTGGTGGTTGGGGGAAGTATGTGAGGGTGTGTGGGTAGGAAATGTGTGCGTGGATGGGGAATGAGTGGGTGAGGGTGTGAGAGTGGCTTAGGGATTTGTCGGTCGGAGAGGGAGTTGTATGTGTCGGGATGGGATGTGTGAGTGGGTGGGTGAAGGATGTATGTGGGTAGGGGTATTGTGATCTAAAGATGTTTGGTTGGGGGTGGGTGGGGGTGTGGGTGCGTAGTGGAGGATGTATGCGTGAGTGAGTGTGTGTTGGTGGACGGGTAGGGAATGCGTGTGTGGGTGGGGAGAGGTGTGTGGTGTGTTGGTTGGGGATATTGTGTGGGTGAGGTATGTGTGTGTTATGTGGTGTGTGAGTAGGGGTATGTGGGATGGATGGGTAAGGGTATCTGTGTGGGTGTGGGTGGGAATAGTGTGTGGTATCTGGGTGGGGGATATGTGTGTGGTGTGTAAGTGGGGATAAGTTGGTGAGGGATATGTGTGTGTGTGTGTGTGGTGCGTGGGTTGGGAATATTGCGTGGTAGGGGGTGTATGTGATGTGCGGGTGGGGGATTGGGTTAAGGCTTGTGTGGGTGGGTGGAAGTTGCATATGTGGGTGGTGGGGTGTGTGTGAGGGGTTTGGGGATGTATGGGTGGTTAGGGAGATGTGTGTGTGGGGGGGGGGGGGGTAGGGACATGTCAGTTGGTTGGGATGTGTATGTATGGTTTGGGGATGTGTGAGTGGATGTGCGATGTGTGGGTTGGTGGGGGATTGTGTGCGTGGGTGGGGAATATGTGGTCGATGGAGATGTGGCTGGGGGATGGGTGGTTTGAGGTTGGGTGGGGAGAGGATGTGTGGGTTAGGATGTGGATGGGCGTGGGATGTGTGGGTTAGTGGGGGAATGTTTGTGGGTGGCGAATATTTTGGTTGGCGGATCAGATGAGGGTAGTGTGTGTGGGTTGGTGATGTGCGTGAGGGGGAAGGGTCGGTTGGTGGGGTATGTATGTGTCCCTTGTGTGCGTGTGTGTGGGTAGGTGGGGGTGTGCGTGTGGGTGGGGTGATGTATGGATAAGTGGGAGATGGGCCTCATAACATGGTAATAAGCCTTGTTTATGTTTACAACATTCATTTCACAATGTTTATTTTTCTTCCTATGTAAATGTATAATGCTCTTGATGAATGAAAGACGAGTGTCTGGAAGGGCCGAATGTAAGACGGGCCTGCGCGCCCAATTTGTGACCCTAATAAAGTTAATAAAGCATCTTTATCATGTCGACATGTCTCACTTTATCGACAGCTTTTGTGTAGTCAATAAAGCAAAGATATAGATCTTTGTTTACGTGTATAGAACGTTCAATTATTTTTCTCAGTTTATACACAGCATTTACTGTACCCCTGCGTTCTACAAACTCCCATTGTTCTTCTCCTATTTCGGGTTGTATTTTCTTCCTAACTCTTTGCATGATAATTCTCAGCAAAATCTTCGTGATGTGGCTCATTATACTAATTGTTCGATGTTTATCACAGTTCAAGGCTCCTGATTTCTTCGGAATTGCAATAAATATAGAATTACATAATTCAGGAGGTATATCTCTGAACTGGATAGCAGCCGTCCTGCATTCTCGTCAGGTAGCTCTCCGTCTGGGTGCATGGACCTCAGAGCCATGTATTTTAACCCCGGGACTGCCACAGGGATCTGCAATCTCACCGGTGATCTTTAACGTGTATACGAGCAAGATTGCAAACCTAAAAGCACCAGGGGTTGGAAGGATACTAACATTTGCAGATGATATTCTTGCATATAGGCAGGGGAGAGATAGGGAGACAATAACCCAAGAACTACAGACGACAGTAGACAAAGTGATTGACAGTTGCACTGGAATGAATGCTGTCATCCGCCCGGAAAATGCAGCAGTTTTGTGGTGCTCTCTGAGCTACAGGATTGTGAGAACTGGTTGTGACAAGATCAAAAAAAGGGACCCATCTCATCTCATCATGTTCCTCTTGTACCTTGCGGTGTCGAGGTGAAGTATAAACTTCGTGAGAGTGCCCGATTATGGGCTTCATATATCGATATTCAAAAGGGACTCAATGCACTTAACACTATGGCTGTAGTGGACGCAGAGCAGAGAATGCCTTTCACACTATACCAGCACTTGATTCTCTCAGTGATTGATTATGGACTAGAACTGTTTACTGTCTCAAAGTGTTAATTGGTGAAATTAGAGCGCATGTTAGGACGCCGGGCTCTCCTTCCGGAGACCCGGGTTCGAATCCTCGGTAAGGCGTGGAGTTTTTTCTGTCCGGGGCAAACAGAAAACTCTAACCTGCACAGTCCGCGGCGACTGCACTAGCCATGCGGCCTTAATTCCACAGGCTCAAGACCCCCCTGTCCTACACCGCAAGATATTATAGGCAGTAAATGACAGTTTATGACAGAACGAAGCTATGCGGGTCATTCTGGGATGCACTAGAGACACCCCTCCCGCGTGTTGCCGGGGCCCATAAGGGAAGCAAAGAAAAGCAACACTGTAGCCTACCATGCATGTCGTAAGAGGCGACTAAGGAGGCTATGGTTCCGTCGCCCTGCTACTGAGTGAGTGCGTGGCGCGACACTGTGAGCTGTGAGTTTCGTGTGAAATGCTTTTGAATCTGCCCGAGGTTTTTTGGAACGTGACTGCGTGTTCGAAGCGATGGCAGCTGGCTATGTCCCAGAGTTGACCGGTTTTTGCCTTATGCAGAAATGCGTGGCTGCTGGGCTTCTGGTTGACTGCCACTGCCGTCGACGATGAACTGTATTTTCGTGGACTGTGTGGGTGAACATCTAGGAAACATCCAGATGGGAAAATGACTGCCGATTCCATCAGAGATAAACTGGATGTTTCGTGGGGGACTATTGTGTTGACATTCTGGCGGCGGCATTATGCACAGTGTATCTGTGCGGGCTGTTGTTTGTCGAGACTCCTGTCTTTTCCACTTTTCACATTGGGCAGTGGGGAGCGTTTTATGTGATATTCACTGGCACAGGAACGGAGCATAATGGGGACGACCCGTTGCTGTGAAGTTGGAACCGCGAATAACTAACTAACTAACTAACTAACTAGAGACACCCAAGTGGTGTGTATGCGTTACATCCTTGGTCTGCCGACTGTTGCTGGTAGGCTCAAGGTGATGCAGGCGAAGGTATACATCAGAGTAGCTGCAGACACAGACCACACACTGCATGAGGCGCTGGACGCAGTTAAGGGTCAGAGACTGATAAGAGGGAAATCATGGATGGCTCAGGCGGAGGATACGATCAGACAGGTGTGCCCCTTGGAGAACATTAGGCGTGGAGAGGAGTGGGTCAGAGTGCCAGCGGAGCAGTCAGACTTGTGCAGAGTTATAATCACATTAAGTCGGGAGTGCAGGGAGTGGCCAGCAGGGGCCACGGAAGTGGAAATCCTGCAACTAATTCAGGATAATCCTCGTCCGAGTGATGTGATTATATACACATATGGTTCGGTGTTGAGAGGTAGGAGAAGTGTCTGGGGGTTCTTAGCAAAAGCTAATGGTCGCCGTTTCATGCAGGAGAGCCTAGCATATGATACCACACCATCTACCTTAAGAATGGAGGTAGAGGCAGTCAGTGCAGCTTTCCGCTGGATGGAGAACACGATACACACACACATCGTGATTGTAACTGACTCAGAAAGCATGCTGAGCAGGGTGAAGACAGGCAAGCTTCGTGCAGAGTGGCTTGCTTCGCTTCGGAAGTCACGGGTGACAAGCATCGTCTGGATCTTTTCTCCGGGACATGCTGGTGTGCTGGGGAATGAACAGGCGGACATATTGGCTGACTCTGCAAAACTTGGCGGAGTATTGATGTATGATAAAGAAAACGGTGTTGCGGCCTTGTGGGAGCACGTGCACACCTCGGAGGAGCAAATGGATCACCATGGTCTGGTAAGAATGAGACAGCGCGGAGTGACGAGGGGATCTGGCCAACGCTCGACGCTCAGAGGAAAGGCGAGACGGACATATAATCAGATTTCTACTGGTACTATTAGTGTTGGAACTCTTCGCTGGCTGCTGAGGATGGTGACGAAGCGCTTATGGGAATGCCTCGAATGCTGTGATGTCGGTTCCTAAATCAATCAATCAATCAATCAATCAATCAATCTCCAGTATCGTATATTGCGTTCAGCAGTCTGGTGACTTGGTCTATTCCATATTCTTTTAAGGCATTGATCATTTCTATTGTGATGTTATCTGTACCCGGTGTCTTGCCAGTTTTCATATGGTTAAGGGTATTCTGAATTTTCATCTTCAAAATTGATGGTCCTTCATTATTATTCCGATGATCATATTGTTCTCTTGTATCATCATAAAGGTATTTCACATATTCTGATCACGCTGATCTTATTCTATTATGATTTTGCCATCTTTGGTTTCTAGGCAACCCGTAGATGTGTGTTCTTTTGTTAGTGATGCCATGAATTCTTTTGCGCATTAATTTGGTATTCCGGGTGTTTGTTGGTTTTCATTTTCCTTGCACATTTCCTCAAGCCATGTTCCTTTCGCCTCTTTGCATAGCTTTCTAATATTCATGTGAATCTCTTTATATTTTTCCTTGCTATGTTTCTTATTTCTTCTTATTTCCATGAGTAAGATGTCTTCCGTCGTCTATTTCTTGCGTCCTATCATCTTTATATTTGGGATGGTTGATTTCTTTAATATTTCCAAATGATCACTGACGTCCTGAAATAATATTTCCATATCAGACAATGCATCGAATCTGTTTTTTACGTCTACGTTGAATTTATCTTTTATCTCCTCATTCTTCAGTACCTGTAGATCAAATTTTGTGTTTCTTGGTGAATATTTGACTTTCTTTAATTTTATCTGTAAATTGCTTAAGATTAGTCTATGGTCGCTGTAGCAGTCTGCACTGGGTATAGTTTTTGTGACTTTTAAGGCATTTCGAAATCTTCTGTTGATGAGGATGTAATCTATCTGATTTTTAATCTTATGATCAGGACTCCTCCATGTCCATAATCTCCTTGGGTGCTGTTTATACCAGGTGTTTCCAATAATCAAATCCTGCTCTATTGCCCACTGTACAAGTCTGCATCCTCTTTCCTTCTGTTCCCCTAGTCCATACTTGCCCACTATACATCCGTCCTGTTGATTTCCAACTTTGGCATTCAAGTCACCGATTCAGATATTTACTTCAGAATTCTTGCATTTCTTGAAGGCTTTCTCTAAACCATTATAAAATGCATCAATGCTGTCATCACTACTGTCTGCTGTTGGTGCATAAACTTGTATGACGTTGACATCAAAAGGTCTTCCACCCAACTTCACCAGTAACACTCTGTCTGATACAGTCCAATATCCTTTGATCGATTTTGATCTCTCCGTATCTATTATAATTGCTACTCTTCGCTGTTGTTTCTCTCCACCAGAACAGATTATTCTATATTCCTCAGATGTTATAATACCCATTCCTGTTCATCTGGTCTCACATATACCTAACAGGTTAATATTTAATCTTCTTATTTCATTCTTAATGTTATCAAATTTTCCATCCCCACTCATAGTTCTTACATTCCAAGTTCCTACTTTCAATGTTGAGACTATGTTGAGACTATGTTGAGACTATGTTGAGACTATGTTGAGACTATGTTGAGACTATGTTGAGACTATGTTGAGACCTACATACCAGCCTACCATAAAGCCATACGTATAAAGCGACAGGTCAAATATTCAGGACACGGTAATGGAATACATATAAATAGACTGGTCACATATTTGGAGCATAATAATGACATACTTATAAATAGACATATAACACAATTGCATCATCATCATCAAGTGCCGTGCCGGCTGGCGTAGGCGTCCATGGCTCTCCACAGATCTCGGTCTTTGGTTTTCTGGATCAACTCTGCTGCTGATATTCCTCCATGCCACCGTCTCAATCCATCCAGCATCATTTCTCTTGGTCTACCTCTGTCTCTCTTCCCCTCGATCTTTCCAGTTGTTACGATGTTCTCCAATGCCTCTCTTCTCATCACATGACCGAAGAAAGATGTTTGTCTCTGTCTTATTGTTGTAAATAATGTACTAGTTTCATTAGTCTGTTTCAGGCAGTCGTCGTTAGTTACTCTGGAAGTCCAAGGAATTCGCAATATTCGTCTCAGGAACCACATCTCTGTTGCTTCTAATTTCTTCTTAATTTGTTCATTTACATTCCAAGATTCACTGCCATACAGCAAAACTGGTTCTACATAGCATTTCAGCACTCTCTTTCTTACATTCAGTGATAGTGACTTATTGCATAAGATACTCTTCATTTTCTGAAATGCGGCTTTTGCCTGCTCTATTCTGCTCCTAATCTCTGTTGTACATCTTCCATCTGATGTTATAAATGCCCCTAGGTATCTAAAATTATCAACTTGGTTAAGGATTTTCCCTTCTATTTCTATGTCACATTTTGGTGTCACCATTTTCTTTGATATTACCATTGTTACTGTTTTCTTGATATTCAAGGAGAGTCCTTTCCTTGCACTCTCTGTTACTACAACGTCTAATAATTGTTGTAGGTCTGTTGAATTATCCGCCACCAATACTGTGTCATCTGCATAGCGTATATTATTTATATTATAACCTCCAACTAGTATTCCTGGCATCTCTTTGATCTCTCTCATTATTACTTCGCTATACAGGGAGAAAAGATCTGGTGACAAGACACACCCTTGTCGTACTCCTAGCTTTATCTGTTCGTAACTACCCTCTTTATTTCCCATTTTAATTGCTGCTACATGGTTCTAGTAAACATACTTTATTATTCTTACATCTTTTCCATCAGTGTTGATATATTCCAACATTTTAATCAGTTCATCATGTTTTACTTTATCAAAAGCCTTAGTATAATCTATGAAGCACAAATATATGTCTCTCTGTTTCTCTATTGACCTCTATTGACCAGCACAATCAAAATCAAATTATAAAGACAGGCCACATATTTAGAGCACAATAAACACAAATATGAAGAGACAGGTAACATATTTATAGCACAGTAATAACATATAAAAAGACAGTTCAGATACTTGTGGCACAGTACAGACTTACATATTAAAAAGCAATTCATATACCTATAACACAACACACACATACATATATAGAGATAAGCCACATATATAGGACACAATAAAGACATACATATGCAGAGACAGGCCACATATATAGGGCACCATAAAGACATACATATACAGAGACAGGCCACATATATAGGGCACTATTAAGACATACATATACAGAGACAGGCCACATATATAGGACACAATAAAGACATACATATACAGAGACAGGCCACATATATAGGACACAATAAAGACATACATATACAGAGACAGGCCACATATATAGGACACAATAAAGACATACATATACAGAGACAGACCACATATATAGGACACAATAAAGACATACATATACAGAGACAGGCCACATATATAGGGCACCATAAAGACATACATATACAGAGACAGGCCACATATATAGGACACAATAAAGACATACATATACAGAGACAGGCCACATATATAGGGCACCATAAAGACATACATATACAGAGACAGGCCACATATATAGGGCACTATTAAGACATACATATACAGAGACAGGCCACATATATAGGACACAATAAAGACATACATATACAGAGACAGGCCACATATATAGGACACAATAAAGACATACATATACAGAGACAGGCCACATATATAGGACACAATAAAGACATACATATACAGAGACAGACCACATATATAGGACACAATAAAGACATACATATACAGAGACACGCCACATATATAGGGCACCATAAAGACATACATATACAGAGACAGGCCACATATATAGGACACAATAAAGACATACATATACAGAGACAGGCCACATATATAGGGCACCATAAAGACATACATATACAGAGACAGGCCACATATATAGGGCACCATAAAGACATACATATACAGAGACAGGCCACATATATAGGACACAATAAAGACATACATATACAGAGACAGGCCACATATATAGGACACAATAAAGACATACATATACAGAGACAGGCCACATATATAGGACACAATAAAGACGTACATATACAGAGACAGGCCACATATATAGGACACAATAAAGACATACATATACAGAGACAGGCCACATATATAGGACACAATAAAGACATACATATACAGAGACAGGCCACATATATAGGACACAATAAAGACATACATATACAGAGACAGGCCACATATATAGGGCACCATAAAGACATACATATACCGAGACAGGCCACATATATAGGGCACTATTAAGACATACATATACAGAGACAGGCCACATATATAGGGCACTATTAAGACATACCTATACAGAGACAGGCCACATATATAGGGCACTATTAAGACATACATATACAGAGACAGGCCACATATATAGGACACAATAAAGACATACATATACAGAGACAGGCCACATATATAGGACACAATAAAGACATACATATACAGAGACAGGCCACATATATAGGACACAATAAAGACATACATATACAGAGACAGACCACATATATAGGACACAATAAAGACATACATATACAGAGACAGGCCACATATATAGGACACAATAAAGACATACATATACAGAGACAGGCCACATATATAGGGCACCATAAAGACATACGCATGCATAGACAGGCCACATATATAGGGCACTATTAAGACATACATATACAGAGACAGGCCACATATATAGGGCACTATTAAGACATACATATACAGAGACAGGCCACATATATAGGACACAATAAAGACATACATATACAGAGACAGGCCACATATATAGGACACAATAAAGACATACATATACAGAGACAGGCCACATATAAAGGGCCCAATAAAGACATACATATACAGAGACAGGCCACATATATAGGACACAATAAAGACATACATATACAGAGACAGGCCACATATAAAGGGCACCATAAAGACATACATATACAGAGACAGGCCGACATATATAGGACACAATAAAGACATACATATACAGAGACAGGCCACATATAAAGGGCACAATAAAGACATACATATACAGAGACAGGCCACATATATAGGACACAATAAAGACATACATATACAGAGACAGGCCACATATAAAGGGCACAATAAAGACATACATATACAGAGACAGGCCACATATATAGGACACAATAAAGACATACATATACAGAGACAGGCCACATATAAAGGGCACAATAAAGACATACATATACAGAGACAGGCCACATATATAGGACACAATAAAGACATACATATACAGAGACAGGCCACATATAAAGGGCACAATAAAGACATACATATACAGAGACAGGCCACATATATAGGACACAATAAAGACATACATATACAGAGACAGGCCACATATAAAGGGCACAATAAAGACATACATATACAGAGACAGGCCACATATAAAGGGCACAATAAAGACATACGCATGCATAGACAGGTCACAAATTTAGAACACAATTTAAGAATACATATAAAGACACAGGCCAGATATTTAGAGCACAAATTGGGAAAATATATAGAGACAGGCTAAATATCTAGATCACAATTTAGGAATACATATAAAGAGACTGTTCATGGCACAGTGAACAAAAGACATTGGAAATATTGACTCACTTAAAGGAAAAAGCCCAACAGATGGGGCTGGTTATCAACCAAGATAAGACAGAATATATGGTAATTTCAAGAGACGGAATGGCTAGAAACTCTGGCCACATACAAATAGATAATATGACCATTAAAAGAACGGAAACATACAAATACCTGGGTACGATCTTCAACTGCTCCAACATCATAAGGGAAGAAATACAAACTAGAATCAACTCTGGAAATAAGATATACTATGCACTACAACATCTACTAAAATCAAAGGCGCTATCTCGTAACACCAAAATCACAATATACAAAACACTGATCAGACCAGTTGTGCTGTATGGCTCTGAAACCTGGAGTACAACGAAAGGAGACGAAGCCTTGTTACAAACCTTTGAGAACAAAATTTTAAGACGCATCTTTGGACCCATTAGGGATACACAAAGTGGAGAGTGGAAAAGAAGAAGTAACAAAGACATTTATGATCTGTTTAAGTCCCCGCTAATCACTGGTATCATGAAGGCTAATAGACTACAATGGCTGGGGCATATAGAAAGAATGGAAGATAATAGGGAAACAAAACTCGCTTACACTCAGGAAATAAATGGCCGTAGACCCCGAGGTAGACCAAGAAGACGGTGGAGAGATAATACATGTACAGACCTACAAGCACTTGGAATCAACGACTGGCAAGAGAAGGTCCACCAGAGAGACGAATGGAGACGGATTGTATTTGCAGCAAAGAACCTCAATGGCTCGGAACGCTGAAGAAGAAGAAGAAGAAGAAGAATAAAGAGACATGCCACATAATTAGAATACACTAAATTCTTCGCCTTTTTATAAATGGGTTCACCCAGCATGTTTGTAGATGGCACCACAAATGTGAGAGTCTCCCAGGAATGCTACCTGGTCAAAAAAGCACGCTAAAGTCGATGTGTTGGCCTACGGGTTTCGGCCCAAGGGCGCATAACAGACACACCGCAATCACATCTGAAAAAACACTCCGGATGAACGAAAAGAAGAAGATCTTCATAAACTTCATTATTATGTAGATCATCGTCAACATCATCATAAATATCATAAACATATCTATCAACATCATTATAATCATCATCATTATCATCATCATCATCATCATCATCATCATCATCATTATCATCATCATCATCATCATCATCATCATAAGCAGCAGCAGCATATGTCAGCATCATGATCATCATTCATTGTCAAGAACCTACGTAGGACAAAGTACAAGGAGAGGAAAGAGATAGAAGAGAGAGATCAGGTGTATGCCTGAGAACTATAAATAGTTCGAGAACGGGACACCTCGTATCCAAAAAGGGGATTAAGAAGTGACGTAAGCTGGGATTCCCCATAACGGAATAAGGAATCCCACATCACGGAAAGTCCTAGAACATACTATGAGTACTACCCAAGTGACCAGCGTGCTGGATCACCTAGCACGCACAACTCACGTTGCACGAAGGTGGGACCATCGCTCGTGGCTCGTGGAGACGCCACGAAGATCCTCAGACGAGGACTGGCGACGGTAGAAGACGAACGGTGTATTCCTAAGAGAATCTTATGTTGTTTAGCAAAGGACAGTATTATAGATGTGACTTAGAATATCCATCTTGTGATAGAGATTACCATTAGTATCATTTGTTCATTCAACATCATCGTAATTTAACATGCTATACATCACCCTTGTGATTATCCGCTCGCCGAGCTAATGTCACTAAGCTCCAATTAAATTGTATCATACTTGTATCCACACGCACCACGTTTGTGTTGTTGTTGCGCAGGGTACAAAAGCGGAATCCTTACATGCCTGTCTAAGTTGAGTTGTTGACATTCATCATCGTCACCATAATCATTCAGCACCATCATTCATCATCATTCATCATTCATGATCAACTACCACCACCACCACCATCATCATCATCATCATCATCATCATCATCATCATCATCATCATCATCATTATCATCATCATCATCATCATCATCATCATCATCATCATCATCGTCATCATTATCATTTATAATTACATGCATCAACATTATTCATTATTATCATTCTTTATGATCATTTATCATCATTATCAAGACCATCATAGACATCATCAACGATATCATAAAATATACATCATTTTCATCTCTTTTATTCATTCATTCATTCATTCATTCATTCATTCATTCAAACATTCATTAAGTAGCATGACCTTTGCGGAACCTTACTCCCATAACAACCTTCCGGAAAAAACTTTTGATCATAAACAAAATGCCCCGCGCCCGATACACCCATATGGAGGTCATCCACAATATCACGCATCCATATTCTCTTTGGCCTTCCTCTCTCTCTCTCTCTTCCCAGATATGTACCCCTCCATTATTGTTCTCTCCAAACCTTCGTGACGTCTCAAGTTACCAAAATATTTCAATTTTGTTTTTGTTTTATAGTCTTTAATAGCCAACCTTCTTCAATATTCAGCTTTTAAAGTATGGGTGCATTTATATTCAAAGACATGTTTGCGCTGTTCAGCTTGTTTAGTAAGTGTCCAGGTCTCACAGGCGTATGTTACAATGGGAAAGATGCATGCTTTTAAAAATATAACTTCTGTAATTCTATCTGTCCCTCTCCATAATTTATTTAGTTGCATTTTGCCTTTGAAGAGCAATAGATAGTCGTCTTTTAATTTCTGTCATTGTGTCACCAGTGTTGGTAATCAATTACCCAAGATATTCGAAATTTTCAACTACCTCATTAACATATATTTCTTTCTCCATAGTTGTTTTATCTGTATGCATTATCATCGCCATCTACATAATCATTATTATCATAATAATTCAGCATCATCATCATCATTACGTATTCTCATTGCCTCACGTTTCTGTCCACGTTTCAACAAGGTTCAGTGTCTGTCTATGGTACACGCGCACAAATTCTGCATAAGTTTAAAGCAGACAATTATTCTGAATTTTTTGAAAACATGCTGTCGAGTTTTTGTAAGCTTCGATGCAACATGAGTGTAAAATTGCACATCCTCCATAATCATTTACATTTCTTCCCCGAGAATCTTGGTGACTTTAGTGAGGCGCAAGGTGAAAGAATTCACCAAGATATAAAAACAATGGAAGAGAGATAGCAGGGACTTTGGGATGACGACACGATGGCAGATTACTGTTGGATACGATAACCGTGACTGTACAGGTATATAAAATTCCAGGTGGTCCCTGAAAACAAATTTGTTGTGTGTTGACTAAATATAAAAGAAATGCTAGCGGTACATGTGACATTGCTGTCCCCACCGAGTGGTACTTGTGGCATTGCTGTCTCCAAGAGTGGTACTTGTGGCATTGCTGTCTCCACGAGTGGTACTTGTGGCATTGCTGTCCACGAGTGGTACTTGTAGCATTACTGTCTCCAAGAGTGGTACTTGTGGCATTGCTGTCTCCACGAGTGGTACTTGTGGCATTGCTGTCTCCACGAGAGGTACTTGTGACATTGCTGTCTCCACGAGTGGTACTTGTGGCATTGCTGTCTCCAAGAGTGGTACTTGTGGCATTGCTGTCTCCAAGAGTGGTACTTGTGGCATTGCTGTCTCCACGAGTGGTACTTGTGGCATTGCTGTCTCCAAGAGTGGTACTTGTAGCAGTACTGTCTCCACGAGTGGTACTAGTGGCATTGCTGTCTCCACGAGCGGTACTTGTGACATTGCTGTCTCCACGAGTGGTACTTGTAGCATTACTGTCTCCACGAGTGGTACTTGTGGCATTGCTGTCTCCACGAATGGTACTTGTGGCATTGCTGTCTCCACGAGTGGTACTTGTGGCATTGCTGTCTCCAAGAGTGGTACTTGTGACATTGCTGTCTCCACGAGTGGTACTTGTAGCATTACTGTCTCAACGAGTGGTACTTGTGGCATTACTGTCTCAAAGAGTGGTACTTGTGGAATTGCTGTCTCCAAGAGTGGTACTTGTGCCATTTCAGTCTCCAGGTGTGGTACTAGTGGCATTGCTGTCTCCAAGAGTGGTACTTGTGGCATTGCTGTCTCTACGAGTGGTACTTGTGGCATTGCTGTCTCACCGAGTGGTACTTGTGGCATTGCTGTCTACAAGAGTGGTACTTGTGGCATTGCTGTCTCCAAGAGTGGTACTTGTGGCATTGCTGTCTCCAAGAGTGGTACTTGTGGCATTGCTGTCTCCATGAGTGGTACTTGTGGCATTGCTGTCTCCAAGAGTGGTACTTGTGGCATTGCTGTCTCCACGAGTGGTACTTGTGGCATTGCTGTCTCCACGAGTGGTACTTGTGGCATTGCTGTCTCCACGAGTGGTACTTGTGACATTGCTGTTTCCACGAGTGGTACTTGTGGCATTACTGTCTCCACGAGTGGTACTTGTGGCATTACTGTCTCCACGAGTGGTACTTGTGGCATTACTGTCTCCAAGAGTGGTAATTGTGGCATTGCTGTCTCCAAGAGTGGTAATTGTGGCATTGCTGTCTCCAAGAGTGGTACTTGTGGCATTGCTGTCTCCAGGAGTTCTACTTGTGGCATTGCTGTCTCCAAGAGTGGTACTTGTGGCATTGCTGTCTCCAAGAGTGGTACTTGTGGCATTGCTGTCTCCAAGAGTGGTACTTGTGGCATTGCTGTCTCCACGAGTGGTACTTGTGGCATTGCTGTCTCCACGAGTGGTACTTGTGGCATTGCTGTCTCCACGAGTGGTACTTGTGGCATTGCTGTCTCCAAGAGTGGTACTTGTGGCACATGGCACTCTTGTATTCACAAGTGGCACCTTTGGCCCTCCTGTCTCCACGAGTGGTACTTGTGATACTTCTGTCTCCACAAGTGGTACTTGTGGCATTACTGTCTTCACGAGTGGTACTTGTGGCATTGCTGTCTCCAAGAGTGGTACTTGTGGCATTGCTATCCCCACGAGTGGTACTTGTGACATTGCTGTCTCCACGAGTGGTACTTGTGACATTGCTGTCTCCACGAGTGGTACTTGTGGCATTACTGTCTCCACGAGTCGTACTTGTGGCATTACTGTCTCCACGAGTGGTACTTGTGGTATTACTGTCCCCACGAGTGGTACTTGTAGCATTGCTGTCTCCAAGAGTGGTACTTGTGATATTACTGTTTCCACGAGTAGTACTTGTGGCATTTATGTCTCCACGAGTGGTACTTGTGGCATTGCTGTCTCCAAGAGTGGTACTTATGGCATTGCTGTCTCCAAGATTGGTAATTGTGACAATGCTGTCTCCAAAAGTGGTATTTGTGGCACTTCTGACTCCAGGATTGGTACTTGTGGTACTCTTTCTCCTCAAGTGGCACTTGTGGCACATGGCCCTCCTGTCTTCACAAGTGGCACATTTGGCCCTCCTGTCTCCACGAGTGGTACTTGTGGCAATTCTGTTTCCACAAGTGGTACTTGTGGCATTACTGTCTCCACGAGTGGTACTTGTGGCATTGCTGTCTCCACGAGTGGTACTTGTGGCATTACTGTCTCCACGAGTGGTACTTGTGACATTGCTGTCTCCACGAGTGGTACTTTTTCCATTGCTGTCTCCAGGAGTGGTACTAGTGGCATTGCTGTCTCCACGAGTGGTAATTGGGGCATTACTGTCCCCACGAGTGGTACTTGTGGCATTACTGTCCCCACGAGTGGTACTTGTCACATTGCTGTCCGCACGAGTGGTACTTGTGGCATTGCTGTCTCCAAGAGTGGTATTTATGGCATTGCTGTCTCCAAGAGTGGTACTTGTGGTACTCTTTCTCCTCAAGTGGCACTTGTGGCACATGGCATTCCTGCCTTCACAAGTGGCACCTTTGTCCCTCCTGACTCCACGAGTGGTACTTGTGGCACTTCTGTCTCTACAAGTGGTACTTGTGGCATTACTGTCTCCACGAGTGGTACTTGTGGCATTGCTGTCTCCACGAGTGGTACTTGTTGCATTGCTGTCTCCAAGAGTGGTACTTGTGGCATTGCTGTCTCCAAGAGTGGTACTTGTGGCATCGCTGTCTCCAAGAGTGGTACTTGTGGCATTGCTGTCTCCAAGTGTGGTACTTGTGGCATTGCTGTCCCCACGAGTGGTACTTGTGACATTGCTGTCTCCACGAGTGGTACTTGTGACATTGCTGTCTCCACGAGTGGTACTTGTGGCATTACTGTCTCCACGAGTGGTACTTGTGGCATTGCTGTCTCCACGAGTGGTACTTGTGGCATTGCTGTCTCCACCAGTGCTACTTGTGGCATTGCTGTCCCCACGAGTGGTACTTGTGACATTGCTGTCTCCACTAGTGGTACTTGTGGCATTACTGTCTCCACGAGTGGTACTTGTGGTACTCTTTCTCCTCAAGTGGCACTTGTGGCACATGGCACTCCTGTCTTCACAAGTGGCACCTTTGGTCTTCCTGTCTCCACGAGTGGTACTTGTGGCACTTCTGTCTCCACAAGTGGTACTTGTGGCACTCCTGTCTCTGCGAGCGGAAAATTTTAACATACGTGCTGTTATATATATATATATATATATATATATATATATATATATATATATATATATATATATATATATATATATATATATATATATATATATATATATATATTCCCCGATGGTGTTTCCACCTTGTCGTGGTGGGGGAGCTTGAGTTTCTCAATGACTCTGAGAGCTATGCCGGCGGTAGCGTAGCTACCAGCAGGGCCTCCCAAGCCGGACAGGTCAAAGGGTAGAGAACAGACAAAGAGAAACACCCTGGTCCTCCAGGTTGGGGGTTGAAGCGTGGGGTTAACATCCCCACCTTTGTAAAAACCTTTATTTGTTACGAAACAAATACATAAGCCTCGATATCGGACTGACTTATCTGGACAACGACCTTGGAACGTTAAAGGACTTTTGAGATTTGGAACATGGAATGTACGGACACTATATCGAGCTGGAGCGGCCGAAGAACTAACCCGGGAGCTGATTGAATATCAAATGGATATAACAGCAATTCAAGAAATAAGGTGGCCAGGAGAGGGTACGTTAGAGAAAAATGGAATGATTATAATATATGGAGGAAACACCCAAAATAAACATGAATTAGGAACAGGATTTGTCATCAAAAAAGAGTTATGGGGGAACGTTTTAAACTTTAAAGCTTTTAATGACAGGATTAGTAAATTGGGAATAAAAGGTAAATGGAAAAATATAACGATGATTAATGTACATGCACCTACTGAAGAGAAAGAAGATGATATTAAAGAAGACTTTTATAATGATCTGGAAGATGTCATAGAAGAAACCCCCAAACAGGACATCCTGATTGTGCTTGGAGACTTCAATGCAAAAATAGGTAGAGAGCAAACTAATAAAAAAAAGGTTGCCGGTATGGAAAGCCTGCAGACAACTTCAAATGATAATGGATGGAGAGTCATCAACCTGGCAGAAGCCAAAGGACTGCAGATTAGCAGTACCAGACTACAAAGAAAGGATATACACAAACAAACTTGGAAATCATGTGACAAGAGAACCTATAATCAAATAGATCACATTTTAATTAACAACAGAAATGCATCAAACATACAGCAAGTCAGAAGTTATAGAGGAGCTGAGTGCCACAGTGACCACTTCCTCGTTGGAGCAAAATTTAAAATAAAACTTAAGAGAGCTTTCTATACTAAATTACAAAGATTACACCCAACATATAACAGAGAATTTAAAAAAAAAATAGGGTATCCCCTATCAAAGGAGAAGTAAGGCGCCTCCTTCCCTCCGCTAGCCTACGGGACACCCTTGGGCAAGGTGGAGTACCCGTTTAGCCCCCCGATCAGGGTTACGTGAAGCCATGGGTGCAGGTGGTGGGTGAAGATGGGGGGCAGCCGACAGATAGTTGTAGGTTATGGTCCCCACCTTCACGACGGTAGGCAGAGGATCTCCTTTTTTGAGGAGACAATGGCTACGGTCACTGACCAGTATGGTCACTGCTGGGAAGGAAAGCAATGGCAAACTACCTTCTTTACACATGCCAAGAAAATCATGTTGTGTTCACTTATCGATAATCAGAGAAACGGCGTAAATGGGTGCTCCATAGGAGCAGCCTCGCCCGGTAGGGATAGTCATGCGCACCAGGTGACTCCAGACCGTCAACAGGCTACTAGGTGCAAACGATTAATATCATTGAAAGTAGGAACTTGGAATGTTAGAACAATGAATGCAGATGGAAAGTTGGAGGACATCAAAAAAGAAATGGAGAGAGAGAAGATTAACATATTAGGAATATCGGAAACGAGATGGAGAGGAGCAGGGATAAGGACAGGAGAGGATTGTAAGATTATTTACTCGGGGGGGGGGGGGAAGAACAGCAAAGAGGTGTAGCCATTATATTAGATAAGCAAACATCAAATTCTGTCAAAGGATATTGGGCTGTGTCAGACAGAGTTCTATTAGTAAAATTAAACGGAAGACCTTTTAAAATAAATGTAATTCAAATATATGCCCCAACAAGTGAAAGCAGTGAAGAAAGTATAGAGGAATTTTATAATGATATGGAGTCTGCTTTGAAGAACTGTAAAAAATCAGAAATAAATATCATAATGGGTGATTTCAACGCAAAAATAGGAAAGCAAAGCGATGGATGCAGTGTAGGCAACCATGGTTTGGGAGAGAGAAATGAAAGAGGTTACAGACTTGTAGAATGGGCAAAAGAATAAGAAATGGTTGTAGGAAACACCTGGTTTAAACAACATCCTAGAAGATTATGGACATGGAGGAGTCCAGACAGCAGGATTAAAAACCAGATAGATTACATCCTGATAAGCAAAAGGTTTCGAAATGCATTAACAGTTGTAAAAACAGTTCCAAATGCAGACTGTTACAGTGATCACAGATTAATTACTGGCACATTGAGGGTAAAGTTAAAGAAAGTCAAGTATACAGCAGGAAATCCTAAATATGACTTGTGCAAATTGAAAACTGACAAAGAAATACAAGATAATTTTAACATAGAAGTAAAGAACAAATTCGATTTATTGTCTGATATAGAGATCCTATTTCAAGATGTAGATGATCAATGGGAAATGCTGAAGAATTCAATCAGTTGTGCAGCAGAAAAAACTATTCCAAAAGTAAAGAAAGTGGGCCGTAAGACATGGATGACTGAAGAAATTTTACAACTAATGGAAACAAGAAGACAGAACAAAAATAATCCTGCCAAATATGAAGAAATTCACAGAAAAGTCAGAACCTTATGTACGGAGGCTAAAGAAACATGGCTTGAGAAAAATTGCAGAGAAATTGAAAAACAACACAACAGTAAAAAATGCGAAACTAATGCACAAAAGAATTCAGGAGATTACTAATCAAAGAGCACGTACATCAGCAGGCTGCCTAAAGACAAAAGATGGAAGAGTCATAATAGAAAAAGATCAGATTTTACATGTATGGTCAGATTACGTGAAAAACCTTTATGACGGTAACAGAGACGAACAATATATTGTTCAAAATAACAATGAAGGGCCAGCAATTTTGATGATGGAGGTTCAGAATGCTCTTAATCATATGAAATCTGGCAAGACCCCCGGTCCAGACAGCGTCACAACAGAAATGATTAATGCTTTAGAAGAATATGGAATAGATAAAGTTACCAGTCTGCTTAATACAATATATGATACTGGAAATATACCTCATGAGTTATGTAATTCTGTATTTATTGCAATCCCAAAGAAATCAGGAGCCTTGGAATGTGATAAACATCGAACAATTAGTATAATGAGTCACATCACGAAGATTTTGCTAAGAATTATCATGCAAAGAGTTAGGAGGAAAATACAACCTGAAATAGGAGAAGAACAATGTGGGTTTGCAGTAGGCAAGGGTACAGTAAATGCTGTGTATATACTGAGAACCGTAATCGAACGTTCTATAGAAGTAAACAAAGATCTACACCTTTGCTTTATTGACTACACAAAGGCTTTTGATAAAGTGAGACATGTCAACATGATAAGGATGCTTGAAAATCTACAAATTGATGGGAAAGACCTTAGACTTGTAAAAAACATATATTGGAAACAACAAGCTGCCATAAGAGTTGATAATGAAGTAAGCCAATATCAGCCTATTAAGAGAGGTGTGAGACAGGGATGTGTAATGTCTCCAGATCTGTTTTCCATGTACAGTGAAAATATTTTCAGAAATATTGAAAATATGGAAGGAATCAACATTGGGGGACGATGCATCAATAACATTAGATATGCAGATGATACAGTCTTGATTGCAGACAATGAACAGGACCTGCAAAATTTAGTAGATGCGGTTGTTACACACAGTGAACAACAAGGGTTAGAATTAAATTTTAAAAAGACACAGATTATGGTCGTCACTAGGAAGAACGAAATACCACAGTGTAATATACAAGTAAATGGGAATATTCTTCAACAAGTGAATAGGTACAATTATCTCGGAACAGTAATAACATCTGATGGGAGATGCCTTGAAGAGATTAGAACAAGAAATGTTGTTGCGCAGGGTACAAAAGCGGAATCCTTACATGCCTGTCTAAGTTGAGTTGTTGACATTCATCATCGTCACCATAATCATTCAGCACCATCATTCATCATCATTCATCATTCATGGTCAACTACCACCACCACCACCATCATCATCATCATCATCATCATCATCATCATCATCATCATCATTATCATCATCATCATCATCATCATCATCATCATCATCATCGTCATCATTATCATTTATAATTACATGCATCAACATTATTCATTATTATCATTCTTTATGATCATTTATCATCATTATCAAGACCATCATAGACATCATCAACGATATCATAAAATATACATCATTTTCATCTCTTTTATTCATTCATTCATTCATTCATTCATTCATTCATTCAAACATTCATTAAGTAGCATGACCTTTGCGGAACCTTACTCCCATAACAACCTTCCGGAAAAAACTTTTGATCATAAACAAAATGCCCCGCGCCCGATACACCCATATGGAGGTCATCCACAATATCACGCATCCATATTCTCTTTGGCCTTCCTCTCTCTCTCTCTCTTCCCAGATATGTACCCCTCCATTATTGTTCTCTCCAAACCTTCGTGACGTCTCAAGTTACCAAAATATTTCAATTTTGTTTTTGTTTTATAGTCTTTAATAGCCAACCTTCTTCAATATTCAGCTTTTAAAGTATGGGTGCATTTATATTCAAAGACATGTTTGCGCTGTTCAGCTTGTTTAGTAAGTGTCCAGGTCTCACAGGCGTATGTTACAATGGGAAAGATGCATGCTTTTAAAAATATAACTTCTGTAATTCTATCTGTCCCTCTCCATAATTTATTTAGTTGCATTTTGCCTTTGAAGAGCAATAGATAGTCGTCTTTTAATTTCTGTCATTGTGTCACCAGTGTTGGTAATCAATTACCCAAGATATTCGAAATTTTCAACTACCTCATTAACATATATTTCTTTCTCCATAGTTGTTTTATCTGTATGCATTATCATCGCCATCTACATAATCATTATTATCATAATAATTCAGCATCATCATCATCATTACGTATTCTCATTGCCTCACGTTTCTGTCCACGTTTCAACAAGGTTCAGTGTCTGTCTATGGTACACGCGCACAAATTCTGCATAAGTTTAAAGCAGACAATTATTCTGAATTTTTTGAAAACATGCTGTCGAGTTTTTGTAAGCTTCGATGCAACATGAGTGTAAAATTGCACATCCTCCATAATCATTTACATTTCTTCCCCGAGAATCTTGGTGACTTTAGTGAGGCGCAAGGTGAAAGAATTCACCAAGATATAAAAACAATGGAAGAGAGATAGCAGGGACTTTGGGATGACGACACGATGGCAGATTACTGTTGGATACGATAACCGTGACTGTACAGGTATATAAAATTCCAGGTGGTCCCTGAAAACAAATTTGTTGTGTGTTGACTAAATATAAAAGAAATGCTAGCGGTACATGTGACATTGCTGTCCCCACCGAGTGGTACTTGTGGCATTGCTGTCTCCAAGAGTGGTACTTGTGGCATTGCTGTCTCCACGAGTGGTACTTGTGGCATTGCTGTCTCCACGAGTGGTACTTGTAGCATTACTGTCTCCAAGAGTGGTACTTGTGGCATTGCTGTCTCCACGAGTGGTACTTGTGGCATTGCTGTCTCCACGAGAGGTACTTGTGACATTGCTGTCTCCACGAGTGGTACTTGTGGCATTGCTGTCTCCAAGAGTGGTACTTGTGGCATTGCTGTCTCCAAGAGTGGTACTTGTGGCATTGCTGTCTCCACGAGTGGTACTTGTGGCATTGCTGTCTCCAAGAGTGGTACTTGTAGCAGTACTGTCTCCACGAGTGGTACTAGTGGCATTGCTGTCTCCACGAGCGGTACTTGTGACATTGCTGTCTCCACGAGTGGTACTTGTAGCATTACTGTCTCCACGAGTGGTACTTGTGGCATTGCTGTCTCCACGAGTGGTACTTGTGGCATTGCTGTCTCCACGAGTGGTACTTGTGGCATTGCTGTCTCCAAGAGTGGTACTTGTGACATTGCTGTCACATGGAATGTACGGACACTATATCGAGCTGGAGCGGCCGAAGAACTAACCCGGGAGCTGATTGAATATCAAATGGATATAACAGCAATTCAAGAAATAAGGTGGCCAGGAGAGGGTACGTTAGAGAAAAATGGAATGATTATAATATATGGAGGAAACACCCAAAATAAACATGAATTAGGAACAGGATTTGTCATCAAAAAAGAGTTATGGGGGAACGTTTTAAACTTTAAAGCTTTTAATGACAGGATTAGTAAATTGGGAATAAAAGGTAAATGGAAAAATATAACGATGATTAATGTACATGCACCTACTGAAGAGAAAGAAGATGATATTAAAGAAGACTTTTATAATGATCTGGAAGATGTCATAGAAGAAACCCCCAAACAGGACATCCTGATTGTGCTTGGAGACTTCAATGCAAAAATAGGTAGAGAGCAAACTAATAAAAAAAAGGTTGCCGGTATGGAAAGCCTGCAGACAACTTCAAATGATAATGGATGGAGAGTCATCAACCTGGCAGAAGCCAAAGGACTGCAGATTAGCAGTACCAGACTACAAAGAAAGGATATACACAAACAAACTTGGAAATCATGTGACAAGAGAACCTATAATCAAATAGATCACATTTTAATTAACAACAGAAATGCATCAAACATACAGCAAGTCAGAAGTTATAGAGGAGCTGAGTGCCACAGTGACCACTTCCTCGTTGGAGCAAAATTTAAAATAAAACTTAAGAGAGCTTTCTATACTAAATTACAAAGATTACACCCAACATATAACAGAGAATTTAAAAAAAAAATAGGGTATCCCCTATCAAAGGAGAAGTAAGGCGCCTCCTTCCCTCCGCTAGCCTACGGGACACCCTTGGGCAAGGTGGAGTACCCGTTTAGCCCCCCGATCAGGGTTACGTGAAGCCATGGGTGCAGGTGGTGGGTGAAGATGGGGGGCAGCCGACAGATAGTTGTAGGTTATGGTCCCCACCTTCACGACGGTAGGCAGAGGATCTCCTTTTTTGAGGAGACAATGGCTACGGTCACTGACCAGTATGGTCACTGCTGGGAAGGAAAGCAATGGCAAACTACCTTCTTTACACATGCCAAGAAAATCATGTTGTGTTCACTTATCGATAATCAGAGAAACGGCGTAAATGGGTGCTCCATAGGAGCAGCCTCGCCCGGTAGGGATAGTCATGCGCACCAGGTGACTCCAGACCGTCAACAGGCTACTAGGTGCAAACGATTAATATCATTGAAAGTAGGAACTTGGAATGTTAGAACAATGAATGCAGATGGAAAGTTGGAGGACATCAAAAAAGAAATGGAGAGAGAGAAGATTAACATATTAGGAATATCGGAAACGAGATGGAGAGGAGCAGGGATAAGGACAGGAGAGGATTGTAAGATTATTTACTCGGGGGGGGGGGGGGGAAGAACAGCAAAGAGGTGTAGCCATTATATTAGATAAGCAAACATCAAATTCTGTCAAAGGATATTGGGCTGTGTCAGACAGAGTTCTATTAGTAAAATTAAACGGAAGACCTTTTAAAATAAATGTAATTCAAATATATGCCCCAACAAGTGAAAGCAGTGAAGAAAGTATAGAGGAATTTTATAATGATATGGAGTCTGCTTTGAAGAACTGTAAAAAATCAGAAATAAATATCATAATGGGTGATTTCAACGCAAAAATAGGAAAGCAAAGCGATGGATGCAGTGTAGGCAACCATGGTTTGGGAGAGAGAAATGAAAGAGGTTACAGACTTGTAGAATGGGCAAAAGAATAAGAAATGGTTGTAGGAAACACCTGGTTTAAACAACATCCTAGAAGATTATGGACATGGAGGAGTCCAGACAGCAGGATTAAAAACCAGATAGATTACATCCTGATAAGCAAAAGGTTTCGAAATGCATTAACAGTTGTAAAAACAGTTCCAAATGCAGACTGTTACAGTGATCACAGATTAATTACTGGCACATTGAGGGTAAAGTTAAAGAAAGTCAAGTATACAGCAGGAAATCCTAAATATGACTTGTGCAAATTGAAAACTGACAAAGAAATACAAGATAATTTTAACATAGAAGTAAAGAACAAATTCGATTTATTGTCTGATATAGAGATCCTATTTCAAGATGTAGATGATCAATGGGAAATGCTGAAGAATTCAATCAGTTGTGCAGCAGAAAAAACTATTCCAAAAGTAAAGAAAGTGGGCCGTAAGACATGGATGACTGAAGAAATTTTACAACTAATGGAAACAAGAAGACAGAACAAAAATAATCCTGCCAAATATGAAGAAATTCACAGAAAAGTCAGAACCTTATGTACGGAGGCTAAAGAAACATGGCTTGAGAAAAATTGCAGAGAAATTGAAAAACAACACAACAGTAAAAAATGCGAAACTAATGCACAAAAGAATTCAGGAGATTACTAATCAAAGAGCACGTACATCAGCAGGCTGCCTAAAGACAAAAGATGGAAGAGTCATAATAGAAAAAGATCAGATTTTACATGTATGGTCAGATTACGTGAAAAACCTTTATGACGGTAACAGAGACGAACAATATATTGTTCAAAATAACAATGAAGGGCCAGCAATTTTGATGATGGAGGTTCAGAATGCTCTTAATCATATGAAATCTGGCAAGACCCCCGGTCCAGACAGCGTCACAACAGAAATGATTAATGCTTTAGAAGAATATGGAATAGATAAAGTTACCAGTCTGCTTAATACAATATATGATACTGGAAATATACCTCATGAGTTATGTAATTCTGTATTTATTGCAATCCCAAAGAAATCAGGAGCCTTGGAATGTGATAAACATCGAACAATTAGTATAATGAGTCACATCACGAAGATTTTGCTAAGAATTATCATGCAAAGAGTTAGGAGGAAAATACAACCTGAAATAGGAGAAGAACAATGTGGGTTTGCAGTAGGCAAGGGTACAGTAAATGCTGTGTATATACTGAGAACCGTAATCGAACGTTCTATAGAAGTAAACAAAGATCTACACCTTTGCTTTATTGACTACACAAAGGCTTTTGATAAAGTGAGACATGTCAACATGATAAGGATGCTTGAAAATCTACAAATTGATGGGAAAGACCTTAGACTTGTAAAAAACATATATTGGAAACAACAAGCTGCCATAAGAGTTGATAATGAAGTAAGCCAATATCAGCCTATTAAGAGAGGTGTGAGACAGGGATGTGTAATGTCTCCAGATCTGTTTTCCATGTACAGTGAAAATATTTTCAGAAATATTGAAAATATGGAAGGAATCAACATTGGGGGACGATGCATCAATAACATTAGATATGCAGATGATACAGTCTTGATTGCAGACAATGAACAGGACCTGCAAAATTTAGTAGATGCGGTTGTTACACACAGTGAACAACAAGGGTTAGAATTAAATTTTAAAAAGACACAGATTATGGTCGTCACTAGGAAGAACGAAATACCACAGTGTAATATACAAGTAAATGGGAATATTCTTCAACAAGTGAATAGGTACAATTATCTCGGAACAGTAATAACATCTGATGGGAGATGCCTTGAAGAGATTAGAACAAGAATCGCCATGGCAAAAGTAGCCTTTAGCAAGATGAAAAACATACTGACCAATAAAAAAGATGTCAATTGAAACGAGAAAAAGAGTGTTGAGATGCTACATAGAACCTGTACTTTTATATGGATGTGAAGCTTGGACAATGAGCAGCCGGGCTGAAAAACATCTGATGGCTGTAGAGATGTGGTTTCTGAGGAAAATGCAAAGAATACCATGGACAGCCAGAAAGACCAATGAACAAGTCCTTCAAGAAACAAATGAAGATCGTAAACTGATCAGAGACATTAGACGTAGACAGTCACAATTTTTTGGGCATGTTATGAGAAGAATTGATTTGGAGAACTTGGTTACAACTGGTAAGATCGAGGGGAACAGACCAAGGGGAAGACCTAGAAACAAGTATCTGGATGGCTTGGCCTTGTGGCATGGTCGAGACAGAAACACGGAACTGATCCACGACTCTGTTGATCGAGTGAGATGGCAGAACATGACCGCCCACGCTTACCGGCATGGCACATGATGGATGGATGGATAACAGAGAAAAACTACAAGACATTACAGTCAAAGAGAAATTTACAGATGAAATAAAATGTAAACTTGAAACTCTGCAAAACCCTTTGGAGGAAAGCGTTGACCAAACTTGGTTGAACATCAAGAATACAATTCAATCTACCGCAGAAGAATGTCTCGGTGTGTTAACCACGCATAGAAAGAACAGATGGTTCAATCAAAAATGTGAAGAAGCAGTCATTAGGAAGAAGAATGCCAGACATGTATGGTTAAATGACATCAATAACATCTAAAAGGAAGAGCATTATAGAAATGAATGTAAAGAGGCTACAAAAATAGTCAGACAGCAGAAGCGAGAATATATGAGTAATATAATCAAAGATATGGAAACTAATCACCAGAAAAATGAATCCAGAAAATATTTTACAGAACTGAAGTCAATGAAACGAGGGCACCAACAAAACACATATGGTTTAAAAGACAAAAATGGGAATATGATAAATACCAATGAGGAAATGTGCAACACATGGAAAGAATATTTTCTTTAATTACTAAATTGTGAAGCTCCAAGTAACATTTTCCCACAGGAAGAGGTTCTAACATGCGAACCACAAATTGAAGAACCTACATTTGAAGAAATCCTATATGTAATCACACGACTTAAAAACAATAAGGCAACTGGGACTGATAGAATTGCTGCTGAATTTATAAAGATAGGGGGGGGGGGGGCATGCATTACATCTAAAGCTATACGAACTAATAATAAAAATCTGGAGGACAGAAGAATTACCCCATGACTGGAAAGAGTCACTATTGATACCTATCTTTAAGAAAGGAGACAAGTTCCAATGTGGAAATTATAGAGGAATATCACTACTGTCCACAAGCTATAAGATACTATCCGCAGTATTACTAAATAGACTAAAACCATATTCAGAAGACATATTAGGTGACTACCAGGCGGGTTTTAGACAAAACAGATCAACAATAGATCAGATATTTATCTTACGACAAATAGCCGAGAAACATTGGGAATATAAAAGAGATCTCCATAACATTTTTGTGGATTTTAAAAAGGCTTATGATAGTGTCCATAGGAATAATCTATGGAATGCTATGCAGGAATTTGGAATACCAAGGAAGTTAATCAACATGACCAGACTATGCATGGAAGATACTTATAATATAGTAACATATAAATGCAGGAAATCAGACCCCTTCCAAATAAGATCTGGCTTGAAACAGGGTGATGAACTATCACCGCTACTCTTCAATCTGGCTCTAGAGAAAGTTGTAAGGAAGGTAAAGGAAGAATGTGATATTGGAGGAACATCCAAGCTGCTTGGTTATGCAGATGATATAGATATTATAGGGCACAGTGAACAAAAGACATTGGAAATATTGACTCACTTAAAGGAAAAAGCCCAACAGATGGGGCTGGTTATCAACCAAGATAAGACAGAATATATGGTAATTTCAAGAGACGGAATGGCTAAAAACTCTGGCCACATACAAATAGATAATATGACCATTAAAAGAACGGAAACATACAAATACCTGGGTACAATCTTCAACTGCTCCAACATCATAAGGGAAGAAATACAGACTAGAATCAACTCTGGAAATAAGATATACTATGCACTACAACATCTACTAAAATCAAAGGCGTTATCTCGTAACACCAAAATCACAATATACAAAACACTGATCAGACCTGTTGTGCTGTATGGCTCTGAAACCTGGAGTACAACGAAAGGAGACAAAGCCTTGTTACGAACCTTTAAGAACAAAATTTTAAGACGCGTCTTTGGACCCATTAGGGATACACAAAGTGGAGAGTGGAAAAGAAGAAGTAACAAAGACATTTATGATTTGTTTAAGTCCCCGCTAATCACTGGTATCATGAAGGCTAATAGACTACAATGGCTGGGGCATATAGAAAGAATGGAAGATAATAGGGAAATAAAACTCGCTTACACTCAGGAAATAAATGACCGTAGACCCCGAGGTAGACCAAGAAGGCGGTGGAGAGATAATACATGTACAGACCTACAAGCACTTGGAATCAACGACTGGCAAGAGAAGGTCCACGAGAGACGAATGGAGACAGATTGTATTTGCAGCAAAGAACCTCAATGGCTCGGAACGCTGAAGAAGAAGAAGAAGATATATATATATATATATATATATATATATATATATATATATATATATATATATATATATATATATATGAGAAGCCGCTCAGCGCGGCCCCGAATGATGATGAGGTTGAGCTGATGTAACCTCCAGTTGTTGTTGCTTCGCTGAGGCATGCTAGGTAATTTGCATGGTCAAAATTGAGCGCTATTTCGCCCGGGCAAGCCAGTTCCGAGGCAGCTTTCGCTGAAGGCGGGCGCATAAGCCGAGGTCAAGAGGGAGAAAAGAATCTGTCCCCCTTACACCATCTATTCAAGGACCTACATGAGCGACAAGTGTGACCAGGCCGTGTCATAGATACCCATCCGTCAGGCCAAACCTGCACGAAAATGAGAAACTGTCAAACAAACCGTCCAAAGTATGCCTGGTGGGGCCATTTATGCACAAACGTCTCTGTAAGATGCTTAAGGATGTGACTCTCCAATCATAGCAGCGGAGAGGATCCTGGGTTTTTCCTTATGGGTCCTCCCCCCACCCCCACCGCCCATTTTCCCTCCTCCCCCCAAATGACCCCATAGTCGAGCTTTTTATACCCTAATTTATGCCTGTATGGTTAGAGTTGCAGGTTTTCTTTTCTGCTTGACTGGTCGGTTGTTTTTCCGACCAATGTTTGTGCCCATGATCATGACTTTAATTATGTTTTTGCTTAGGTTGTGACTTTTCCTTGCATTTGTCCCAGTCAGCTTGTAGATGTGGGTGTCCTCTGTGGGTACTGATAGCAAGTACCATTAGACTCAGCTGAACAAGGTTGAGGTCTCACTGTTAGTTGGAGACCACCCCTGCGGTTGGTGTTAGGCAGCAGTTATCTCTGTGGGATTTGTGAATTCCATTTTCTGCATGTACCACCTATTGGTAAGCTCTTGGGTGAGATCAATAGTGAGTCCGTCCCTCTTGTTATCATTATTGTTCGTATGAAAACAAACTGAAGTATCTGGGGATCACATTTGATAGGAGCCTATCCTTCAAGGACTATGTGGAGACGATTGAGACAAGATCTCAAAAGGGACTCAGTGCACTTAAAACTATGGCTGCAATGGACACAGAGCAGAGAATGCTTTTCACACTATACCAGCACTTGATCCTTTCAGTAACTGACTATGGATTAGGTCTGCTCACTGTCTCAGAGAGTCAGCTGTTGAAGTTAGAGCGCATACAGAACGAAGCTTTGCGGGTCATTCGGGGATGCACTAGAGACACCCCAGTAGTGTGTATGAGTTACATCCTTGGTCTGCCGACTGTTGCTGGTAGGCTCAAGGTGATGCAGGCGAAGGCATACCTCAGAGTAGCTGCAGGCACAGACCACCCACTGTATGAGGCGCTGGACGCAATTAAGGGTCATCGACTAATAAGAGGGAAATCATGGATGGCTCAGGCGGAGGAAACGATCAGACAGGAGTGCCCCTTGGAGAACATTAGGCATGAAAAGGAGTGGGTCAGAATGCCAGCGGAGCAGTCAGACTTGTGCAGAGTTATAATCACATTAAGCCGAAAGTGAAGGGAGTGGCCAGCAAGGGGCCATGGAAGTGGAAATTCAGCAACTAATTCAGAACAATGCTCACTCGGGTGATGTGATTATCTACACAGATGGTTCGGTGTCAAGAGGTGAGAGAAGTGGCTAGGGGTTCATAGACAAAGCTAATGGTCGATGTTTGGGGCAGGAGAGCCTGCATATGATGCCACAACATCCAGCTTAAGAATGGAGGTGGAGGCAGTCACTGCGGCTCTCTGCTGAATGCTGAATGGAGAATACCACACACACACACACACACACACACACACACACACACACACACACACACACACACACACACACACACACACACACCTCGTGATTGTAACTGACTCAGAAAGCATGCTGACGAGGGTGAGTACGGGCAGGCTTCGTGCGGAGTGGCTTGCTTCGCTTCGGAGGTCACGGGTGACAAGCATCACCTGGATCTTTTTTTCCGGGGCATGCCAGTGTACTGGGAAATGAAGAGGCGGACAGATTGGCAGGCTCTGCACAACTTGGTGGAGTACTGATACACGGCAAGGCAGGCGTGATTGCGGCCTTGTGAGAGCACGTGCACACCTCGGAGGAGCAAATGGATTACCATGGTCTGGCAAGAATGAAACAGCGAGGGGTGACGAGGGGATCTAGCCGACGCTCAACGCTCAGAGAAAAGGCGAGACGGAGTTATAATCAGATTGCTACTGGTACTATTAGTGTTGGAACTCTTCGCTGGCTGCTGAGGATGGGAACGGAGCACTTATGGGAATGCCCCGAATGCTGTGATGTCGATTCCTAAATCAATCAATCATTCAATCAATTGTTCGTATTGAGGCTTCTTTGTTGCCATGTTTTGCTGGTTTGTGGAGATGGATACCCGGTCATGTTTATAGCGATGTTAGGCAGCAGTGAGTGATATCCACTGTGAGGACGTAGGTCCCCATACCTGTAAATATCAGTTGTGTGACATGTCAGGATGTCTGTGTGTCCCTGGATCATGCAATTCTGTTAATAAAAGTATAATTTTGTTGTTCTTAATTTGTTTTGTTTAGTTTATAGTTTGTTGTGCAAACTCATTGATCCTGGTACAGTCCAACAGTGTAATCTTTTGTCTGGGGTATATAAGAGTATACTCCCTTTCTGAAGAAATCCTGGAATTTTCTGTCTAACCCTCTATCCTTTCTCTTGTTAACTGACGTGAATGTATAAAGTGCTCTCTCTCTCTCTCTCTCTCTCTCTCTCTCTCTCTCTCTCTCTCTCTCTCTCTCTCTCTCTCACACACACACTCTCTCTCTCTCTCTCTCTCTCTCTCTCTCTCTCTCTCTCTCTCTCTCTCTCTCTCTCTCTCTCTCTCTCTCTCTCTCTTTTTTTATTATCCTTTTCTTCACCTTCCCACTAGAAGTCAGTATTGCGCTTCTTCTTTATCTTTGATAATGTAGGAGATTATATCTTCGTGTCCCTTATATTCTCCCTCCTGTTATATATATATATATATGTGTGTGTGTGTGTGTGTGTGTGTGTGTGTGTGTGTGTGTGTATTGCATCACATGTGAGACTATTTTCTGATTTTAATTGATCGACGTAATGAACAATCATAATAAAAACAACAGAACGAGACTGAAAAATTGCTGTGGCTCCTGTACTTCCCTTCGTCGCCTAGAAATGTGGGGTCTGTGCGATCCCCTCACCGCCTACCTGGGACAATCATGATTTTAACGTCAATGAGAAATCTGAACACACACGGGCATGTACACAAGGCAGACATTTCTTTTATTGCCGGCAAAATGCCGGTCACCCAACCATACCTCAGTAAACAGACGATCAGCTACTATGTTATCTGTCACAGAACCATGTCTGTCTCCACCGAGTCATGCATGGGCAAGTCAGAGCGCCCAGGTGTCTGTCAGAACAGGTTAACTACCTAGCGGGTTTCCCCGGCACACAGATATCAACTCGGTAACTACTGCTTGGCGGAGACTGTCAGCTGTGACCCAGAGTCAGTTGCTCCGTTGCCGTGTCTCTATATCAGTTAAATTAGTCAAGTTGTGTGTAGTCTAGACACGGACATGTCTACAGCCAATCCACGGGTCAGTCTCTGTGTCTCGATGTGTGTAGTGTTGCTGTTACGTATATGTGTGTTGTGTTTTGTTGATCTGTGTATGTCGTTATGCTGTTATATGTGTGTGTTGATATGTTATTGGTACATATATATATATATATATATATATATATATATATATATATATATATATATATATATACACACACCCACCCGTATATAGTTGTCAGTGGGCACACACACACACTCACACAGACACACACACACACACTCACAAGCGCACACACACACACACACACACACACACACACACACACACACATATATATATATATCACATATCGATAGCACAGTCACATATGGACAAAACCAGAAGTTCAGCTCAGCTCACGAACAATGCTACGATAACAATGACACCTCGTACACAAATGTACACACTGACAACTATGTAAGCGTACTAGTTTGTCGCATTGTTCCTGTGTCGATTTCTGGTCTTATCCATATGTGATTGTGTACTTGTATTGTGTTGTCGATGTGTGATTGTGTACTTGTGTTGTGTTGTCGATGAATGATTGTGTACTTGTATTGTGTTGTCGATGTGTGATTGTGTACTTGTATTGTGTTGTCGATGTGTGATTGTGTACTTGTATTGTGTTGTCGATGTGTGATTGTGTACTTGTGTTGTACTGTTGATGTGTGATTGTGTACTTGTATTGTACTGTTGATGAATGATTGTGTACTTGTATTGTGTTGTCGATGTGTGATTGTGTACTTGTATTGTGTTGTCGATGAATGATTGTGTACTTGTATTGTACTGTTGATGAATGATTGTGTACTTGTATTGTACTGTTGATGAATGATTGTGTACTTGTATTGTGTTGTCGATGTGTGATTGTGTACTTGTATTGTGTTGTCGATGTGTGATTGTGTACTTGTGTTGTACTGTTGATGTATGATTGTGTACTTGTATTGTACTATTGATGTGTGATTGTGTACTTGTATTGTGTTGTCGATGTGTGATTGTGTACTAGTAGGTGTATAATAGCGGTTTGAGCCGTAGTCGAGGGGGTACCCTGCGCGTCGAGGTCCAGGGTAGCGTCGTATCAATCAAATATCAATCATGTCTCTGTGTGTCTGTGTGCGTCTCTGCGTGCGTCTGTGTCTGCGTGCGCCTGTGTGTGTCTGTATGCGTCTCTGTGTACCTGTGTCTCTGTGTCTGTATGTGTGCCTGTGTCTGTCTGCGCATGTCTCTGTGTGTCTGTGTGCGTCTCTGCGTGCGTCTGTGTCTGCGCGTGTGCCCGTGTGTCTCTGTGTGCCAGTGTCTGTGTGTGCCTGTGTGTGTCCCTGTGTGTGCGTGTGTCTGCGTGCCCGTGTCTCTGTCTGTGTGTCTGTATGTGTGCCTTTGTGTGTCTGCGCGCGTCTCGATGTGTCTGTATGTGTGTCTGGGTGTCTGTGTGCGTCTGTATCTGTGTATGTGTCTGCGTGTGTGCCTGTGTGTGTCTGTGTGGCTCTGTATGCCAGTGTCTGTGTGCGACTCTGTGCGCCCGTGCGTGTGCCTATGTGTGCGTCTCTGTGCGTCCGTGCGTGTGCCTATGTGTGCGTCTCTGTGCGTCCGTGCGTGTGCCTATGTGTGCGTCTCTGTGCGTCCGTGAGTGTGCCTATGTGTGCGACTCTGTGCGTCCGTGCGTGTGCCTATGTGTGCGTCTCTGTGCGTCCGTGCGTGTGCCTATGTGTGCGTCTCTGTGCGTCCGTGCGTGTGCCTATGTGTGCGTCTCTGTGTGTCTGCGTGCCTGTGCCTGTGTGCGCCAGTGTCTACGCCTCTGTCGCCTCTGCCGTATCTGTCGGCTCTGTCTGTGTGTGTCTGTCTGTGTGTGTCTGTGTGTGTCTGTCTGTGTGTGTCTGTCTGTGTGTGTCTGTCTGTGTGTGTCTGTCTGTGTGTGTCTCTGTGCGCCTGTGTGTGTCTGTCTGTGTGTGTCTGTCTGTGTGTGTCTCTGTGCGCCTGTGTGTGTCTGTCTGTGTGTGTCTGTCTGTGTCTGTCTGTGTGTGTCTGCCTGTGTGTGTCTGTGTGTCTGTGTGTGTCTGTCTGTGTGTGTCTCTGTGCGTCTGTGTGTGTCTGTGTTTCTGTCTGTGTGTGTCTGTCTGTGTGTGTGTCTGTATGTGTGTCTGTGTGTGTCTGTCTGTGTGTGTCTGTCTGTGTGTGTCTATGTGCGCCTGTGTGTGTCTGTCTGTGTGTGTCTGTCTGTGTGTGTCTGTCTGTGTGTGTTTCTGTGCGCCTGTGTGTGTCTGTCTGTGTGTGTCTGTCTGTGTCTGTCTGTGTGTGTCTGTCTGTGTGTGTCTCTGTGCGCCTGTGTGTGTCTGTCTGTGTGTGTCTGTCTGTGTGTGTCTGTCTGTGTGTGTCTCTGTGCGCCTGTGTGTGTCTGTCTGTGTGTGTCTGTCTGTGTCTGTCTGTGTGTGTCTGTCTGTGTGTGTTTCTGTGCGCCTGTGTGTGTCTGTCTGTGTGTGTCTCTGTGCGCCTGTGTGTGTCTATCTGTGTGTGTCTGTCTGTGTCTGTCTGTGTGTGTCTGTCTGTGTGTCTCTCTGTGTCTGTCTGTGTCTGTCTGTCTGTGTGTCTCTCTGTGTCTATCTGTGTCTGTCTGTCTGTGTGTGTCTCTGTGCGCCTGTGTGTGTCTGTCTGTGTCTGTCTGTCTGTCTGTGTGTGTCTCTGTGCGCCTGTGTGTGTCTGTCTGTGTGTGTCTGTCTGTGTGTGTCTGTCTGTGTCTGTCTGTGTGTGTCTCTGTGCGCCTGTGTGTGTCTGTCTGTGTGTGTCTGTTTGTGTGTGTCTGTCTGTGTGTGTCTGTCTGTGTGTGTCTCTGTGCGCCTGTGTGTGTGTCTGTCTGTGTGTGTCTGTCTGTGTGTGTCTCTGTGCGCCTGTGTGTGTCTGTTTGTGTGTGTCTGTCTGTGTGTGTCTCTGTGCGTCTGTGTGTGTCTCTGTGTCTGTCTGTGTGTGTCTGTGTGTCTGTCTGTCTGTGTGTGTCTCTTTGCGCCTGTGTGTGTATGTCTGTGTGTGTCTGTCTGTATGTGTCTCTGTGCGCCTGTGTGTGTCTGTCTGTGTGTGTTTGTCTGTGTGTGTCTCTGTGCGTCTGTGTGTGTCCGTGTGTCTGTCTGTGTGTGTCTGTGTGTGTCTGTGTGTCTGTCTGTGTGTGTCTGTCTGTGTGTGTCTCTGTGCGCCTGTGTGTGTCTGTCTGTGTGTGTCTGTCTGTGTCTGTCTCTGTGCGTCTGTGTGTGTCTGTGTGTGTATGTCTGTGTGTGTGTCTGTCTGTGTGTGTCTCTGTGCGTCTGTGTGTGTCTGTCTGTGTGTGTCTGTCTTTGTGTGTCTTTGTGCGCCTGTGTGTGTCTGTCTGTGTGTGTCTGTCTGTGTGTGTCTCTGTGCGCCTGTGTGTGTCTGTCTGTGTGTGTCTGTCTGTGTGTGTCTCTGTGCGTCTGTGTGTGTCTGTGTGTGTATGTCTGTGTGTGTGTGTGTCTGTGTGTGTCTCTGTGCGTCTGTGTGTGTCTGTCTGTGTGTGTCTTTCTGTGTGTGTCTTTGTGCGCCTGTGTGTGTCTGTCTGTGTGTGTCTGTCTGTGTGTGTCTCTGTGCGTCTGTGTGTGTCTGTGTGTGTCTGTCTGTGTGTGTCTGTCTGTGTGTGTCTCTGTGCGTCTGTGTGTGTCTGTGTGTGTGTGTCTGTCTGTGTGTGTCTGTCTGTGTGTGTGTGTCTGTGTGTGTCTCTGTGCGTCTGTGTGTGTCTGTGTCTGTCTGTGTGTTTCTGTCTGTGTGTGTCTCTGTGCGCCTGTGTGTGTCTGTCTGTGTGTGTCTCTGTGCGTCTGTGTGTGTCTGTCTGTGTGTGTGTCTGTGTGTGTCTGTCTGTCTGTGTGTGTCTGTCTGTGTGTGTCTGTCTGTGTGTGTCTGTCTGTGTGTGTCTGTCTGTGTGTGTCTGTCTGTGTGTGTGTCTCTGTGTGTGTCTGTCTGTGTGTGTCTGTGTGTGTCTGTCTGTGTGTGTCTGTCTGTGTGTGTCTGTCTGTGTGTGTCTGTCTGTGTGTGTGTCTCTGTGTGTGTCTGTCTGTGTGTGTCTGTGTGTGTCTGTCTGTGTGTGTCTGTCTGTGTGTGTCTGTCTGTGTGTGTCTGTCTGTGTGTGTCTGTCTCTGTGCGTCTGTGTGTGTCTGTGTCTGTCTGTGTGTGTCTGTCTGTGTGTGTTTCTGTGCGCCTGTGTGTGTCTGTCTGTGTGTGTCTCTGTGCGCCTGTGTGTGTCTATCTGTGTGTGTCTGTCTGTGTCTGTCTGTGTGTGTCTGTCTGTGTGTCTCTCTGTGTCTGTCTGTGTCTGTCTGTCTGTGTGTCTCTCTGTGTCTGTCTGTGTCTGTCGGTCTGTGTGTGTCTCTGTGCGCCTGTGTGTGTCTGTCTGTGTCTGTCTGTCTGTCTGTGTGTGTCTCTGTGCGCCTGTGTGTGTGTGTCTGTGTGTGTCTGTCTGTGTGTGTCTGTCTGTGTCTGTCTGTGTGTGTCTGTCTGTGTGTGTCTCTGTGCGCCTGTGTGTGTCTGTCTGTGTGTGTCTGTCTGTGTGTGTCTGTCTGTGTGTGTCTGTCTGTGTGTGACTCTGTGCGCCTGTGTGTGTCTGTCTGTGTGTGTCTGTCTGTGTGTGTCTCTGTGCGCCTGTGTGTGTCTGTTTGTGTGTGTCTGTCTGTGTGTGTCTCTGTGCGTCTGTGTGTGTCTCTGTGTCTGTCTGTGTGTGTGTGTGTCTCTGTGTCTGTCTGTGTGTGTCTGTGTTTCTGTCTGTCTGTGTGTGTCTCTTTGCGCCTGTGTGTGTCTGTCTGTATGTGTCTGTCTGTATGTGTCTCTGTGCGCCTGTGTGTGTCTGTCTGTGTGTGTTTGTCTGTGTGTGTCTCTGTGCGTCTGTGTGTGTCCGTGTGTCTGTCTGTGTGTGTCTGTGTGTGTCTGTGTGTCTGTCTGTGTGTGTCTGTCTGTGTGTGTCTCTGTGCGCCTGTGTGTGTCTGTCTGTGTGTGTCTGTCTGTGTCTGTCTCTGTGCGTCTGTGTGTGTCTGTGTGTGTATGTCTGTGTGTGTGTCTGTCTGTGTGTGTCTCTGTGCGTCTGTGTGTGTCTGTCTGTGTGTGTCTGTCTTTGTGTGTCTTTGTGCGCCTGTGTGTGTCTGTCTGTGTGTGTCTGTCTGTGTGTGTCTCTGTGCGCCTGTGTGTGTCTGTCTGTGTGTGTCTGTCTGTGTGTGTCTCTGTGCGTCTGTGTGTGTCTGTGTGTGTATGTCTGTGTGTGTGTGTGTCTGTGTGTGTCTCTGTGCGTCTGTGTGTGTCTGTCTGTGTGTGTCTTTCTGTGTGTGTCTTTGTGCGCCTGTGTGTGTCTGTCTGTGTGTGTCTGTCTGTGTGTGTCTCTGTGCGTCTGTGTGTGTCTGTGTGTGTCTGTCTGTGTGTGTCTGTCTGTGTGTGTCTCTGTGCGTCTGTGTGTGTCTGTGTGTGTGTCTGTCTGTGTGTGTCTGTCTGTGTGTGTGTGTGTGTGTGTGTGTGTGTCTGTGCGTCTGTGTGTGTCTGTGTCTGTCTGTGTGTTTCTGTCTGTGTGTGTCTCTGTGCGCCTGTGTGTGTCTGTCTGTGTGTGTCTCTGTGCGTCTGTGTGTGTCTGTCTGTGTGTGTGTCTGTGTGTGTCTGTCTGTCTGTGTGTGTCTGTCTGTGTGTGTCTGTCTGTGTGTGTCTGTCTGTGTGTGTCTGTCTGTGTGTGTCTGTCTGTGTGTGTGTCTCTGTGTGTGTCTGTCTGTGTGTGTCTGTCTGTGTGTGTCTGTCTGTGTGTGTCTGTCTGTGTGTGTCTGTCTGTGTGTGTCTGTCTGTGTGTGTCTGTCTGTGTGTGTATGTCTGTGTGTGTCTGTCTGTGTGTGTCTGTCTGTGTGTGTGTCTGTGTGTGTGTGTGTGTGTCTGTGTGTGTCTGTGTTTGTGTGTGTCTGTCTGTGTGTGTCTCTGTGTGTGTCTGTCTGTGTGTGTCTGTCTGTGTGTGTCTGTCTGTGTGTGTGTCTGTGTGTGTGTGTGTGTCTGTGTGTGTCTGTGTTTGTGTGTGTCTGTCTGTGTGTGTCTCTGTGTGTGTCTGTCTGTGTGTGTGTGTCTGTGTGTGTCTGTCTGTGTGTGTCTATCTGTGTGTGTCTGTCTGTGTGTGTCTGTCTTTGTGTGTCTGTGTGTGTCTCTGTACGCCTATGTGTGTCTATCTGTGTGTGTCTCTGTGCGTCTGTGTGTGACTCTGTGTGTCTGTGTGTGTCTCTGTGTGTCTCTGTGCGTCTGCGTGTGTCTGTCTGTGTGTGTCTGTCTGTGTGTGTCTGTCTGTGTGTGTCTCTGTGCGCCTGTGTGTGTCTGTCTGTGTGTGTCTCTGTGCGTCTGTGTGTGTCTGTCTGTGTGTGTCTGTCTGTGTGTGTCTCTGTGCGTCTGTGTGTGTCTGTCTGTGTGTGTCTCTGTGCTTCTGTGTGTGTGTCTATGTGCGTCTGTGTGTGTCTGTCTGTGTGTGTCTGTGTGTCTGTCTGTGTGTGTCTATCTGTGTGTGTCTCTGTGCGTCTGTGTGTGTCTGTGTGCCTATGTCTGTATGTGCCTGTCTGTGTGCCTATGTCTGTATGTCTGTGTCTGTGTGTGTCGGTGTGTGTATGTGTGGCTGTGGGTGTCTGGGTACGCCTGTGTCCGCGCCTCTGATGTCGGCTCTGCCATCTCTACGATCTCTGTCGCCTGTGTGTGTCTGTGGGTGCCGGTCTGTATGTGTCTATGTTCGCCTGTATGTCTGTTTGTCTATGTGTGTCTCTGTTGCCTCTGCCGCCTCTGTTGTTGCCTGTGCCACCTCTGTTGTTGCCTGTGCCGCATCTGTTGTTGCCTGTGCCGCCTCTGTTGTTGCCTGTGCCGCCTCTGTTGTTGCCTGTGCCGCCTCTGTTGTTGCCTGTGCCGCCTCTGTTGTTGCCTGTGCCGCCTCTGCCGCCTCTGTTGTTGCCTGTGCCGCCCCTGTTGTTGCCTGTGCCGTCTCTACCGCCTCCGTTGTTGCCTGTGCGGTCTCTACCGCCTCTGTTGTTGCCTGTGCCGCCTCTGTTGTTGCCTGTGCTGCCTCTGTTGTTGCCTGTGCTGCCTCTGTTGTTGCCTGTGCCGTCTCTACCGCCTCTGTTGTTGCCTGTGCCGCCTCTGTTGTTGCCTGTGCCGTCTCTACCGCCTCTGTTGTTGCATGTGCCGTCTCCGTTGTTGCCTGTGCCGTCTCTACCGCCTCTGTTGTTGCCTGTGCCGCCTCTGTTGTTGCCTGTGCCGCCTCTGTTGTTGCCTGTGCCGTTTCTGCCGCCTCCGTTGTTGCCTGTGCCATCTCTACCGCCTCTGTTGTTGCCTGTGCGGCCTCTGTTGTTGCCTGTGCCGTCTCTGCCGCCTCAGTTGTTGCCTGTGCCATCTCTACCGCCTCTGTTGTTGCCTGTGCCGCCTCTGTTGTTGCCTGTGCCGTCTCTGCCGCCTCCGTTGTTGCCTGTTCCGTCTCTACCGCCTCTGTTGTTGCCTGTGCCGTCTCTACCGCCTCTGTTGTTGCCTGTGCCGTCTCTACCGCCTCTGTTGTTGCCTGTGCCGTCTCTACCGCCTCTGTTGTTGCCTGTGCCGTGTCTACCGCCTCTGTTGTTGCCTGTGCCGTCTCTACCGCCTCTGTTGTTGCCTGTGCCTTCTCTACCGCCTGTGTTGTTGCCTGTGCCGTCTCTACCGCCTCTGTTGTTGCCTGTGCCGTCTCTACCGCCTCTGTTGTTGCCTGTGCCGCCTCTGTTGTTGCCTGTGCCGTGTCTGCCGCCTCCGTTGTTGCCTGTGCCGTCTCTACCGCCTCTGTTGTTGCCTGTGCCGTCTCTACCGCCTCTGTTGTTTCCTGTGCCGCCTCTGTTGTTGCCTGTGCCGTCTCTGTTGTTGCCTGTGCCGTCTCTGCCGCCTCCGTTGTTGCCTGTTCCGTCTCTACCGCCTCTGTTGTTGCCTGTGCCGTCTCTACCGCCTCTGTTGTTGCCTGTGCCGTCTCTACCGCCTCTGTTGTTGCCTGTGCCGTCTCTACCGCCTCTGTTGTTGCCTGTGCCGTGTCTACCGCCTCTGTTGTTGCCTGTGCCGTCTCTACCGCCTCTGTTGTTGCCTGTGCCTTCTCTACCGCCTGTGTTGTTGCCTGTGCCGTCTCTACCGCCTCTGTTGTTGCCTGTGCCGTCTCTACCGCCTCTGTTGTTGCCTGTGCCGCCTCTGTTATTGCCTGTGCCGTGTCTGCCGCCTCCGTTGTTGCCTGTGCCGTCTCTACCGCCTCTGTTGTTGCCTGTGCCGTCTCTACCGCCTCTGTTGTTGCCTGTGCCGCCTCTGTTGTTGCCTGTGCCGTCTCTACCGCCTCTGTTGTTGCCTGTGCCGCCTCTGTTGTTGCCTGTGCCGTCTCTACCGCCTCTGTTGTTGCCTGTGCCGCCTCTGTTGTTGCCTGTACCGTCTCTACCGCCTCTGTTGTTGCCTGTGCCGCCTCTGTTGTTGCCTGTGCCGTCTCTACCGCCTCTGTTGTTGCCTGTGCCGCCTCTGTTGTTGCCTGTGCCGTCTCTACCGCCTCTGTTGTTGCCTGTGCCGCCTCCGTTGTTGCCTGTGCCGTCTCTACCGCCTCTGTTGTTGCCTATGCCGCCTCTGTTGTTGTCTGTGCCGTCTCTGCCGCCTCTGTTGTTGCCTGTGCCGCCTCTGTTGTTGCCTGTGCCGTCTCTGCCACCTCTGTTGTTGCCTGTGCCGCCTCTGTTGTTGCCTGTGCCGCCTCTGTTGTTGCCTGTGCCGTCTCTGCCGCCTCCGTTGTTGCCTGTGCCGTCTCTACCGCCTCTGTTGTTGCCTGTGCCGCCTCTGTTGTTGCCTGTGCCGTCTTTGCCGCCTCCGTTGTTGCCTTTGCCGTCTCTACCGCCTCTGTTGTTGCCTGTGCCGCCTCTGTTGTTGCCTTGCCGTCTCTGCCGCCTCCGTTGTTGCCTTTGCCGCCTCTACCGCCTCTGTTGTTGCCTGTGCCGTCTCTACCGCCTCTGTTGTTGCCTATGCCGTCTCTACCGCCTCTGTTGTTGCCTGTGCCGTCTCTACCGCCTCTGTTGTTGCCCGTGCCGTGTCTACCGCCTCTGTTGTTGCCTGTGCCGTCTCTACCACCTCTGTTGTTGCCTGTGCCGTCTCTAACGCCTCTGTTGTTGCCTGTGCCGTCTCTACCGCCTCTGTTGTTGCCTGTGCCGTCTCTACCGCCTCTGTTGTTGCCTGTGCCGCCTCTGTTGTTGCCTGTGCCGTCTCTAACGCCTCTGTTGTTGCCTGTGCCGTCTCTACCGCCTCTGTTGTTGCCTGTGCCGTCTCTACCGCCTCTGTTGTTGCCTGTGCCGCCTCTGTTGTTGCCTGTGCCGTCTCTGCCGCCTCCGTTGTTGCCTGTGCCGTCTCTACAGCCTCTGTTGTTGCCTGTGCCGTCTCTGCCACCTCTGTTGTTGCCTGTGCCGCCTCTGTTGTTGCCTGTGCCGCCTCCGTTGTTGCCTGTGCCGTCTCTGCCGCCTCCGTTGTTGCCTGTGCCGTCTCTACCGCCTCTGTTGTTGCCTGTGCCGTCTCTACCGCCTCTGTTGTTGCCTGTGCCGCCTCTGTTGTTGCCTGTGCCGCCTCTGTTGTTGCCTGTGCCGTCTCTGCCGCCTCCGTTGTTGCCTGTTCCGTCTCTACCGCCTCTGTTGTTGCCTGTGCCGTCTCTACCGCCTCTGTTGTTGCCTGTGCCGTCTCTACCGCCTCTGTTGTTGCCTGTGCCGTCTCTACCGCCTCTGTTGTTGCCTGTGCCGTGTCTACCGCCTCTGTTGTTGCCTGTGCCGTCTCTATCGCCTCTGTTGTTGCCTGTGCCTTCTCTACCGCCTGTGTTGTTGCCTGTGCCGTCTCTACCGCCTCTGTTGTTGCCTGTGCCGTCTCTACCGCCTCTGTTGTTGCCTGTGCCGCCTCTGTTGTTGCCTGTGCCGTGTCTGCCGCCTCCGTTGTTGCCTGTGCCGTCTCTACCGCCTCTGTTGTTGCCTGTGCCGTCTCTACCGCCTCTGTTGTTGCCTGTGCCGCCTCTGTTGTTGCCTGTGCCGTCTCTACCGCCTCTGTTGTTGCCTGTGCCGCCTCTGTTGTTGCCTGTGCCGTCTCTACCGCCTCTGTTGTTGCCTGTGCCGCCTCTGTTGTTGCCTGTACCGTCTCTACCGCCTCTGTTGTTGCCTGTGCCGCCTCTGTTATTGCCTGTGCCGTCTCTACCGCCTCTGTTGTTGCCTGTGCCGCCTCTGTTGTTGCCTGTGCCGTCTCTACCGCCTCTGTTGTTGCCTGTGCCGCCTCCGTTGTTGCCTGTGCCGTCTCTACCGCCTCTGTTGTTGCCTATGCCGCCTCTGTTGTTGTCTGTGCCGTCTCTGCCGCCTCTGTTGTTGCCTGTGCCGCCTCTGTTGTTGCCTATGCCGCCTCTGTTGTTGTCTGTGCCGTCTCTGCCGCCTCTGTTGTTGCCTGTGCCGCCTCTGTTGTTGCCTGTGCCGTCTCTGCCACCTCTGTTGTTGCCTGTGCCGCCTCTGTTATTGCCTGTGCCGCCTCTGTTGTTGCCTGTGCCGTCTCTGCCGCCTCCGTTGTTGCCTGTGCCGTCTCTACCGCCTCTGTTGTTGCCTGTGCCGCCTCTGTTGTTGCCTGTGCCGTCTTTGCCGCCTCCGTTGTTGCTTTTGCCGTCTCTACCGCCTCTGTTGTTGCCTGTGCCGCCTCTGTTGTTGCCTGTGCCGTCTCTGCCGCCTCCGTTGTTGCCTGTGCCGCCTCTACCGCCTCTGTTGTTGCCTGTGCCGTCTCTACCGCCTCTGTTGTTGCCTATGCCGTCTCTACCGCCTCTGTTGTTGCCTGTGCCGTCTCTACCGCCTCTGTTGTTGCCTGTGCCGTCTCTACCGCCTCTGTTGTTGCCCGTGCCGTGTCTACCGCCTCTGTTGTTGCCTGTGCCGTCTCTACCACCTCTGTTGTTGCCTGTACCGTCTCTAACGCCTCTGTTGTTGCCTGTGCCGTCTCTACCGCCTCTGTTGTTGCCTGTGCCGTCTCTACCGCCTCTGTTGTTGCCTGTGCCGCCTCTGTTGTTGCCTGTGCCGTCTCTAACGCCTCTGTTGTTGCCTGTGCCGTCTCTACCGCCTCTGTTGTTGCCTGTGCCGTCTCTACCGCCTCTGTTGTTGCCTGTGGCGCCTCTGTTGTTGCCTGTGCCGTCTCTGCCGCCTCCGTTGTTGCCTGTGCCGTCTCTACAGCCTCTGTTGTTGCCTGTGCCGTCTCTGCCACCTCTGTTGTTGCCTGTGCCGCCTCTGTTGTTGCCTGTGCCGTCTCTGCCGCCTCCGTTGTTGCCTGTGCCGTCTCTACCGCCTCTGTTGTTGCCTGTGCCGCCTCTGTTGTTGCCTGTGCCGTCTCTGCCGCCTCCGTTGTTGCCTGTGCCGTCTCTACCGCCTCTGTTGTTGCCTGTGCCGTCTCTGCCACCTCTGTTGTTGCCTGTGCCGCCTCTGTTGTTGCCTGTGCCGTCTCTGCCACCTCTGTTGTTGCCTGTGCCGCCTTTGTTGTTGCCTGTGCCGCCTCTGTTGTTGCCTGTGCCGCCTCCGTTGTTGCCTGTGCCGTCTCTGCCGCCTCCGTTGTTGCCTGTGCCGTCTCTACCGCCTCTGTTGTTGCCTGTGCCGTCTCTGCCACCTCTGTTGTTGCCTGTGCCGCCTCTGTTGTTGCCTGTGCCGTCTCTGCCGCCTCCGTTGTTGCCTGTGCCGTCTCTACCGCCTCTGTTGTTGCCTGTGCCGCCTCTGTTGTTGCCTGTGCCGTCTATGCCGCCTCCGTTGTTGCCTGTGCCGTCTCTACCGCCTCTGTTGTTGCCTGTGCCGTCTCTGCCACCTCTGTTGTTGCCTGTGCCGCCTCTGTTGTTGCCTGTGCCGTCTCTGCCACCTCTGTTGTTGCCTGTGCCGCCTTTGTTGTTGCCTGTGCCGCCTCTGTTGTTGCCTGTGCCGCCTCCGTTGTTGCCTGTGCCGTCTCTGCCGCCTCTGTTGTTGCCTGTGCCGTCTCTGCCACCTCCATTGTTGCCTGTGCCGTCTCTGCCGCCTCTGTTGTCGCCTCTGTTGTCGCCTCTGTTGTTGCCTCTACCGCCTCTGCCGCCTCCGTTGTTGCCCCTGCCGCCTCCGTTGTTGCCTGTGCTGCCCCTGTCGCCTCTGTTGTCGCCTCTACCGGCTCTGTCGCATCTATTGTCGTCTCGGTTGTCTCCTCTGTTTTCGTCTCTGTTGTCTCCTCTATTGTCTCTGTCTCCTTTGTTGTCTCCGTCTCCTCTATTGTCTATCTGTCGTCTCTGCCACCTCTTTTGTCTCGTTGCCTCTTTTGTCGCCTCTTTTTTGCCTCTACCGTCTCCATTCTCTCGACCGTCTCCTCTGTGGTAGGATCTGGCTGGATAGAATTCGGTGGCTATGCAATAGTGCAATACTTCCACACCACAGATGCATCGACCATCTAGGGAGCAACCCGGACACCCAACAATTCTGGCCGCCTCGGCGATATTCGACCCACACCACAGAAAAAGAAGGCTCGCCTGGTCGTGCTAGCAGCCATTTGCAAATAGAATACCTCGGGTGGCATGCCTAGGAGGCCACAAACCCTCCAGGGATACAAAACACATAGCCACCACCACAACCCACAACATACAGCTCTGCATACTCTAGGGAGACCCATGCCGCCGCCGTCTCACGCGAAATATGGCCCAAGATAGTAGCCGGGCCCTTCCACTCGGCAGCCTGCCGTTCGAGCTCCCCAAGATCTACAAACTCGTGCTTCTCTGCCCGGCTATCGTATTCGGCCTGGGCAACACGAAATTGTTCGTACAAAAAGTGGGGGGTATACCCTCCTCGTACAAAGTCCATCTCGCAAACAGCTGTAGGGGTTTGCCGTGTGCACGGCTTTCTTTTCCAACTCTACATCTCGAAATGGAAAACTAGTAGGTCTACACAGCGCCAATAAAAGACTACCAAGGAAGATGGAGAGTCTGCAACAGTCGTAGAAACAACAATATGGAGGTGGGCAGAATTCGCGCAATGGAACGTGCCGTGCAGACTCCATTCTATATCTTGGAAGGCTCGAATCTATATGCTAACCGCGGCGGTTCGATAGGCTCTACCACATAGTTGCCCTAGTGCAACAGACAACAACGATAGAGAGTACAGAGACGGCGGCCCCCTAGCGCAACAGACTATAGATACAACAACCACCCATTGCAACGAGCCCCTAGCACGATAGACTCCTAGTGCAACCGGCTCCCCGATACAATCGTATGCTGTTGGCTCCCATCGTTCCTACTATATTTGCCGGTCCCTAGTAGGTAGGACAAAAAAAAACAAGACTATGGTTGCTCGCACTCGCGGTTGCCCTGCCGAAAATTACGCTATAGTTAGGCTTCGGATGCGCAGGGTAGCACCTCGACTACGGCTCAAACCGCTGGATCCCTTGGGGGTCAGAGGGTTCCCACCACCAATAATCAGACATGTGTTGGGGTGTGTATTTGATTGATACGACGCTACCCTGGACCTCGACGCGCAGGGTACCCCCTCGACTACGGCTCAAACCGCTATTATACACCTACTGTACTTGTATTGTGTTGTCGATGTGTGATTGTGTACTTGTATTGTACTGTTGATGTGTGATTGTGTACTTGTATTGTACTGTTGATGTGTGATTGTGTAATTGTGTTGTACTGTTGATGTGTGATTGTGTACTTGTGTTGTGTTGTCGATGAATGATTGTGTACTTGTATTGTACTGTTGATGTATGATTAGTTAGTTAGTTAGTTAGTTAGTTAGTTAGTTAGTTAGTTAGTTAGTTAGTTAGTTAGTTAGTTAGTTAGTTAGTCGCAGTTTCAACTTCACAGAAACGGGTCGTCCACATTATGCTCCGTTCCTGTGCCAGTGAATATCACACAAAACGCTCCTATCTGCCCAATGTGAACAGTGGAAAAGACAGGAGTCTCGACAAACAACAGTCCGCACAGATACACTGTGCATAATGCCGCCGCCAGAATGTCAACACACCAGTCCCCCACGAAACACCCAATTCATCTCTGATGGAATCGGCAGTCATTTTCCTATCTGGATGTTTTCTAGATGTTCACCTACACAGTCCACGAAAATACAGTTCCTCACCGATGGCAGTGGCAGTCAACCAGAAGCCCAGCAGCCACGCATTTCTGCATAAGGCAAAAACCGGTCAACTCTGGGACATAGCCACTTGCCATCACTCCGAACATGCAGTCACGTTCCAAAAATAAAAACTTGGGCAGATTCAAAAGCACTTCACACGAAACTCACAGCTCACAGTGTCGCGTCACGCACTCACTCAGCAGCAGGGCGACGGAACCATCATGCCTCCTTAGTCGCCTCTTACGACATGCGTGGTAGGCAACAGTGGTGCTATTCTTTGCTTCCCTTATGGGCCCCGGCAACACACGGCATGATGTATGATTGTGTACATGTATTGCATTGTTGATGTGTGATTGTGTTCTTGTATTGTTTTGATGTGTGATTGTGTACTTGTGTTGTCGATGAATGATTGTGTACTTGTAATGTGTTGTCGATGATTAAATATGTACTTGTATTGTGCTGTCGGTGATTGTATGCTTGTATTGTGTTGTCGGTGATTGTATGCTTGGTTTGTGCTGTCGGTGATTGTATGCTTGGTTTGTGCTGTCGATGTGTGATTGCATATATTTATTGTGCTGTTCATGTTTGTACACGCGTATACAATTTTGTTTTCTGTGTTTGTGTGTGTGTGTGTGTGAGCGCGCGAAATTGTAGTTTAGTTAATGAGTGTGCATGTGTTTTATGGGTTTAGTTGGTGTGTGTGTGTGTGAGTGTGTATGTGTGTGTGCGTGTGTGTGTGTTGCTGTTTTTTCTCTTATAATTGTGTGTATGTGTGTCTGTGTCTGTGAGCGCGCGAAATTGTAGTTTAATTAGTGAGTGTGCATGTGTTTTATGGGTTTAGTTGGTGTGTGTGTTTTTGTGTGTGTGTGTCTGTCTGTCTGTCTGTGAGCGCGCGAAATTGTAGTTTAGTTAGTGAGTGTGCGTGTGTTTTATGGGTTTAGTTGGTGTGTGTGTGAGTGTGTGTGTGTGTATCAGTCTGTCGGTCTGTCTGTCCGTCCGTCCGTCCGTCTGTCTGTCTGTCTGTCTGTCTGTCTGTCTGTCTGTCTGTCTTTTTGGCTGTCTGTCTGTCTGTCAGTCTATGGAGTTGTTCCGGCGATCTGTGTCTGAACAACTGTGTCGTTCGTCTGTGCATAATTATCTTATTGTTGTGAGATTCTGTAGGTGTACTTCATCCATCCATCATGTGCCATGCCGGTAAGCGTGGGCGGTCATGTTCTGCCATCTCACTCGATCAACAGAGTCGTGGATCAGTTCCGTGTTTCTGTCTCGACCATGCCACAAGGCCAAGTCATCCAGATACTTGTTTCTAGGTCTTCCCCTTGATCTGTTCCCCTCGATCTTACCAGTTGTAACCAAGCTCTCCAAATCATTTCTTCTCATAACATGCCCAAAAAATTGTGACTGTCTACGTCTAATGTCTCTGATAAGTTTACGATCTTCATTTGTTTCTTGAAGGACTTGTTCATTGGTCTTTCTGGCTGTCCATGGTATTCTTTGCATTTTCTTCAGAAACCACATCTCTACAGCCATCAGATGTTTTTCAGCCTGGCTGCTCATTGTCCAAGCTTCACATCCATATAAAAGTACAGGTTCTATGTAGCATCTCAACACTCTTTTTCTCGTTTCAATTGACATCTTTTTATTGGTCAGTATGTTTTTCATCTTGCTAAAGGCTACTTTTGCCATGGCGATTCTTGTTCTAATCTCTTCAAGGCATCTCCCATCAGATGTTATTACTGTTCCGAGATAATTGTACCTATTCACTTGTTGAAGAATATTCCCATTTACTTGTATACTACACTGTGGTATTTCGTTCTTCCCAGTGACGACCATAATCTGTGTCTTTTTACAATTTAATTCTAACCCTATTTGTTCACTGTGTGTAACAACCGCATCTACTAAATTGGGCAGGTCCTGTTCATTGTCTGCAATCAAGACTGTATCATCTTCATATCTAATGTTATTGATGCATCGTCCCCCAATGTTGATTCCTTCCATATTTTCAATATTTCTGAAAATATTTTCACTGTACAGGGAAAACAGATCTGGAGACATTACACATCCCTGTCTCACACCTCTCTTAATAGGCTGATATTGGCTAACTTCATTATCAACTCTTATGGCAGCTTGTTGTTTCCAATATATGTTTTTTACAAGTCTAAGGTCTTTCCCATCAATTTGTAGATCTTCAAGCATCCTTATCATGTTGACATATCTCACTTTATCAAAAGCCTTTGTGTAGTCAATAAAGCAAAGGTGTAGATCTTTGTTTACTTCTATAGAACGTTCGATTACGGTTCTCAGTATATACACAGCATTTACTGTACCCTTGCCTACTACAAACCCACATTGTTCTTCTCCTATTTCAGGTTGTATTTTCCTCCTAACTCTTTGCATGATAATTCTTAGCAAAATCTTCGTGATGTGACTCATTATACTAATTCTTCGATGTTGATCACATTCCAAGGCTCCTGATTTCTTTGGGATTGCAATAAATACAGAATTACATAACTCATGAGGTATATTTCCAGTATCATATATTGTATTAAGCAGACTGGTAACTTTATCTATTCCATATTCTTCTAAAGCATTAATCATTTCTGTTGTGACGCTGTCTGGACCGGGGGTCTTGCCAGATTTCATATGATTAAGAGCATTCTGAACCTCCATCTTCAAAATTGCTGGCCCTTCATTGTTATTTTGAACAATATATTGTTCGTCTCTGTTATCGTCATAAAGGTTTTTCACGTAATCTGACCATACATGTAAAATCTGATCTTTTTCTATTATGACTATCTGTGCATAATTATCTTATTGTTGTGAGATTCTGTAGGTGTACTATCTGTGCATAATTATCTTATTGTTGTGAGATTCTGTAGGTGTACTATCTGTGTATAATTATCTTATTGTTGTGAGATTCTGTAGGTGTACTATCTGTGTATAATTATCTTATTGTTGTGAGATTCTGTAGGTGTGCTATGTGTGTGTATCACTTAACACGTGTATTATTGGTATATTTCTGTAGTTGAGCTGTGTGGTGTAATTGTAAACATTTCTATTTTTGGTATGTGTCTATAATTGTGTTGTATGTGTGTGATTGTAAGTATGTATGTTATTGGTGTGTGTCTGGTTGTGTTGTATGTGTTTGATTGTATGTACGTATGTTCACTGCAGTGGAAAAAGAAATTATTTGGAGACATTATACATCCTGTCTCACACCTCTCTTAATAGGAGGTATTGACCTACTTCATTATCAATCTTTATGGCAGCCAGTTGTTTCCAAAATGTGTTGTTTACAAGTCTGAGGTTTTTCCTATCAATGAGAGAGTAAATCTGCAAGGTGTTGTACGACTCCCTTTGTAACCCGATGGGTTTTCGGTAACCACTGCGATTGCCTCCCCTGGCGGTCTAGCAAGTGGAATATCAGCACCAGGTATGTTTACAGATCGATATATTGCCAGAAATCAATCTGTAAATCTATGAGGTTTAAGTGTTTAGCGCTGCCACGATTCGTTCCCACGCTACTGCAGATTGTCCCTGTAGCATTTCTCCGTGTTTGTGTCTGGGCACTCAAATATTTGTCCTCAGTCGACACCCAACCCACAACTCGGGGATGACGGGTCGGTAGAGTGACGTGCTGCTTGTCTGAGCAAATATTGCCCTGCTGTATGTGTCTGAGAAATTATTGCCTGCTGTATGTGTCTGAGCAATTATTGCCTGCTGTATGTGTTTGAGCAATTATTGCCTGCTGTATGTGTTTGAGCAAATATTGCCCTGCTGTATGTGTCTGAGAAATTATTCCCTGCTGTATATGTCTGAGCAATTATTCCCTGCTGTATGTGTTTGAGCAATTATTCCCTGCTGTATGTGTCTGAGCAATTATTCCCTGCTGTATGTGTCTGAGAAATTATTGCCTGCTGTATGTGTCTGAGAAATTATTGGCTGCTGTGTTTGAGCAATTATTCCCTGCTGTATGTGTCTGAGCAATTATTCCCTGCTGTATGTGTCTGAGAAATTATTCCCTGCTGTATATGTCTGAGCAATTATTCCCTGCTGTATGTGTTTGAGCAATTATTCCCTGCTGTATGTGTCTGAGCAATTATTCCCTGCTGTATGTGTCTGAGCAATTATTGCCTGCTGTGTTTGAGCAATTATTCCCTGCTGTATGCGTCTGAGCAATTATTGCCTGCTGTGTTTGAGCAATTATTCCCTGCTGTATATGTCTGATCAATTATTTCATACTGTGTGTGTCTGAGCAATTATTCCCTGCTGTGTGTGTCTGGGCAATTATTTCATACTCTGTGTGTCTGAGCAATTATTTCATACTGTGTGTGTCTGAGCAATTATTTCATACTGTGTGTGTCTGACCAATTATTTCATACTGTGTGTGTCTGAGCAATTATTTCATACTGTGTGTGTCTCAGCAATTATTTCATACTGAGTGTGTCTGAGCAATTATTTCATACTGTGTGTGTTTGCAATTATTTCATACTGTGTGTGTCTGAGCAATTATTTCATACTGTGTGTGTCTGAGCAATTATTTCATACTGTGTGTGTCTGAGCAATTATTCCCTGCTGTATATGTCTGAGCAATTATTCCCTGCAGTATGTGTCTGAGCAATTATTCCCTGCTGTATGTGTCTGAGCAATTATTCCCTGCTGTATGTGTCTAAGCAATTATTCCCTGCTGTATGTGTCTGAGCAATTATTCCCTGCTGTATATGACTGAGCAATTATTCCCTGCTGTATATGTCTGAGCAATTATTCCCTGCTGTATATGTCTGAGCAATTATTCCTTGCTGTATGTTTCTGAGCAATTATTCCCTGCTGTATGTGTCTGAGCAATTATTCCCTGCTGTATATGTCTGAGCAATTATTCCCTGCTGTATATGTCTGAGCAATTATTCCCTGCTGTATATGTCTGAGCAATTATTCCCTGCTGCATGTGTCTGAGCATATATTCCCTGCTGTATGTGTCTGAGCAATTATTCCCTGCTGTATGTGTCTGAGAAATTAGTCCCTGCTGTATGTGTCTGAGCAATTATTCCCTGCTGTATATGTCTAAGCCATTATTCCCTGCTGTATATGTCTGAGCAATTATTCCCTGCTGTATGTGTCTGAGCAATTATTCCCTGCTGTATGTGTCTGAGCAATTATTCCCTGCTGTATGTGTCTAAGCCATTATTCCCTGCTGTATGTGTCTAAGCCATTATTACCTGCTGTATGTGATCTACCAATTATTCCTTGCTGTGTGTGTCTGAGCAACTATTCCCTGCTGTATATGTCTGAGCAATTATTCCCTGCTGTATGTGTCTAAGCCATTATTCCCTGCTGTATGTGTCTAAGCAATTATTCCCTGCTGTATGTGTCTGAGCAATTATTCCCTGCTGTATGTGTTCTAGCAATTATTCCCTGCTGTATGTGTCTAAGCCATTATTCCCTGCTGTATGTGGTCTAGCACCTATTCCCTGCTGTATGTGTCTAAGCCATTATTCCCTGCTGTATATGTCTGAGCAATTATTCCCTGCTGTATGTGTCTGAGCAATTATTCCTTGCTGTATGTGTCTAAGCAATTATTCCCTGCTGTATGTGTCTAAGCCATTATCCCCTGCTGTATGTGTTCTAGCAATTATTCCCTGCTGTATGTGTCTAAGCAAATATTCCCTGCTGTATATGTCTGAGCAATTATTCCCTGCTGTATATGTCTAAGCCATTATTCCCTGCTGTATGTGTCTAAGGCATTATTCCCTGCTGTATGTGTCTGAGCAATTATTCCCTGCTGTATGTGTCTGAGCAATTATTCCCTGCCGTATGTGTTCTAGCAATTATTCCCTGCTGTATGTGTCTGAGCAATTATTCCCTGCTGTATGTGTCTGAGCAATTATTCACTGCTGTATATGTCTAAGCCATTATTCCCTGCTGTATGTGTCTAAGCCATTATTCCCTTTTGTATGTATCTGAGCAATTATTCCCTGCTGTATGTGTCTAAGCCATTATTCCATGCTGTATGTGTCTAAGCCATTATTCCCTGCTGTATGTGTTCTAGCAATTATTCCCTGCTGTGTGTGTCTGAGCAATTATTCCCTGCTGTATATGTCTGAGCAATTATTCCCTGCTGTATGTGTCTTAGCCATTATTCCCTGCTGTATATGTCTGAGCAATTATTCCCTGCTGTATGTGTCTGAGCAATTATTCCCTGCTGTATGTGTCTAAGCAATTATTCCCTGCTGTATGTGTCTAAGCCATTATTCCCTGCTGTATGTGTTCTAGCAATTATTCCCTGCTGTATGTGTCTAAGCAATTATTCCCTGCTGTATATGTCTGCGCAATTATTCCCTGCTGTATATGTCTAAGCCATTATTTCCTGCTGTATGTGTCTAAGCCATTATTCCCTGCTGTATGTGTCTGAGCAATTATTCCCTGCTGTATGTGTCTGAGCAATTATTCCTTGCTGTATGTGTTCTAGCAATTATTCCCTGCTGTATGTATCTGAGCAATTATTCCCTGCTGTATGTGTCTGAGCAATTATTTCATACTGTGTGTGTCTCAGCAATTATTCCCTGCTGTATATGTCTGAGCAATTATTCCCTGCTGTATGTGTCTAAGCCATTATTCCCTGCTGTATGTGTCTGAGCAATTATTCCCTGCTGTATGTGTCTGAGCAATTATTTCATACTGTGTTTGTCTGAGCAATTATTCCCTGCTGTATATGTCTGAGCCATTATTCCCTGCTGTATATGTCTGAGCAATTATTCCCTGCTGTATATGTCTGAGCTATTATTCCCTGCTGTATATGTCTGAGCAATTATTCCCTGCTGTATGTGTCTTAACAATTATTCCCTGCTGTATATGTCTAAGCCATTATTCCCTGCTGTATATGTCTGAGCTATTATTCCCTGCAGTATATGTCTGAGCTATTATTCCCTGCTGTATGTGTCTGAGCAATTATTCCCTGCTGTATGTATCTGAGCAATTATTCCCTGCTTTATGTGTCTGAGCAATTATTTCATACTCTGTGTGTCTGGGCAATTATTCCCTGCTGTATATGTCTGAGCAATTATTCCCTGCTGTATGTGTCTGTGCAATTATTCCCTGCTGTATATGTCTGAGCATGTATTCCCTGCTGTATGTGTCTGAGCAATTATTCCCTGCTGTATATGTCTAAGCCATTATTCCCTGCTGTATATGTCTGAGCAATTATTCCCTGCTGTATGTGTCTGAGCAATTATTCCCTGCTGTATGTGTCTGAGAATTTATTCCCTGCTGTGTGTGTCTGAGCAATTATTCACTGCTGTATATGTCTAAGCAATTATTTCCTGCTATATGTGTTCTAGCAATTATTCCCTGCTGTATGTGTCTAAGCCATTATTCCCTGCTGTATGTGCCTGAGCAATTATTCCTTGCTGTATGTGTTCTAGCAATTATTCCCTGCTGTATGTGTTCTAGCAATTATTCCCTGCTGTATGTGTCTAAGCCATTATTCCCTGCTGTATGTGCCTGAGCAATTATTCCTTGCTGTATGTGTTCTAGCAATTATTCCCTGCTGTATGTGTCTAAACAATTATTCCCTGCTGTATGTGTCTGAGCAATTATTCCCTGCTGTGTGTGTCTGAGGAATTATTCCCTGCTGTATGTGTCTGAGCAATTATTCCCTGCTGTATGTGTCTAAGCCATTATTCCCTGATGTATGTGTCTGTGCAATTATTCCCTGCTGTATGTGTCTGAGCAATTATTCCCTACTGTATGTGTGTGAGCAATTATTTCATACTGTGTGTGTCTGAGCAATTATTCCCTGCTGTATGTGTCTGAGCAATTATTTCATACTGTGTGTGTCTGAGCAATTATTCCCTGCTGTATGTGTCTGAGCAATTATTTCATATTGTGTGTGTCTGAGCAATTATTCCCTGCTGTATGTGTCTGAGCAATTATTTTATACTGTGTGTGTGTGAGCAATTGTTCCCTGCTGTATGTGTCTGAGCAATTATTTCATACTGTGTGTGTCTGAGCAATTATTCCCTGCTGTATGTGTCTGAGCAATTATTTCATACTGTGTGTGTCTGAGCAATTATTCCCTGCTGTATGTGTCTGGGCAATTATTTCATACTGTGTGTGTGTGAGCAATTATTCCCTGCTGTATTTGACTCAGCAATTATTTTATACTGTGTGTGTGTGAGCAATTGTTCCCTGCTGTATGTGTCTGGTAAATTATTTCATACTGTGTGTGTCTGAGCAATTATTCCCTGCTGTATGTGTCTGAGCAATTATTCCTTGCTGTATGTGTCTGAGCAATTATTCCCTGCTTTATGTGTCTAAGCCATTATTTCCTGCTGTATGTGTCTGAGCAATTATTTCATACTGTGTGTGTCTGAGCAATTATTCCTTGCTGTATGTGTCTGAGCAATTATTTCATACTGTGTGTGTCTGAGCAATTATTCCCTGCTGTATATGTCTAAGCCATTATTTCCTGTTGTATGTTTCTGAGCAATTATTCCCTGCTGTATGTGTCTGAGCAATTATTCCCTGCTGTATATGTCTGAGCAATTATTCCCTGCTGTATGTGTCTAAGCAATTATTCCCTGCTGTATGTGTCTGAGCAATTATTCCCTGCTGTGTGTGTCTGATCAATTATTCCCTGCTGTATATGTCTGAGCTATTATTCCCTGCTGTATATGTCTGAGCTATTATTCCCTGCTGTATGTGTCTGAGCAATTATTTCATACTGTGTGTGTCTGAGCAATTATTCCCTGCTGTATATGTCTGAGCAATTATTCCCTGCTGTATGTGTCTGAGCAATTATTCCCTGCTGTATATGTCTGAGCAATTATTCCCTGCTGTATGTGTCTGAGCAATTATTCCCTGCTTTATATGTCTAAGCCATTATTCCCTGCTGTATATGTCTGATCAATTATTCCCTGCTGTATGTGTCTGAGCAATTATTCCCTGCTGTATATGTCTGAGCAATTATTCCCTGCTGTATGTGTCTGAGCAATTATTCCCTGCTGTATATGTCTAAGCAATTATTCCCAGCTGTATGTGTCTAAGCCATTATTCCCTGCTGTATGTGCCTGAGAAATTATTCCCTGCTGTATGTGTTCTAGCAATTATTCCCTCCTGTATGTGTCTAAGCAATTATTCCCTGCTGTATGTGTCTGAGCAATTATTCCCTGCTGTGTGTGTCTGAGCAATTATTCCCTGCTATATGTGTCTGAGCCATTATTCCCTGCTGTATGTGTCTAAGCCATTATTCCCTGCTGTATGTGTCTGAGCAATTATTCCCTGCTGTATGTATCTGAGCAATTATTCCCTGCTGTATGTGTCTGAGCAATTATTTCATACTGTGTGTGTCTGAGCAATGATTCCCTGCTGTATGTGTCTGAGCAATTATTTCATACTGTGTGTGTCTGAGCAATTATTCTCTGCTGTATGTGACTGAGCAATTATTGCATACTGGGTGTGTCTGAGCAATTATTCCCTGCTGTATGTGTCTGAGCAATTATTTCATACTGTGTGTGTCTGAGCAATTATTCCCTGCTGTATGTGTCTGAGCAATTATTTCATACTGTGTGTGTCTGAGCAAATATTCCCTGCTGTATGTGACTGAGTAATTATTCCCTGCTGTATGTGTCTAAGCCATTATTCCCTGCTGTATGTGTCTAAGCCATTATTCCCTGCTGTATGTGTCTAAGCCATTATTTCATACTGTATGTGTCTGAGCAATTATTCCCTGCTTTATATATGTCTGAGCAATTATTCCCTGCTGTATGTGTCTGAGCAATTATTCCCTGCTGTATGTGTCTGAGCAATTATTTCATACTGTCTGTGTCTGACCCATTATTCCCTGCTGTATGTGTCTAAGCCATTATTTCATACTGTATGTGTCTGAGCAATTATTCCCTGCTGTATATGTCTGAGCAATTATTCCCTGCTGTATGTGTCTGAGCAATTATTCCCTGCTGTATGTGTCTGAGCAATTATTTCATACTGTCTGTGTCTGACCCATTATTCCCTGCTGTATGTGTCTGAGCAATTATTTCATACTGTGTGTGTCTGAGCAATTATTCCCTGCTGTATGTGTCTGAGCAATTATTCCCTGCTGTGTGTGTCTGAGGAATTATTCCCTGCTGTATGTGTCTGAGCAATTATTCCCTGCTGTATGTGTCTAAGCCATTATTCCCTGCTGTGTGTGTCTGTGCAATTATTCCCTGCTGTATGTGTCTGAGCAATTATTCCCTGCTGTATGTGTCTGAGCAATTATTTCATACTGTGTGTGTCTGAGCAATTATTCCCTGCTGTATGTGTCTGAGCAATTATTTCATTCTGTGTGTGTCTGAGCAATTATTCCCTGCTGTATGTGTCTGAGCAATTATTTCATATTGTGTGTGTCTGAGCAATTATTCCCTGCTGTATGTGTCTGAGCAATTATTTCATACTGTGTGTGTGTGAGCAATTATTCCCTGCTGTATGTGACTCAGCAATTATTTTATACTGTGTGTGTGTGAGCAATTGTTCCCTGCTGTATGTGTCTGAGCAATTATTTCATACTGTGTGTGTCTGAGCAATTATTCCCTGCTGTATGTGTCTGAGCAATTATTTCATACTGTGTGTGTCTGAGCAATTATTCCCTGCTGTATGTGTCTGGGCAATTATTTCATACTGTGTGTGAGCAATTATTCCCTGCTGTATTTGACTCAGCAATTATTTTATACTGTGTGTGTGTGAGCAATTGTTCCCTGCTGTATGTGTCTGAGAAATTATTTCATACTGTGTGTGTCTGAGCAATTATTCCCTGCTGTATGTGTCTGAGCAATTATTCCTTGCTGTATGTGTCTGAGCAATTATTCCCTGCTGAATGTGTCTAAGCCATTATTTCCTGCTGTATGTGTCTGAGCAATTATTTCATACTGTGTGTGTCTGAGCAATTATTCCTTGCTGTATGTGTCTGAGCAATTATTTCATACTGTGTGTGTCTGAGCAATTATTCCCTGCTGTATATGTCTAAGCCATTATTTCCTGTTGTATGTGTCTGAGCAATTATTCCCTGCTGTATGTGTCTGAGCAATTATTCCCTGCTGTATATGTCTGAGCAATTATTCCCTGCTGTATGTGTCTAAGCAATTATTCCCTGCTGTATGTGTCTGAGCAATTATTCCCTGCTGTGTGTGTCTGAGCAATTATTCCCTGCTGTATATGTCTGAGCTATTATTCCCTGCTGTATATGTCTGAGCTATTATTCCCTGCTGTATGTGTCTGAGCAATTATTTCATACTGTGTGTCTCTGAGCAATTATTCCCTGCTGTATATGTCTGAGCAATTATTCCCTGCTGTATGTGTCTGAGCAATTATTCCCTGCTGTATATGTCTGAGCAATTATTCCCTGCTGTATGTGTCTGAGCAATTATTCCCTGCTTTATATGTCTAAGCCATTATTCCCTGCTGTATATGTCTGATCAATTATTCCCTGCTGTATGTGTCTGAGCAATTATTCCCTGCTGTATATGTCTGAGCAATTATTCCCTGATGTATGTGTCTGAGCAATTATTCCCTGCTGTATATGTCTAAGCAATTATTCCCTGCTGTATGTGTCTAAGCCATTATTCCCTGCTGTATGTGCCTGAGAAATTATTCCCTGCTGTATGTGTTCTAGCAATTATTCCCTCCTGTATGTGTCTAAGCAATTATTCCTTGCTGTATGTGTCTAAGCAATTATTCCCTGCTGTGTGTGTCTGAGCAATTATTCCCTGCTGTATGTGTCTGAGCCATTATTCCCTGATGTATGTGTCTAAGCCATTATTCCCTGCTGTATGTGCCTGAGCAATTATTCCCTGCTGTATGTGTCTGAGCAATTATTCCCTGCTGTATGTGTCTGAGCAATTATTTCATACTGTGTGTGTCTGAGCAATTATTCCCTGCTGTATGTGTCTGAGCAATTATTTCATACTGTGTGTGTCTGAGCAATTATTCTCTGCTGCATGTGACTGAGCAATTATTGCATACTGGGTGTGTCTGAGCAATTATTCCCTGCTGTATGTGTCTGAGCAATTATTTCATACTGTGTGTGTCTGAGCAATTATTCCCTGCTGTATGTCTCTGAGCAATTATTTCATACTGTGTGTGTCTGAGCAAATATTCCCTGCTGTATGTGACTGAGTAATTATTCCCTGCTGTATGTGTCTAAGCCATTATTCCCTGCTGTATGTGTCTGAGCAATTATTCCCTGCTGTATGTGTCTGAGCAATTATTCCCTGCTGTATGTGTCTGAGCAATTATTCCTTGCTGTATGTGTCTGAGCAATTATTCCCTGCTGTATGTGTCTAAGCAATTATTCCCTGCTGTATGTGTCTGAGCAATTATTCCCTGCTGTGTGTGTCTGAGAAATTATTCCCTGCTGTAAGTGTCTGAGCTATTATTCCCTGCTGTATGTGTCTAAGCCATTATTCCCTGCTGTGTGTGTCTAAGCCATTATTCCCTGCTGTATGTGTCTAAGCCATTATTCCCTGCTGTATGTGTCTGAGCAATTTTTTCATACTGTGTGTGTCTGAGCAATTATTGCCTGCTGTATGTATCTGAGCAATTATTTCATACTGTGTGTGTCTGAGCAATTATTCCCTGCTGTATGTGTCTGAGCAATTATTTCATACTGTATGTGTCTAAGCCATTATTCCCTGCTGTATGTGTCTGAGCAATTATTCCCTGCTGTATGTGTCTAAGCCATTATTCCCTGCTGTATGTGTCTAAGCCATTATTCCCTGCTGTATGTGTCTAAGCCATTATTTCATACTGTATGTGTCTGAGCAATTATTCCCTGCTGTATATGTCTGAGGAATTATTCCCTGCTGTATGTGTCTGAGCAATTATTCCCTGCTGTATGTGTCTAAGCCATTATTCCCTGCTGTGTGTGTCTGTGCAATTATTCCCTGCTGTATGTGTCTGAGCAATTATTCCCTGCTGTATGTGTCTGAGCAATTATTTCATACTGTGTGTGTCTGAGCAATTATTCCCTGCTGTATGTGTCTGAGCAATTATTTCATTCTGTGTGTGTCTGAGCAATTATTCCCTGCTGTATGTGTCTGAGCAATTATTTCATATTGTGTGTGTCTGAGCAATTATTCCCTGCTGTATGTGTCTGAGCAATTATTTCATACTGTGTGTGTGTGAGCAATTATTCCCTGCTGTATGTGACTCAGCAATTATTTTATACTGTGTGTATGTGAGCAATTGTTCCCTGCTGTATGTGTCTGAGCAATTATTTCATACTGTGTGTGTCTGAGCAATTATTCCCTGCTGTATGTGTCTGAGCAATTATTTCATACTGTGTGTGTCTGAGCAATTATTCCCTGCTGTATGTGTCTGGGCAATTATTTCATACTGTGTGTGAGCAATTATTCCCTGCTGTATTTGACTCAGCAATTATTTTATACTGTGTGTGTGTGAGCAATTGTTCCCTGCTGTATGTGTCTGAGAAATTATTTCATACTGTGTGTGTCTGAGCAATTATTCCCTGCTGTATGTGTCTGAGCAATTATTCCTTGCTGTATGTGTCTGAGCAATTATTCCCTGCTGAATGTGTCTAAGCCATTATTTCCTGCTGTATGTGTCTGAGCAATTATTTCATACTGTGTGTGTCTGAGCAATTATTCCTTGCTGTATGTGTCTGAGCAATTATTTCATACTGTGTGTGTCTGAGCAATTATTCCCTGCTGTATATGTCTAAGCCATTATTTCCTGTTGTATGTGTCTGAGCAATTATTCCCTGCTGTATGTGTCTGAGCAATTATTCCCTGCTGTATATGTCTGAGCAATTATTCCCTGCTGTATGTGTCTAAGCAATTATTCCCTGCTGTATGTGTCTGAGCAATTATTCCCTGCTGTGTGTGTCTGAGCAATTATTCCCTGCTGTATATGTCTGAGCTATTATTCCCTGCTGTATATGTCTGAGCTATTATTCCCTGCTGTATGTGTCTGAGCAATTATTTCATACTGTGTGTCTCTGAGCAATTATTCCCTGCTGTATATGTCTGAGCAATTATTCCCTGCTGTATGTGTCTGAGCAATTATTCCCTGCTGTATATGTCTGAGCAATTATTCCCTGCTGTATGTGTCTGAGCAATTATTCCCTGCTTTATATGTCTAAGCCATTATTCCCTGCTGTATATGTCTGATCAATTATTCCCTGCTGTATGTGTCTGAGCAATTATTCCCTGCTGTATATGTCTGAGCAATTATTCCCTGATGTATGTGTCTGAGCAATTATTCCCTGCTGTATGTGTTCTAGCAATTATTCCCTCCTGTATGTGTCTAAGCAATTATTCCTTGCTGTATGTGTCTAAGCAATTATTCCCTGCTGTGTGTGTCTGAGCAATTATTCCCTGCTGTATGTGTCTGAGCCATTATTTCCTGCTGTATGTGTCTAAGCCATTATTCCCTGCTGTATGTGTCTGAGCAATTATTCCCTGCTGTATGTGTCTGAGCAATTATTCCCTGCTGTATGTGTCTGAGCAATTATTTCATACTGTGTGTGTCTGAGCAATTATTCCCTGCTGTATGTGTCTGAGCAATTATTTCATACTGTGTGTGTCTGAGCAATTATTCTCTGCTGCATGTGACTGAGCAATTATTGCATACTGGGTGTGTCTGAGCAATTATTCCCTGCTGTATGTGTCTGAGCAATTATTTCATACTGTGTGTGTCTGAGCAATTATTCCCTGCTGTATGTCTCTGAGCAATTATTTCATACTGTGTGTGTCTGAGCAAATATTCCCTGCTGTATGTGACTGAGTAATTATTCCCTGCTGTATGTGTCTAAGCCATTATTCCCTGCTGTATTTGTCTGAGCAATTATTCCCTGCTGTATGTGTCTGAGCAATTATTCCCTGCTGTATGTGTCTGAGCAATTATTCCTTGCTGTATGTGTCTGAGCAATTATTCCCTGCTGTATGTGTCTAAGCAATTATTCCCTGCTGTATGTGTCTGAGCAATTATTCCCTGCTGTGTGTGTCTGAGAAATTATTCCCTGCTGTAAGTGTCTGAGCTATTATTCCCTGCTGTATGTGTCTAAGCCATTATTCCCTGCTGTGTGTGTCTAAGCCATTATTCCCTGCTGTATGTGTCTAAGCCATTATTCCCTGCTGTATGTGTCTGAGCAATTTTTTCATACTGTGTGTGTCTGAGCAATTATTGCCTGCTGTATGTATCTGAGCAATTATTTCATACTGTGTGTGTCTGAGCAATTATTCCCTGCTGTATGTGTCTGAGCAATTATTTCATACTGTATGTGTCTAAGCCATTATTCCCTGCTGTATGTGTCTGAGCAATTATTCCCTGCTGTATGTGTCTAAGCCATTATTCCCTGCTGTATGTGTCTAAGCCATTATTCCCTGCTGTATGTGTCTAAGCCATTATTTCATACTGTATGTGTCTGAGCAATTATTCCCTGCTGTATATGTCTGAGCAATTATTCCCTGCTGTATGTGTCTGAGCAATTATTCCCTGCTGTATGTGTCTGAGCAATTATTTCATACTGTCTGTGTCTGACCCATTATTCCCTGCTGTATGTGTCTAAGCCATTATTTCATACTTTGTGTGTCTGAGCAATTATTCCCTGCTGTATGTGTCTGAGCAATTATTCCCTGCTGTATGTGTCTAAGCCATTATTCCCTTCTGTATGTGTCTAAGCCATTATTTCATACTGTCTGTGTCTGACCCATTATTCCCTGCTGTATGTGTCTGAGCAATTACTTCATACTGTGTGTGTCTGAGCAATTATTCCCTGCTGTATGTGTCTGAGCAATTATTGCCTGCTGTATGTGTCTGAGCAATTATTCCCTACTGTATGTATCTGAGCAATTATTTCATACTATGTGTGTCTGAGCAATTATTCACTGCTGTATGTGTCTAAGCAATTATTCCCTGCTGTATGTGTCTGAGCAATTATTCCCTGCTGTATGTGTCTGAGCAATTATTCCCTGCTTTATGTGCCTGAGCAATTATTCCCTGCTGTATGTGTCTGAGCCATTATTCCCTGCTGTATGTGTCTAAGCCATTATTCCCCGCTGTATGTGTCTGAGCAATTATTCCCTGCTGTATGTGTCTGAGCAATTATTCCCTGATGTATGTGTCTGAGCCATTATTCCCTGCTGTATGTGTCTAAACCATTATTCCCTGCTGTATGTGTCTGAGCAATTATTCCCTGCTGTATGTGTCTGAGCAATTATTTCCTGCTTTATGTGTCTGAGCCATTATTCCCTGCTGTATGTGTCTAAGCCATTATTCCCTGCTGTATGTGTCTGAGCAATTATTCCCTGCTGTATGTGTCTGAGCAATTATTCCCTGCTGTATGTGTCTGAGCCATTATTCCCTGCTGTATGTGTCTAAGCCATTATTCCCTGCTGTATGTGTCTGAGCAATTATTCCCTGCTGTATGTGTCTAAGGCATTATTCCCTGCTGTATGTGTCTAAGCAATTATTCCCTGTTGTATGTGTTTGAGCAGTTATTCCCTGCTGTATGTGTCTGAGCAATTATTCCCTGCTGTATGTGTCTGAGCAATTATTCCCTGCTGTATGTGTCTGAGCCATTATTCCCTGCTGTATGTGTCTGAGCAATTATTCCCTACTGTATATGTCTGAGCAATTATTCCCTGCTGTATGTGTCTGAGCAATTATTCCCTGCTGTATGTGTCTGAGCAATTATTTCATACTGTCTGTGTCTGACCCATTATTCCCTGCTGTATGTGTCTGAGCAATTATTTCATACTGTGTGTGTCTGAGCAATTATTCCCTGCTGTATGTGTCTGAGCAATTATTCCCTGCTGTGTGTGTCTGAGGAATTATTCCCTGCTGTATGTGTCTGAGCAATTATTCCCTGCTGTATGTGTCTAAGCCATTATTCCCTGCTGTGTGTGTCTGTGCAATTATTCCCTGCTGTATGTGTCTGAGCAATTATTCCCTGCTGTATGTGTCTGAGCAATTATTTCATACTGTGTGTGTCTGAGCAATTATTCCCTGCTGTATGTGTCTGAGCAATTATTTCATTCTGTGTGTGTCTGAGCAATTATTCCCTGCTGTATGTGTCTGAGCAATTATTTCATATTGTGTGTGTCTGAGCAATTATTCCCTGCTGTATGTGTCTGAGCAATTATTTCATACTGTGTGTGTGTGAGCAATTATTCCCTGCTGTATGTGACTCAGCAATTATTTTATACTGTGTGTGTGTGAGCAATTGTTCCCTGCTGTATGTGTCTGAGCAATTATTTCATACTGTGTGTGTCTGAGCAATTATTCCCTGCTGTATGTGTCTGAGCAATTATTTCATACTGTGTGTGTCTGAGCAATTATTCCCTGCTGTATGTGTCTGGGCAATTATTTCATACTGTGTGTGAGCAATTATTCCCTGCTGTATTTGACTCAGCAATTATTTTATACTGTGTGTGTGTGAGCAATTGTTCCCTGCTGTATGTGTCTGAGAAATTATTTCATACTGTGTGTGTCTCAGCAATTATTCCCTGCTGTATGTGTCTGAGCAATTATTCCTTGCTGTATGTGTCTGAGCAATTATTCCCTGCTGTATGTGTCTAAGCCATTATTTCCTGCTGTATGTGTCTGAGCAATTATTTCATACTGTGTGTGTCTGAGCAATTATTCCTTGCTGTATGTGTCTGAGCAATTATTTCATACTGTGTGTGTCTGAGCAATTATTCCCTGCTGTATATGTCTAAGCCATTATTTCCTGTTGTATGTGTCTGAGCAATTATTCCCTGCTGTATGTGTCTGAGCAATTATTCCCTGCTGTATATGTCTGAGCAATTATTCCCTGCTGTATGTGTCTAAGCAATTATTCCCTGCTGTATGTGTCTGAGCAATTATTCCCTGCTGTGTGTGTCTGAGCAATTATTCCCTGCTGTATATGTCTGAGCTATTATTCCCTGCTGTATATGTCTGAGCTATTATTCCCTGCTGTATGTGTCTGAGCAATTATTTCATACTGTGTGTCTCTGAGCAATTATTCCCTGCTGTATATGTCTGAGCAATTATTCCCTGCTGTATGTGTCTGAGCAATTATTCCCTGCTGTATATGTCTGAGCAATTATTCCCTGCTGTATGTGTCTGAGCAATTATTCCCTGCTTTATATGTCTAAGCCATTATTCCCTGCTGTATATGTCTGATCAATTATTCCCTGCTGTATGTGTCTGAGCAATTATTCCCTGCTGTATATGTCTGAGCAATTATTCCCTGATGTATGTGTCTGAGCAATTATTCCCTGCTGTATATGTCTAAGCAATTATTCCCTGCTGTATGTGTCTAAGCCATTATTCCCTGCTGTATGTGCCTGAGAAATTATTCCCTGCTGTATGTGTTCTAGCAATTATTCCCTCCTGTATGTGTCTAAGCAATTATTCCTTGCTGTATGTGTCTAAGCAATTATTCCCTGCTGTGTGTGTCTGAGCAATTATTCCCTGCTGTATGTGTCTGAGCCATTATTCCCTGCTGTATGTGTCTAAGCCATTATTCCCTGCTGTATGTGTCTGAGCAATTATTCCCTGCTGTATGTGTCTGAGCAATTATTCCCTGCTGTATGTGTCTGAGCAATTATTTCATACTGTGTGTGTCTGAGCAATTATTCCCTGCTGTATGTGTCTGAGCAATTATTTCATACTGTGTGTGTCTGAGCAATTATTCTCTGCTGTATGTGTCTGAGCAATTATTTCATACTGTATGTGTCTAAGCCATTATTCCCTGCTGTATGTGTCTGAGCAATTATTCCCTGCTGTATGTGTCTAAGCCATTATTCCCTGCTGTATGTGTCTAAGCCATTATTCCCTGCTGTATGTGTCTAAGCCATTATTTCATACTGTATGTGTCTGAGCAATTATTCCCTGCTGTATATGCCTGAGCAATTATTCCCTGCTGTATGTGTCTGAGCAATTATTCCCTGCTGTATGTGTCTGAGCAATTATTTCATACTGTCTGTGTTTGACCCATTATTCCCTGCTGTTTGTGTCTAAGCCATTATTTCATACTGTGTGTGTCTGAGCAATTATTCCCTGCTGTATGTGTCTGAGCAATTATTCCCTGCTGTATGTGTCTAAGCCATTATTCCCTTCTGTATGTGTCTAAGCCATTATTTCATACTGTCTGTGTCTGACCCATTATTCCCTGCTGTATGTGTCTGAGCAATTACTTCATACTGTGTGTGTCTGAGCAATTATTCCCTGCTGTATGTGTCTGAGCAATTATTGCCTGCTGTATGTGTCTGAGCAATTATTCCCTACTGTATGTATCTGAGCAATTATTTCATACTATGTGTGTCTGAGCAATTATTCACTGCTGTATGTGTCTAAGCAATTATTCCCTGCTGTATGTGTCTGAGCAATTATTCCCTGCTGTATGTGTCTGAGAAATTATTCCCTGCTTTATGTGCCTGAGCAATTATTCCCTGCTGTATGTGTCTGAGCCATTATTCCCTGCTGTATGTGTCTAAGCCATTATTCCCCGCTGTATGTGTCTGAGCAATTATTCCCTGCTGTATGTGTCTGAGCAATTATTCCCTGATGTATGTGTCTGAGCCATTATTCCCTGCTGTATGTGTCTAAACCATTATTCCCTGCTGTATGTGTCTGAGCAATTATTCCCTGCTGTATGTGTCTGAGCAATTATTTCCTGCTTTATGTGTCTGAGCCATTATTCCCTGCTGTATGTGTCTAAGCCATTATTCCCTGCTGTATGTGTCTGAGCAATTATTCCCTGCTGTATGTGTCTGAGCAATTATTCCCTGCTGTATGTGTCTGAGCCATTATTCCCTGCTGTATGTGTCTAAGCCATTATTCCCTGCTGTATGTGTCTGGGCAATTATTCCCTGCTGTATGTGTCTAAGGCATTATTCCCTGCTGTATGTGTCTAAGCAATTATTCCCTGTTGTATGTGTTTGAGCAGTTATTCCCTGCTGTATGTGTCTGAGCAATTATTTCCTGCTGTATGTGTCTGAGCAATTATTCCCTGCGGTATGTGTTCTAGTAATTATTCCCTGCTGTATGTGTCTAAGGCATTATTCCCTGCTGTATGTGTCTAAGCAATTATTCCCTACTGTATGTATCTGAGCAATTATTCCCTGCTGTATGTGTCTGAGCAATTATTCCCTGCTGTATGTATCTGAGCAATTATTTCATACTATGTGTGTCTGAGCAATTATTCGCTGCTGTATGTGTCTGAGCAATTATTCCCTGCTGTATGTGTCTGAGCAATTATTCCCTGCTGTATGTGTCTGAGCAATTATTCCCTGCTTTATGTGCCTGAGCAATTATTCCCTGCTGTATGTGTCTGAGCCATTATTTCCTGCTGTATGTGACTAAGCCATTATTCCCTGCTGTATGTGTCTGAGCAGTTATTCCCTGCTGTATGTGTCTGAGCAATTATTCCCTGCTGTATGTGTCTGAGCAATTATTCCCTGCGGTATGTGTTCTAGTAATTATTCCCTGCTGTATGTGTCTAAGGCATTATTCCCTACTGTATGTGTCTAAGCAATTATTCCTTACTGTATGTATCTGAGCAATTATTCCCTGCTGTATGTGTCTGAGCAATTATTCCCTGCTGTATGTGTCTGAGCAATTATATCCTACTGTGTGTGTCTGAGCAATTATTCCCTGCTGTATATGTCTGAGCTATTATTCCCTGCTGTATATGTCTGAGCAATTATTCCCTGCTGTATGTGTCTGAGCAATTATTCCCTGCTGTATATGTCTTAGCCATTATTCCCTGCTTTATATGTCTGAGCTATTATTCCCTGCTGTATATGTCTAAGCCATTATTCCCTGCTGTATGTGTCTGAGCAATTATTCCCTGCTGTATATGTCTGAGCAATTATTCCCTGGTGTATGTGTCTGAGCAATTATTCCCTGCTGTATATGTCTAAGCAATTATTCCCTGCTGTATGTGTTCTAGCAATTATTCCCTGCTTTATTTGTCTAAGCCATTATTCCCTGCTGTATGTGTCTGAGCAATTATTCCCTGCTGTATGTGTCTGAGCAATTATTCCCTGCTTTATATGTCTAAGCCATTATTCCCTGCTGTATATGTCTGATCAATTATTCCCTGCTGTATGTGTCTGAGCAATTATTCCCTGCTGTATATGTCTGAGCAATTATTCCCTGCTGTATGTGTCTGAGCAATTATTCCCTGCTGTATATGTCTAAGCAATTATTCCCAGCTGTATGTGTCTAAGCCATTATTCCCTGCTGTATGTGCCTGAGAAATTATTCCCTGCTGTATGTGTTCTAGCAATTATTCCCTCCTGTATGTGTCTAAGCAATTATTCCCTGCTGTATGTGTCTGAGCAATTATTCCCTGCTGTGTGTGTCTGAGCAATTATTCCCTGCTATATGTGTCTGAGCCATTATTCCCTGCTGTATGTGTCTAAGCCATTATTCCCTGCTGTATGTGTCTGAGCAATTATTCCCTGCTGTATGTATCTGAGCAATTATTCCCTGCTGTATGTGTCTGAGCAATTATTTCATACTGTGTGTGTCTGAGCAATTATTCCCTGCTGTATGTGTCTGAGCAATTATTTCATACTGTGTGTGTCTGAGCAATTATTCTCTGCTGTATGTGACTGAGCAATTATTGCATACTGGGTGTGTCTGAGCAATTATTCCCTGCTGTATGTGTCTGAGCAATTATTTCATACTGTGTGTGTCTGAGCAATTATTCCCTGCTGTATGTGTCTGAGCAATTATTTCATACTGTGTGTGTCTGAGCAAATATTCCCTGCTGTATGTGACTGAGTAATTATTCCCTGCTGTATGTGTCTAAGCCATTATTCCCTGCTGTATGTGTCTAAGCCATTATTCCCTGCTGTATGTGTCTAAGCCATTATTTCATACTGTATGTGTCTGAGCAATTATTCCCTGCTGTATATGTCTGAGCAATTATTCCCTGCTGTATGTGTCTGAGCAATTATTCCCTGCTGTATGTGTCTGAGCAATTATTTCATACTGTCTGTGTCTGACCCATTATTCCCTGCTGTATGTGTCTAAGCCATTATTTCATACTGTATGTGTCTGAGCAATTATTCCCTGCTGTATATGTCTGAGCAATTATTCCCTGCTGTATGTGTCTGAGCAATTATTCCCTGCTGTATGTGTCTGAGCAATTATTTCATACTGTCTGTGTCTGACCCATTATTCCCTGCTGTATGTGTCTGAGCAATTATTTCATACTGTGTGTGTCTGAGAAATTATTCCCTGCTGTATGTGTCTGAGCAATTATTCCCTGCTGTATGTGTCTGAGCAATTATTTCATACTGTCTGTGTCTGACCCATTATTCCCTGCTGTATGTGTCTGAGCAATTATTTCATACTGTGTGTGTCTGAGCAATTATTCCCTGCTGTATGTGTCTGAGCAATTATTCCCTGCTGTGTGTGTCTAAGGAATTATTCCCTGCTGTATGTGTCTGAGCAATTATTCCCTGCTGTATGTGTCTAAGCCATTATTCCCTGCTGTATGTGTCTGAGCAATTATTCCCTGCTTTATGTGCCTGAGCAATTATTCCCTGCTGTATGTGTCTGAGCCATTATTCCCTGCTGTATGTGACTAAGCCATTATTCCCTGCTGTATGTGTCTGAGCAGTTATTCCCTGCTGTATGTGTCTGAGCAATTATTCCCTGCTGTATGTGTCTGAGCAATTATTCCCTGCGGTATGTGTTCTAGTAATTATTCCCTGCTGTATGTGTCTAAGGCATTATTCCCTGCTGTATGTGTCTAAGCAATTATTCCTTACTGTATGTATCTGAGCAATTATTCCCTGCTGTATGTGTCTGAGCAATTATTCCCTGCTGTATGTGTCTGAGCAATTATATCATACTGTGTGTGTCTGAGCAATTATTCCCTGCTGTATATGTCTAAGATATTATTCCCTGCTGTATATGTCTGAGCAATTATTCCCTGCTGTATGTGTCTGAGCAATTATTCCCTGCTGTATATGTCTAAGCCATTATTCCCTGCTTTATATGTCTGAGCTATTATTCCCTGCTGTATATGTCTAAGCCATTATTCCCTGCTGTATGTGTCTGAGCAATTATTCCCTGGTGTATGTGTCTGAGCAATTATTCCCTGCTGTATATGTCTAAGCAATTATTCCCTGCTGTATGTGTTCTAGCAATTATTCCCTGCTTTATTTGTCTAAGCCATTATTCCCTGCTGTATGTGTCTGAGCAATTATTCCCTGCTGTATGTGTCTGAGCAATTATTCCCTGCTTTATATGTCTAAGCCATTATTCCCTGCTGTATATGTCTGATCAATTATTCCCTGCTGTATGTGTCTGAGCAATTATTCCCTGCTGTATATGTCTGAGCAATTATTCCCTGCTGTATGTGTCTGAGCAATTATTCCCTGCTGTATATGTCTAAGCAATTATTCCCAGCTGTATGTGTCTAAGCCATTATTCCCTGCTGTATGTGCCTGAGAAATTATTCCCTGCTGTATGTGTTCTAGCAATTATTCCCTCCTGTATGTGTCTAAGCAATTATTCCCTGCTGTATGTGTCTGAGCAATTATTCCCTGCTGTGTGTGTCTGAGCAATTATTCCCTGCTATATGTGTCTGAGCCATTATTCCCTGCTGTATGTGTCTAAGCCATTATTCCCTGCTGTATGTGTCTGAGCAATTATTCCCTGCTGTATGTATCTGAGCAATTATTCCCTGCTGTATGTGTCTGAGCAATTATTTCATACTGTGTGTGTCTGAGCAATTATTCCCTGCTGTATGTGTCTGAGCAATTATTTCATACTGTGTGTGTCTGAGCAAATATTCCCTGCTGTATGTGACTGAGTAATTATTCCCTGCTGTATGTGTCTAAGCCATTATTCCCTGCTGTATGTGTCTAAGCCATTATTCCCTGCTGTATGTGTCTAAGCCATTATTTCATACTGTATGTGTCTAAGCAATTATTCCCTGCTGTATGTGTCTGAGCAATTATTCCCTGCTGTGTGTGTCTGAGCAATTATTCCCTGCTATATGTGTCTGAGCCATTATTCCCTGCTGTATGTGTCTAAGCCATTATTCCCTGCTGTATGTGTCTGAGCAATTATTCCCTGCTGTATGTATCTGAGCAATTATTCCCTGCTGTATGTGTCTGAGCAATTATTTCATACTGTGTGTGTCTGAGCAATTATTCCCTGCTGTATGTGTCTGAGCAATTATTTCATACTGTGTGTGTCTGAGCAATTATTCTCTGCTGTATGTGACTGAGCAATTATTGCATACTGGGTGTGTCTGAGCAATTATTCCCTGCTGTATGTGTCTGAGCAATTATTTCATACTGTGTGTGTCTGAGCAATTATTCCCTGCTGTATGTGTCTGAGCAATTATTTCATACTGTGTGTGTCTGAGCAAATATTCCCTGCTGTATGTGACTGAGTAATTATTCCCTGCTGTATGTGTCTAAGCCATTATTCCCTGCTGTATGTGTCTAAGCCATTATTCCCTGCTGTATGTGTCTAAGCCATTATTTCATACTGTATGTGTCTGAGCAATTATTCCCTGCTGTATATGTCTGAGCAATTATTCCCTGCTGTATGTGTCTGAGCAATTATTCCCTGCTGTATGTGTCTGAGCAATTATTTCATACTGTCTGTGTCTGACCCATTATTCCCTGCTGTATGTGTCTAAGCCATTATTTCATACTGTATGTGTCTGAGCAATTATTCCCTGCTGTATATGTCTGAGCAATTATTCCCTGCTGTATGTGTCTGAGCAATTATTCCCTGCTGTATGTGTCTGAGCAATTATTTCATACTGTCTGTGTCTGACCCATTATTCCCTGCTGTATGTGTCTGAGCAATTATTTCATACTGTGTGTGTCTGAGCAATTATTCCCTGCTGTATGTGTCTGAGCAATTATTCCCTGCTGTATGTGTCTGAGCAATTATTTCATACTGTCTGTGTCTGACCCATTATTCCCTGCTGTATGTGTCTGAGCAATTATTTCATACTGTGTGTGTCTGAGCAATTATTCCCTGCTGTATGTGTCTGAGCAATTATTCCCTGCTGTGTGTGTCTAAGGAATTATTCCCTGCTGTATGTGTCTGAGCAATTATTCCCTGCTGTATGTGTCTAAGCCATTATTCCCTGCTGTATGTGTCTGAGCAATTATTCCCTGCTTTATGTGCCTGAGCAATTATTCCCTGCTGTATGTGTCTGAGCCATTATTCCCTGCTGTATGTGACTAAGCCATTATTCCCTGCTGTATGTGTCTGAGCAGTTATTCCCTGCTGTATGTGTCTGAGCAATTATTCCCTGCTGTATGTGTCTGAGCAATTATTCCCTGCGGTATGTGTTCTAGTAATTATTCCCTGCTGTATGTGTCTAAGGCATTATTCCCTGCTGTATGTGTCTAAGCAATTATTCCTTACTGTATGTATCTGAGCAATTATTCCCTGCTGTATGTGTCTGAGCAATTATTCCCTGCTGTATGTGTCTGAGCAATTATATCATACTGTGTGTGTCTGAGCAATTATTCCCTGCTGTATATGTCTAAGATATTATTCCCTGCTGTATATGTCTGAGCAATTATTCCCTGCTGTATGTGTCTGAGCAATTATTCCCTGCTGTATATGTCTAAGCCATTATTCCCTGCTTTATATGTCTGAGCTATTATTCCCTGCTGTATATGTCTAAGCCATTATTCCCTGCTGTATGTGTCTGAGCAATTATTCCCTGGTGTATGTGTCTGAGCAATTATTCCCTGCTGTATATGTCTAAGCAATTATTCCCTGCTGTATGTGTTCTAGCAATTATTCCCTGCTTTATTTGTCTAAGCCATTATTCCCTGCTGTATGTGTCTGAGCAATTATTCCCTGCTGTATGTGTCTGAGCAATTATTCCCTGCTTTATATGTCTAAGCCATTATTCCCTGCTGTATATGTCTGATCAATTATTCCCTGCTGTATGTGTCTGAGCAATTATTCCCTGCTGTATATGTCTGAGCAATTATTCCCTGCTGTATGTGTCTGAGCAATTATTCCCTGCTGTATATGTCTAAGCAATTATTCCCAGCTGTATGTGTCTAAGCCATTATTCCCTGCTGTATGTGCCTGAGAAATTATTCCCTGCTGTATGTGTTCTAGCAATTATTCCCTCCTGTATGTGTCTAAGCAATTATTCCCTGCTGTATGTGTCTGAGCAATTATTCCCTGCTGTGTGTGTCTGAGCAATTATTCCCTGCTATATGTGTCTGAGCCATTATTCCCTGCTGTATGTGTCTAAGCCATTATTCCCTGCTGTATGTGTCTGAGCAATTATTCCCTGCTGTATGTATCTGAGCAATTATTCCCTGCTGTATGTGTCTGAGCAATTATTTCATACTGTGTGTGTCTGAGCAATTATTCCCTGCTGTATGTGTCTGAGCAATTATTTCATACTGTGTGTGTCTGAGCAAATATTCCCTGCTGTATGTGACTGAGTAATTATTCCCTGCTGTATGTGTCTAAGCCATTATTCCCTGCTGTATGTGTCTAAGCCATTATTCCCTGCTGTATGTGTCTAAGCCATTATTTCATACTGTATGTGTCTGAGCAATTATTCCCTGCTGTATATGTCTGAGCAATTATTCCCTGCTGTATGTGTCTGAGCAATTATTCCCTGCTGTATGTGTCTGAGCAATTATTTCATACTGTCTGTGTCTGACCCATTATTCCCTGCTGTATGTGTCTAAGCCATTATTTCATACTGTATGTGTCTGAGCAATTATTCCCTGCTGTATATGTCTGAGCAATTATTCCCTGCTGTATGTGTCTGAGCAATTATTCCCTGCTGTATGTGTCTGAGCAATTATTTCATACTGTCTGTGTCTGACCCATTATTCCCTGCTGTATGTGTCTGAGCAATTATTTCATACTGTGTGTGTCTGAGCAATTATTCCCTGCTGTATGTGTCTGAGCAATTATTCCCTGCTGTATGTGTCTGAGCAATTATTTCATACTGTCTGTGTCTGACCCATTATTCCCTGCTGTATGTGTCTGAGTAATTATTTCATACTGTGTGTGTCTGAGCAATTATTCTCTGCTGTATGTGACTGAGCAATTATTGCATACTGGGTGTGTCTGAGCAATTATTCCCTGCTGTATGTGTCTGAGCAATTATTTCATACTGTGTGTGTCTGAGCAATTATTCCCTGCTGTATGTGTCTGAGCAATTATTGCCTGCTGTATGTGTCTGAGCAATTATTCCCTACTGTATGTATCTGAGCAATTATTTCATACTATGTGTGTCTGAGCAATTATTCACTGCTGTATGTGTCTAAGCAATTATTCCCTGCTGTATGTGTCTGAGCAATTATTCCCTGCTGTATGTGTCTGAGCAATTATTCCCTGCTTTATGTGCCTGAGCAATTATTCCCTGCTGTATGTGTCTGAGCCATTATTCCCTGCTGTATGTGTCTAAGCCATTATTCCCCGCTGTATGTGTCTGAGCAATTATTCCCTGCTGTATGTGTCTGAGCAATTATTCCCTGATGTATGTGTCTGAGCCATTATTCCCTGCTGTATGTGTCTAAACCATTATTCCCTGCTGTATGTGTCTGAGCAATTATTCCCTGCTGTATGTGTCTGAGCAATTATTTCCTGCTTTATGTGTCTGAGCCATTATTCCCTGCTGTATGTGTCTAAGCCATTATTCCCTGCTGTATGTGTCTGAGCAATTATTCCCTGCTGTATGTGTCTGAGCAATTATTCCCTGCTGTATGTGTCTGAGCCATTATTCCCTGCTGTATGTGTCTAAGCCATTATTCCCTGCTGTATGTGTCTGAGCAATTATTCCCTGCTGTATGTGTCTAAGGCATTATTCCCTGCTGTATGTGTCTAAGCAATTATTCCCTGTTGTATGTGTTTGAGCAGTTATTCCCTGCTGTATGTGTCTGAGCAATTATTCCCTGCTGTATGTGTCTGAGCAATTATTCCCTGCTGTATGTGTCTGAGCCATTATTCCCTGCTGTATGTGTCTGAGCAATTATTCCCTACTGTATATGTCTGAGCAATTATTCCCTGCTGTATGTGTCTGAGCAATTATTCCCTGCTGTATGTGTCTGAGCAATTATTTCATACTGTCTGTGTCTGACCCATTATTCCCTGCTGTATGTGTCTGAGCAATTATTTCATACTGTGTGTGTCTGAGCAATTATTCCCTGCTGTATGTGTCTGAGCAATTATTCCCTGCTGTGTGTGTCTGAGGAATTATTCCCTGCTGTATGTGTCTGAGCAATTATTCCCTGCTGTATGTGTCTAAGCCATTATTCCCTGCTGTATGTGTTCTAGCAATTATTCCCTGCTTTATTTGTCTGAGCAATTATTCCCTGCTGTATGTGTCTGAGCAATTATTTCATACTGTGTGTGTCTGAGCAATTATTCCCTGCTGTATGTGTCTGAGCAATTATTCCCTGCTGTGTGTGTCTGAGGAATTATTCCCTGCTGTATGTGTCTGAGCAATTATTCCCTGCTGTATATGTCTAAGCAATTATTCCCTGCTGTATGTGTTCTAGCAATTATTCCCTGCTTTATTTGTCTAAGCCATTATTCCCTGCTGTATGTGTCTGAGCAATTATTCCCTGCTGTATGTGTCTGAGCAATTATTCCCTGCTTTATATGTCTAAGCCATTATTCCCTGCTGTATATGTCTGATCAATTATTCCCTGCTGTATGTGTCTGAGCAATTATTCCCTGCTGTATATGTCTGAGCAATTATTCCCTGCTGTATGTGTCTGAGCAATTATTCCCTGCTGTATATGTCTAAGCAATTATTCCCAGCTGTATGTGTCTAAGCCATTATTCCCTGCTGTATGTGCCTGAGAAATTATTCCCTGCTGTATGTGTTCTAGCAATTATTCCCTCCTGTATGTGTCTAAGCAATTATTCCCTGCTGTATGTGTCTGAGCAATTATTCCCTGCTGTGTGTGTCTGAGCAATTATTCCCTGCTATATGTGTCTGAGCCATTATTCCCTGCTGTATGTGTCTAAGCCATTATTCCCTGCTGTATGTGTCTGAGCAATTATTCCCTGCTGTATGTATCTGAGCAATTATTCCCTGCTGTATGTGTCTGAGCAATTATTTCATACTGTGTGTGTCTGAGCAATTATTCCCTGCTGTATGTGTCTGAGCAATTATTTCATACTGTGTGTGTCTGAGCAAATATTCCCTGCTGTATGTGACTGAGTAATTATTCCCTGCTGTATGTGTCTAAGCCATTATTCCCTGCTGTATGTGTCTAAGCCATTATTCCCTGCTGTATGTGTCTAAGCCATTATTTCATACTGTATGTGTCTGAGCAATTATTCCCTGCTGTATATGTCTGAGCAATTATTCCCTGCTGTATGTGTCTGAGCAATTATTCCCTGCTGTATGTGTCTGAGCAATTATTTCATACTGTCTGTGTCTGACCCATTATTCCCTGCTGTATGTGTCTAAGCCATTATTTCATACTGTATGTGTCTGAGCAATTATTCCCTGCTGTATATGTCTGAGCAATTATTCCCTGCTGTATGTGTCTGAGCAATTATTCCCTGCTGTATGTGTCTGAGCAATTATTTCATACTGTCTGTGTCTGACCCATTATTCCCTGCTGTATGTGTCTGAGCAATTATTTCATACTGTGTGTGTCTGAGCAATTATTCCCTGCTGTATGTGTCTGAGCAATTATTCCCTGCTGTATGTGTCTGAGCAATTATTTCATACTGTCTGTGTCTGACCCATTATTCCCTGCTGTATGTGTCTGAGTAATTATTTCATACTGTGTGTGTCTGAGCAATTATTCTCTGCTGTATGTGACTGAGCAATTATTGCATACTGGGTGTGTCTGAGCAATTATTCCCTGCTGTATGTGTCTGAGCAATTATTTCATACTGTGTGTGTCTGAGCAATTATTCCCTGCTGTATGTGTCTGAGCAATTATTGCCTGCTGTATGTGTCTGAGCAATTATTCCCTACTGTATGTATCTGAGCAATTATTTCATACTATGTGTGTCTGAGCAATTATTCACTGCTGTATGTGTCTAAGCAATTATTCCCTGCTGTATGTGTCTGAGCAATTATTCCCTGCTGTATGTGTCTGAGCAATTATTCCCTGCTTTATGTGCCTGAGCAATTATTCCCTGCTGTATGTGTCTGAGCCATTATTCCCTGCTGTATGTGTCTAAGCCATTATTCCCCGCTGTATGTGTCTGAGCAATTATTCCCTGCTGTATGTGTCTGAGCAATTATTCCCTGATGTATGTGTCTGAGCCATTATTCCCTGCTGTATGTGTCTAAACCATTATTCCCTGCTGTATGTGTCTGAGCAATTATTCCCTGCTGTATGTGTCTGAGCAATTATTTCCTGCTTTATGTGTCTGAGCCATTATTCCCTGCTGTATGTGTCTAAGCCATTATTCCCTGCTGTATGTGTCTGAGCAATTATTCCCTGCTGTATGTGTCTGAGCAATTATTCCCTGCTGTATGTGTCTGAGCCATTATTCCCTGCTGTATGTGTCTAAGCCATTATTCCCTGCTGTATGTGTCTGAGCAATTATTCCCTGCTGTATGTGTCTAAGGCATTATTCCCTGCTGTATGTGTCTAAGCAATTATTCCCTGTTGTATGTGTTTGAGCAGTTATTCCCTGCTGTATGTGTCTGAGCAATTATTCCCTGCTGTATGTGTCTGAGCAATTATTCCCTGCTGTATGTGTCTGAGCCATTATTCCCTGCTGTATGTGTCTGAGCAATTATTCCCTACTGTATATGTCTGAGCAATTATTCCCTGCTGTATGTGTCTGAGCAATTATTCCCTGCTGTATGTGTCTGAGCAATTATTTCATACTGTCTGTGTCTGACCCATTATTCCCTGCTGTATGTGTCTGAGCAATTATTTCATACTGTGTGTGTCTGAGCAATTATTCCCTGCTGTATGTGTCTGAGCAATTATTCCCTGCTGTGTGTGTCTGAGGAATTATTCCCTGCTGTATGTGTCTGAGCAATTATTCCCTGCTGTATGTGTCTAAGCCATTATTCCCTGCTGTGTGTGTCTGTGCAATTATTCCCTGCTGTATGTGTCTGAGCAATTATTCCCTGCTGTATGTGTCTGAGCAATTATTTCATACTGTGTGTGTCTGAGCAATTATTCCCTGCTGTATGTGTCTGAGCAATTATTTCATTCTGTGTGTGTCTGAGCAATTATTCCCTGCTGTATGTGTCTGAGCAATTATTTCATATTGTGTGTGTCTGAGCAATTATTCCCTGCTGTATGTGTCTGAGCAATTATTTCATACTGTGTGTGTGTGAGCAATTATTCCCTGCTGTATGTGACTCAGCAATTATTTTATACTGTGTGTGTGTGAGCAATTGTTCCCTGCTGTATGTGTCTGAGCAATTATTTCATACTGTGTGTGTCTGAGCAATTATTCCCTGCTGTATGTGTCTGAGCAATTATTTCATACTGTGTGTGTCTGAGCAATTATTCCCTGCTGTATGTGTCTGGGCAATTATTTCATACTGTGTGTGAGCAATTATTCCCTGCTGTATTTGACTCAGCAATTATTTTATACTGTGTGTGTGTGAGCAATTGTTCCCTGCTGTATGTGTCTGAGAAATTATTTCATACTGTGTGTGTCTCAGCAATTATTCCCTGCTGTATGTGTCTGAGCAATTATTCCTTGCTGTATGTGTCTGAGCAATTATTCCCTGCTGTATGTGTCTAAGCCATTATTTCCTGCTGTATGTGTCTGAGCAATTATTTCATACTGTGTGTGTCTGAGCAATTATTCCTTGCTGTATGTGTCTGAGCAATTATTTCATACTGTGTGTGTCTGAGCAATTATTCCCTGCTGTATATGTCTAAGCCATTATTTCCTGTTGTATGTGTCTGAGCAATTATTCCCTGCTGTATGTGTCTGAGCAATTATTCCCTGCTGTATATGTCTGAGCAATTATTCCCTGCTGTATGTGTCTAAGCAATTATTCCCTGCTGTATGTGTCTGAGCAATTATTCCCTGCTGTGTGTGTCTGAGCAATTATTCCCTGCTGTATATGTCTGAGCTATTATTCCCTGCTGTATATGTCTGAGCTATTATTCCCTGCTGTATGTGTCTGAGCAATTATTTCATACTGTGTGTCTCTGAGCAATTATTCCCTGCTGTATATGTCTGAGCAATTATTCCCTGCTGTATGTGTCTGAGCAATTATTCCCTGCTGTATATGTCTGAGCAATTATTCCCTGCTGTATGTGTCTGAGCAATTATTCCCTGCTTTATATGTCTAAGCCATTATTCCCTGCTGTATATGTCTGATCAATTATTCCCTGCTGTATGTGTCTGAGCAATTATTCCCTGCTGTATATGTCTGAGCAATTATTCCCTGATGTATGTGTCTGAGCAATTATTCCCTGCTGTATATGTCTAAGCAATTATTCCCTGCTGTATGTGTCTAAGCCATTATTCCCTGCTGTATGTGCCTGAGAAATTATTCCCTGCTGTATGTGTTCTAGCAATTATTCCCTCCTGTATGTGTCTAAGCAATTATTCCTTGCTGTATGTGTCTAAGCAATTATTCCCTGCTGTGTGTGTCTGAGCAATTATTCCCTGCTGTATGTGTCTGAGCCATTATTCCCTGCTGTATGTGTCTAAGCCATTATTCCCTGCTGTATGTGTCTGAGCAATTATTCCCTGCTGTATGTGTCTGAGCAATTATTCCCTGCTGTATGTGTCTGAGCAATTATTTCATACTGTGTGTGTCTGAGCAATTATTCCCTGCTGTATGTGTCTGAGCAATTATTTCATACTGTGTGTGTCTGAGCAATTATTCTCTGCTGTATGTGTCTGAGCAATTATTTCATACTGTATGTGTCTAAGCCATTATTCCCTGCTGTATGTGTCTGAGCAATTATTCCCTGCTGTATGTGTCTAAGCCATTATTCCCTGCTGTATGTGTCTAAGCCATTATTCCCTGCTGTATGTGTCTAAGCCATTATTTCATACTGTATGTGTCTGAGCAATTATTCCCTGCTGTATATGCCTGAGCAATTATTCCCTGCTGTATGTGTCTGAGCAATTATTCCCTGCTGTATGTGTCTGAGCAATTATTTCATACTGTCTGTGTTTGACCCATTATTCCCTGCTGTTTGTGTCTAAGCCATTATTTCATACTGTGTGTGTCTGAGCAATTATTCCCTGCTGTATGTGTCTGAGCAATTATTCCCTGCTGTATGTGTCTAAGCCATTATTCCCTTCTGTATGTGTCTAAGCCATTATTTCATACTGTCTGTGTCTGACCCATTATTCCCTGCTGTATGTGTCTGAGCAATTACTTCATACTGTGTGTGTCTGAGCAATTATTCCCTGCTGTATGTGTCTGAGCAATTATTGCCTGCTGTATGTGTCTGAGCAATTATTCCCTACTGTATGTATCTGAGCAATTATTTCATACTATGTGTGTCTGAGCAATTATTCACTGCTGTATGTGTCTAAGCAATTATTCCCTGCTGTATGTGTCTGAGCAATTATTCCCTGCTGTATGTGTCTGAGAAATTATTCCCTGCTTTATGTGCCTGAGCAATTATTCCCTGCTGTATGTGTCTGAGCCATTATTCCCTGCTGTATGTGTCTAAGCCATTATTCCCCGCTGTATGTGTCTGAGCAATTATTCCCTGCTGTATGTGTCTGAGCAATTATTCCCTGATGTATGTGTCTGAGCCATTATTCCCTGCTGTATGTGTCTAAACCATTATTCCCTGCTGTATGTGTCTGAGCAATTATTCCCTGCTGTATGTGTCTGAGCAATTATTTCCTGCTTTATGTGTCTGAGCCATTATTCCCTGCTGTATGTGTCTAAGCCATTATTCCCTGCTGTATGTGTCTGAGCAATTATTCCCTGCTGTATGTGTCTGAGCAATTATTCCCTGCTGTATGTGTCTGAGCCATTATTCCCTGCTGTATGTGTCTAAGCCATTATTCCCTGCTGTATGTGTCTGGGCAATTATTCCCTGCTGTATGTGTCTAAGGCATTATTCCCTGCTGTATGTGTCTAAGCAATTATTCCCTGTTGTATGTGTTTGAGCAGTTATTCCCTGCTGTATGTGTCTGAGCAATTATTTCCTGCTGTATGTGTCTGAGCAATTATTCCCTGCGGTATGTGTTCTAGTAATTATTCCCTGCTGTATGTGTCTAAGGCATTATTCCCTGCTGTATGTGTCTAAGCAATTATTCCCTACTGTATGTATCTGAGCAATTATTCCCTGCTGTATGTGTCTGAGCAATTATTCCCTGCTGTATGTATCTGAGCAATTATTTCATACTATGTGTGTCTGAGCAATTATTCGCTGCTGTATGTGTCTGAGCAATTATTCCCTGCTGTATGTGTCTGAGCAATTATTCCCTGCTGTATGTGTCTGAGCAATTATTCCCTGCTTTATGTGCCTGAGCAATTATTCCCTGCTGTATGTGTCTGAGCCATTATTCCCTGCTGTATGTGACTAAGCCATTATTCCCTGCTGTATGTGTCTGAGCAGTTATTCCCTGCTGTATGTGTCTGAGCAATTATTCCCTGCTGTATGTGTCTGAGCAATTATTCCCTGCGGTATGTGTTCTAGTAATTATTCCCTGCTGTATGTGTCTAAGGCATTATTCCCTACTGTATGTGTCTAAGCAATTATTCCTTACTGTATGTATCTGAGCAATTATTCCCTGCTGTATGTGTCTGAGCAATTATTCCCTGCTGTATGTGTCTGAGCAATTATATCCTACTGTGTGTGTCTGAGCAATTATTCCCTGCTGTATATGTCTGAGCTATTATTCCCTGCTGTATATGTCTGAGCAATTATTCCCTGCTGTATGTGTCTGAGCAATTATTCCCTGCTGTATATGTCTTAGCCATTATTCCCTGCTTTATATGTCTGAGCTATTATTCCCTGCTGTATATGTCTAAGCCATTATTCCCTGCTGTATGTGTCTGAGCAATTATTCCCTGCTGTATATGTCTGAGCAATTATTCCCTGGTGTATGTGTCTGAGCAATTATTCCCTGCTGTATATGTCTAAGCAATTATTCCCTGCTGTATGTGTTCTAGCAATTATTCCCTGCTTTATTTGTCTAAGCCATTATTCCCTGCTGTATGTGTCTGAGCAATTATTCCCTGCTGTATGTGTCTGAGCAATTATTCCCTGCTTTATATGTCTAAGCCATTATTCCCTGCTGTATATGTCTGATCAATTATTCCCTGCTGTATGTGTCTGAGCAATTATTCCCTGCTGTATATGTCTGAGCAATTATTCCCTGCTGTATGTGTCTGAGCAATTATTCCCTGCTGTATATGTCTAAGCAATTATTCCCAGCTGTATGTGTCTAAGCCATTATTCCCTGCTGTATGTGCCTGCGAAATTATTCCCTGCTGTATGTGTTCTAGCAATTATTCCCTCCTGTATGTGTCTAAGCAATTATTCCCTGCTGTATGTGTCTGAGCAATTATTCCCTGCTGTGTGTGTCTGAGCAATTATTCCCTGCTATATGTGTCTGAGCCATTATTCCCTGCTGTATGTGTCTAAGCCATTATTCCCTGCTGTATGTGTCTGAGCAATTATTCCCTGCTGTATGTATCTGAGCAATTATTCCCTGCTGTATGTGTCTGAGCAATTATTTCATACTGTGTGTGTCTGAGCAATTATTCCCTGCTGTATGTGTCTGAGCAATTATTTCATACTGTGTGTGTCTGAGCAATTATTCTCTGCTGTATGTGACTGAGCAATTATTGCATACTGGGTGTGTCTGAGCAATTATTCCCTGCTGTATGTGTCTGAGCAATTATTTCATACTGTGTGTGTCTGAGCAATTATTCCCTGCTGTATGTGTCTGAGCAATTATTTCATACTGTGTGTGTCTGAGCAAATATTCCCTGCTGTATGTGACTGAGTAATTATTCCCTGCTGTATGTGTCTAAGCCATTATTCCCTGCTGTATATGTCTAAGCCATTATTCCCTGCTGTATGTGTCTAAGCCATTATTTCATACTGTATGTGTCTGAGCAATTATTCCCTGCTGTATATGTCTGAGCAATTATTCCCTGCTGTATGTGTCTGAGCAATTATTCCCTGCTGTATGTGTCTGAGCAATTATTTCATACTGTCTGTGTCTGACCCATTATTCCCTGCTGTATGTGTCTAAGCCATTATTTCATACTGTATGTGTCTGAGCAATTATTCCCTGCTGTATATGTCTGAGCAATTATTCCCTGCTGTATGTGTCTGAGCAATTATTCCCTGCTGTATGTGTCTGAGCAATTATTTCATACTGTCTGTGTCTGACCCATTATTCCCTGCTGTATGTGTCTGAGCAATTATTTCATACTGTGTGTGTCTGAGCAATTATTCCCTGCTGTATGTGTCTGAGCAATTATTCCCTGCTGTATGTGTCTGAGCAATTATTTCATACTGTCTGTGTCTGACCCATTATTCCCTGCTGTATGTGTCTGAGCAATTATTTCATACTGTGTGTGTCTGAGCAATTATTCCCTGCTGTATGTGTCTGAGCAATTATTCCCTGCTGTGTGTGTCTAAGGAATTATTCCCTGCTGTATGTGTCTGAGCAATTATTCCCTGCTGTATGTGTCTAAGCCATTATTCCCTGCTGTATGTGTCTGAGCAATTATTCCCTGCTTTATGTGCCTGAGCAATTATTCCCTGCTGTATGTGTCTGAGCCATTATTCCCTGCTGTATGTGACTAAGCCATTATTCCCTGCTGTATGTGTCTGAGCAGTTATTCCCTGCTGTATGTGTCTGAGCAATTATTCCCTGCTGTATGTGTCTGAGCAATTATTCCCTGCGGTATGTGTTCTAGTAATTATTCCCTGCTGTATGTGTCTAAGGCATTATTCCCTGCTGTATGTGTCTAAGCAATTATTCCTTACTGTATGTATCTGAGCAATTATTCCCTGCTGTATGTGTCTGAGCAATTATTCCCTGCTGTATGTGTCTGAGCAATTATATCATACTGTGTGTGTCTGAGCAATTATTCCCTGCTGTATATGTCTAAGATATTATTCCCTGCTGTATATGTCTGAGCAATTATTCCCTGCTGTATGTGTCTGAGCAATTATTCCCTGCTGTATATGTCTAAGCCATTATTCCCTGCTTTATATGTCTGAGCTATTATTCCCTGCTGTATATGTCTAAGCCATTATTCCCTGCTGTATGTGTCTGAGCAATTATTCCCTGGTGTATGTGTCTGAGCAATTATTCCCTGCTGTATATGTCTAAGCAATTATTCCCTGCTGTATGTGTTCTAGCAATTATTCCCTGCTTTATTTGTCTAAGCCATTATTCCCTGCTGTATGTGTCTGAGCAATTATTCCCTGCTGTATGTGTCTGAGCAATTATTCCCTGCTTTATATGTCTAAGCCATTATTCCCTGCTGTATATGTCTGATCAATTATTCCCTGCTGTATGTGTCTGAGCAATTATTCCCTGCTGTATATGTCTGAGCAATTATTCCCTGCTGTATGTGTCTGAGCAATTATTCCCTGCTGTATATGTCTAAGCAATTATTCCCAGCTGTATGTGTCTAAGCCATTATTCCCTGCTGTATGTGCCTGAGAAATTATTCCCTGCTGTATGTGTTCTAGCAATTATTCCCTCCTGTATGTGTCTAAGCAATTATTCCCTGCTGTATGTGTCTGAGCAATTATTCCCTGCTGTGTGTGTCTGAGCAATTATTCCCTGCTATATGTGTCTGAGCCATTATTCCCTGCTGTATGTGTCTAAGCCATTATTCCCTGCTGTATGTGTCTGAGCAATTATTCCCTGCTGTATGTATCTGAGCAATTATTCCCTGCTGTATGTGTCTGAGCAATTATTTCATACTGTGTGTGTCTGAGCAATTATTCCCTGCTGTATGTGTCTGAGCAATTATTTCATACTGTGTGTGTCTGAGCAAATATTCCCTGCTGTATGTGACTGAGTAATTATTCCCTGCTGTATGTGTCTAAGCCATTATTCCCTGCTGTATGTGTCTAAGCCATTATTCCCTGCTGTATGTGTCTAAGCCATTATTTCATACTGTATGTGTCTGAGCAATTATTCCCTGCTGTATATGTCTGAGCAATTATTCCCTGCTGTATGTGTCTGAGCAATTATTCCCTGCTGTATGTGTCTGAGCAATTATTTCATACTGTCTGTGTCTGACCCATTATTCCCTGCTGTATGTGTCTAAGCCATTATTTCATACTGTATGTGTCTGAGCAATTATTCCCTGCTGTATATGTCTGAGCAATTATTCCCTGCTGTATGTGTCTGAGCAATTATTCCCTGCTGTATGTGTCTGAGCAATTATTTCATACTGTCTGTGTCTGACCCATTATTCCCTGCTGTATGTGTCTGAGCAATTATTTCATACTGTGTGTGTCTGAGCAATTATTCCCTGCTGTATGTGTCTGAGCAATTATTCCCTGCTGTATGTGTCTGAGCAATTATTTCATACTGTCTGTGTCTGACCCATTATTCCCTGCTGTATGTGTCTGAGTAATTATTTCATACTGTGTGTGTCTGAGCAATTATTCTCTGCTGTATGTGACTGAGCAATTATTGCATACTGGGTGTGTCTGAGCAATTATTCCCTGCTGTATGTGTCTGAGCAATTATTTCATACTGTGTGTGTCTGAGCAATTATTCCCTGCTGTATGTGTCTGAGCAATTATTTCATACTGTGTGTGTCTGAGCAAATATTCCCTGCTGTATGTGACTGAGTAATTATTCCCTGCTGTATGTGTCTAAGCCATTATTCCCTGCTGTATGTGTCTAAGCCATTATTCCCTGCTGTATGTGTCTAAGCCATTATTTCATACTGTATGTGTCTGAGCAATTATTCCCTGCTGTATATGTCTGAGCAATTATTCCCTGCTGTATGTGTCTGAGCAATTATTCCCTGCTGTATGTGTCTGAGCAATTATTTCATACTGTCTGTGTCTGACCCATTATTCCCTGCTGTATGTGTCTAAGCCATTATTTCATACTGTATGTGTCTGAGCAATTATTCCCTGCTGTATATGTCTGAGCAATTATTCCCTGCTGTATGTGTCTGAGCAATTATTCCCTGCTGTATGTGTCTGAGCAATTATTTCATACTGTCTGTGTCTGACCCATTATTCCCTGCTGTATGTGTCTGAGCAATTATTTCATACTGTGTGTGTCTGAGCAATTATTCCCTGCTGTATGTGTCTGAGCAATTATTCCCTGCTGTATGTGTCTGAGCAATTATTTCATACTGTCTGTGTCTGACCCATTATTCCCTGCTGTATGTGTCTGAGTAATTATTTCATACTGTGTGTGTCTGAGCAATTATTCCCTGCTGTATGTGTCTGAGCAATTATTCCCTGCTGTGTGTGTCTAAGGAATTATTCCCTGCTGTATGTGTCTGAGCAATTATTCCCTGCTGTATGTGTCTAAGCCATTATTCCCTGCTGTATGTGTCTGAGCAATTATTCCCTGCTTTATGTGCCTGAGCAATTATTCCCTGCTGTATGTGTCTGAGCCATTATTCCCTGCTGTATGTGACTAAGCCATTATTCCCTGCTGTATGTGTCTGAGCAGTTATTCCCTGCTGTATGTGTCTGAGCAATTATTCCCTGCTGTATGTGTCTGAGCAATTATTCCCTGCGGTATGTGTTCTAGTAATTATTCCCTGCTGTATGTGTCTAAGGCATTATTCCCTGCTGTATGTGTCTAAGCAATTATTCCTTACTGTATGTATCTGAGCAATTATTCCCTGCTGTATGTGTCTGAGCAATTATTCCCTGCTGTATGTGTCTGAGCAATTATATCATACTGTGTGTGTCTGAGCAATTATTCCCTGCTGTATATGTCTGAGCTATTATTCCCTGCTGTATATGTCTGAGCAATTATTCCCTGCTGTATGTGTCTGAGCAATTATTCCCTGCTGTATATGTCTAAGCCATTATTCCCTGCTTTATATGTCTGAGCTATTATTCCCTGCTGTATATGTCTAAGCCATTATTCCCTGCTGTATGTGTCTGAGCAATTATTCCCTGGTGTATGTGTCTGAGCAATTATTCCCTGCTGTATATGTCTAAGCAATTATTCCCTGCTGTATGTGTTCTAGCAATTATTCCCTGCTTTATTTGTCTAAGCCATTATTCCCTGCTGTATGTGTCTGAGCAATTATTCCCTGCTGTATGTGTCTGAGCAATTATTCCCTGCTTTATATGTCTAAGCCATTATTCCCTGCTGTATATGTCTGATCAATTATTCCCTGCTGTATGTGTCTGAGCAATTATTCCCTGCTGTATATGTCTGAGCAATTATTCCCTGCTGTATGTGTCTGAGCAATTATTCCCTGCTGTATATGTCTAAGCAATTATTCCCAGCTGTATGTGTCTAAGCCATTATTCCCTGCTGTATGTGCCTGAGAAATTATTCCCTGCTGTATGTGTTCTAGCAATTATTCCCTCCTGTATGTGTCTAAGCAATTATTCCCTGCTGTATGTGTCTGAGCAATTATTCCCTGCTGTGTGTGTCTGAGCCATTATTCCATTCTGTATGTGTCTAAGCCATTATTCCCTGCTGTATGTGTCTGATCAATTATTCCCTGCTGTATGTATCTGAGCAATTATTCCCTGCTGTATGTGTCTGAGCAATTATTTCATACTGTGTGTGTCTGAGCAATTATTCCCTGCTGTATGTGTCTGAGCAATTATTTCATACTGTGTGTGTCTGAGCAATTATTCTCTGCTGTATGTGACTGAGCAATTATTGCATACTGGGTGTGTCTGAGCAATCATTCCCAGCTGTATGTGTCTGAGCAATTATTTCATACTGTGTGTGTCTGAGCAATTATTCCCTGCTGTATGTGTCTGAGCAATTATTTCATACTGTGTGTGTCTGAGCAAATATTCCCTGCTGTATGTGACTGAGTAATTATTCCCTGCTGTATGTGTCTAAGCCATTATTCCCTGCTGTATGTGTCTAAGCCATTATTCCCTGCTGTATGTGTCTAAGCCATTATTTCATACTGTATGTGTCTGAGCAATTATTCCCTGCTGTATATGTCTGAGCAATTATTCCCTGCTGTATGTGTCTGAGCAATTATTCCCTGCTGTATGTGTCTGAGCAATTATTTCATACTGTCTGTGTCTGACCCATTATTCCCTGCTGTATGTGTCTAAGCCATTATTTCATACTGTATGTGTCTGAGCACTTATTCCCTGCTGTATATGTCTGAGCAATTATTCCCTGCTGTATGTGTCTGAGCAATTATTCCCTGCTGTATGTGTCTGAGCAATTATTTCATACTGTCTGTGTCTGACCCATTATTCCCTGCTGTATGTGTCTGAGCAATTATTTCATACTGTGTGTGTCTGAGGAATTATTCCCTGCTGTATGTGTCTGAGCAATTATTCCCTGCTGTATGTGTCTAAGCCATTATTCCCTGCTGTGTGTGTCTGTGCATTTATTCCCTGCTGTATGTGTCTGAGCAATTATTCCCTGCTGTATGTGTCTGAGCAATTATTTCATACTGTGTGTGTCTGAGCAATTATTCCCTGCTGTATGTGTCTGAGCAATTATTTCATTCTGTGTGTGTCTGAGCAATTATTCCCTGCTGTATGTGTCTGAGCAATTATTTCATATTGTGTGTGTCTGAGCAATTATTCCCTGCTGTATGTGTCTGAGCAATTATTTCATACTGTGTGTGTGTGAGCAATTATTCCCTGCTGTATGTGACTCAGCAATTATTTTATACTGTGTGTGTGTGTGAGCAATTGTTCCCTGCTGTATGTGTCTGAGCAATTATTTCATACTGTGTGTGTCTGAGCAATTATTCCCTGCTGTATGTGTCTGAGCAATTATTTCATACTGTGTGTGTCTGAGCAATTATTCCCTGCTGTATGTGTCTGGGCAATTATTTCATACTGTGTGTGTGTGAGCAATTATTCCCTGCTGTATTTGACTCAGCAATTATTTTATACTGTGTGTGTGAGAGCAATTGTTCCCTGCTGTGTGTGTCTGAGAAATTATTTCATACTGTGTGTGTCTGAGCAATTATTCCCTGCTGTATGTGTCTGAGCAATTATTCCTTGCTGTATGTGTCTGAGCAATTATTCCCTGCTGTATGTGTCTAAGCCATTATTTCTTGCTGTATGTGTCTGAGCAATTATTTCATACTGTGTGTGTCTGAGCAATTATTCCTTGCTGTATGTGTCTGAGCAATTATTTCATACTGTGTGTGTCTGAGCAATTATTCCCTGCTGTATATGTCTAAGCCATTATTTCCTGTTGTATGTGTCTTAGCAATTATTCCCTGCTGTATATGTCTGAGCAATTATTCCCTGCTGTATGTGTCTGAGCAATTATTCCCTGCTTTATATGTCTAAGCCATTATTCCCTGCTGTATATGTCTGATCAATTATTCCCTGCTGTATGTGTCTGAGCAATTATTCCCTGCTGTATATGTCTGAGCAATTATTCCCTGCTGTATGTGTCTGAGCAATTATTCCCTGCTGTATATGTCTAAGCAATTATTCCCAGCTGTATGTGTCTAAGCCATTATTCCCTGCTGTATGTGCCTGAGAAATTATTCCCTGCTGTATGTGTTCTAGCAATTATTCCCTCCTGTATGTGTCTAAGCAATTATTCCCTGCTGTATGTGTCTGAGCAATTATTCCCTGCTGTGTGTGTCTGAGCAATTATTCCCTGAAATATGTGTCTGAGCCATTATTCCCTGCTGTATGTGTCTAAGCCATTATTCCCTGCTGTATGTGTCTGAGCAATTATTCCCTGCTGTATGTATCTGAGCAATTATTCCCTGCTGTATGTGTCTGAGCAATTATTTCATACTGTGTGTGTCTGAGCAATTATTCCCTGCTGTATGTGTCTGAGCAATTATTTCATACTGTGTGTGTCTGAGCAATTATTCTCTGCTGTATGTGACTGAGCAATTATTGCATACTGGGTGTGTCTGAGCAATCATTCCCAGCTGTATGTGTCTGAGCAATTATTTCATACTGTGTGTGTCTGAGCAATTATTCCCTGCTGTATGTGTCTGAGCAATTATTTCATACTGTGTGTGTCTGAGCAAATATTCCCTGCTGTATGTGACTGAGTAATTATTCCCTGCTGTATGTGTCTAAGCCATTATTCCCTGCTGTATGTGTCTAAGCCATTATTCCCTGCTGTATGTGTCTAAGCCATTATTTCATACTGTATGTGTCTGAGCAATTATTCCCTGCTGTATATGTCTGAGCAATTATTCCCTGCTGTATGTGTCTGAGCAATTATTCCCTGCTGTATGTGTCTGAGCAATTATTTCATACTGTCTGTGTCTGACCCATTATTCCCTGCTGTATGTGTCTAAGCCATTATTTCATACTGTATGTGTCTGAGCACTTATTCCCTGCTGTATATGTCTGAGCAATTATTCCCTGCTGTATGTGTCTGAGCAATTATTCCCTGCTGTATGTGTCTGAGCAATTATTTCATACTGTCTGTGTCTGACCCATTATTCCCTGCTGTATGTGTCTGAGCAATTATTTCATACTGTGTGTGTCTGAGCAATTATTCCCTGCTGTATGTGTCTGAGCAATTATTCCCTGCTGTGTGTGTCTGAGGAATTATTCCCTGCTGTATGTGTCTGAGCAATTATTCCATGCTGTATGTGTCTAAGCCATTATTCCCTGCTGTGTGTGTCTGTGCATTTATTCCCTGCTGTATGTGTCTGAGCAATTATTCCCTGCTGTATGTGTCTGAGCAATTATTTCATACTGTGTGTGTCTGAGCAATTATTCCCTGCTGTATGTGACTCAGCAATTATTTTATACTGTGTGTGTGTGTGAGCAATTGTTCCCTGCTGTATGTGTCTGAGCAATTATTTCATACTGTGTGTGTCTGAGCAATTATTCCCTGCTGTATGTGTCTGAGCAATTATTTCATACTGTGTGTGTCTGAGCAATTATTCCCTGCTGTATGTGTCTGGGCAATTATTTCATACTGTGTGTGTGTGAGCAATTATTCCCTGCTGTATTTGACTCAGCAATTATTTTATACTGTGTGTGTGAGAGCAATTGTTCCCTGCTGTATGTGTCTGAGAAATTATTTCATACTGTGTGTGTCTGAGCAATTATTCCCTGCTGTATGTGTCTGAGCAATTATTCCTTGCTGTATGTGTCTGAGCAATTATTCCCTGCTGTATGTGACTCAGCAATTATTTTATACTGTGTGTGTGTGTGAGCAATTGTTCCCTGCTGTATGTGTCTGAGCAATTATTTCATACTGTGTGTGTCTGAGCAATTATTCCCTGCTGTATGTGTCTGAGCAATTATTTCATACTGTGTGTGTCTGAGCAATTATTCCCTGCTGTATGTGTCTGGGCAATTATTTCATACTGTGTGTGTGTGAGCAATTATTCCCTGCTGTATTTGACTCAGCAATTATTTTATACTGTGTGTGTGAGAGCAATTGTTCCCTGCTGTATGTGTCTGAGAAATTATTTCATACTGTATGTGTCTGAGCAATTATTTCATACTGTGTGTGTCTGAGCAATTATTCCTTGCTGTATGTGTCTGAGCAATTATTTCATACTGTGTGTGTCTGAGCAATTATTCCCTGCTGTATATGTCTGAGCAATTATTCCCTGCTGTATGTGTCTGAGCAATTATTCCCTGCTTTATATGTCTAAGCCATTATTCCCTGCTGTATATGTCTGATCAATTATTCCCTGCTGTATGTGTCTGAGCAATTATTCCCTGCTGTATATGTCTGAGCAATTATTCCCTGCTGTATGTGTCTGAGCAATTATTCCCTGCTGTATATGTCTAAGCAATTATTCCCAGCTGTATGTGTCTAAGCCATTATTCCCTGCTGTATGTGCCTGAGAAATTATTCCCTGCTGTATGTGTTCTAGCAATTATTCCCTCCTGTATGTGTCTAAGCAATTATTCCCTGCTGTATGTGTCTGAGCAATTATTCCCTGCTGTGTGTGTCTGAGCAATTATTCCCTGAAATATGTGTCTGAGCCATTATTCCCTGCTGTATGTGTCTAAGCCATTATTCCCTGCTGTATGTGTCTGAGCAATTATTCCCTGCTGTATGTATCTGAGCAATTATTCCCTGCTGTATGTGTCTGAGCAATTATTTCATACTGTGTGTGTCTGAGCAATTATTCCCTGCTGTATGTGTCTGAGCAATTATTTCATACTGTGTGTGTCTGAGCAATTATTCTCTGCTGTATGTGACTGAGCAATTATTGCATACTGGGTGTGTCTGAGCAATCATTCCCAGCTGTATGTGTCTGAGCAATTATTTCATACTGTGTGTGTCTGAGCAATTATTCCCTGCTGTATGTGTCTGAGCAATTATTTCATACTGTGTGTGTCTGAGCAAATATTCCCTGCTGTATGTGACTGAGTAATTATTCCCTGCTGTATGTGTCTAAGCCATTATTCCCTGCTGTATGTGTCTAAGCCATTATTCCCTGCTGTATGTGTCTAAGCCATTATTTCATACTGTATGTGTCTGAGCAATTATTCCCTGCTGTATATGTCTGAGCAATTATTCCCTGCTGTATGTGTCTGAGCAATTATTCCCTGCTGTATGTGTCTGAGCAATTATTTCATACTGTCTGTGTCTGACCCATTATTCCCTGCTGTATGTGTCTAAGCCATTATTTCATACTGTATGTGTCTGAGCACTTATTCCCTGCTGTATATGTCTGAGCAATTATTCCCTGCTGTATGTGTCTGAGCAATTATTCCCTGCTGTATGTGTCTGAGCAATTATTTCATACTGTCTGTGTCTGACCCATTATTCCCTGCTGTATGTGTCTGAGCAATTATTTCATACTGTGTGTGTCTGAGCAATTATTCCCTGCTGTATGTGTCTGAGCAATTATTCCCTGCTGTGTGTGTCTGAGGAATTATTCCCTGCTGTATGTGTCTGAGCAATTATTCCATGCTGTATGTGTCTAAGCCATTATTCCCTGCTGTGTGTGTCTGTGCATTTATTCCCTGCTGTATGTGTCTGAGCAATTATTCCCTGCTGTATGTGTCTGAGCAATTATTTCATACTGTGTGTGTCTGAGCAATTATTCCCTGCTGTATGTGACTCAGCAATTATTTTATACTGTGTGTGTGTGTGAGCAATTGTTCCCTGCTGTATGTGTCTGAGCAATTATTTCATACTGTGTGTGTCTGAGCAATTATTCCCTGCTGTATGTGTCTGAGCAATTATTTCATACTGTGTGTGTCTGAGCAATTATTCCCTGCTGTATGTGTCTGGGCAATTATTTCATACTGTGTGTGTGTGAGCAATTATTCCCTGCTGTATTTGACTCAGCAATTATTTTATACTGTGTGTGTGAGAGCAATTGTTCCCTGCTGTATGTGTCTGAGAAATTATTTCATACTGTGTGTGTCTGAGCAATTATTCCCTGCTGTATGTGTCTGAGCAATTATTCCTTGCTGTATGTGTCTGAGCAATTATTCCCTGCTGTATGTGACTCAGCAATTATTTTATACTGTGTGTGTGTGTGAGCAATTGTTCCCTGCTGTATGTGTCTGAGCAATTATTTCATACTGTGTGTGTCTGAGCAATTATTCCCTGCTGTATGTGTCTGAGCAATTATTTCATACTGTGTGTGTCTGAGCAATTATTCCCTGCTGTATGTGTCTGGGCAATTATTTCATACTGTGTGTGTGTGAGCAATTATTCCCTGCTGTATTTGACTCAGCAATTATTTTATACTGTGTGTGTGAGAGCAATTGTTCCCTGCTGTATGTGTCTGAGAAATTATTTCATACTGTATGTGTCTGAGCAATTATTTCATACTGTGTGTGTCTGAGCAATTATTCCTTGCTGTATGTGTCTGAGCAATTATTTCATACTGTGTGTGTCTGAGCAATTATTCCCTGCTGTATATGTCTAGCCGGTCTCTCTGGCTGTGGGGTTACAACACTTTCTCTCTGTAATCCCGTTTATCACGCAGAGTCTCGCAGCGGAGCGAGAACTGAGGTGGTTCGACCCCCGCTCGTGACTTGCGGATACTGAGCCGGCCGCTCAGAAAGCAATGGCAAACTACTGAGCGTAATCTTGCCAAGAGATCAACAGACAGCTGAAAGATGCTGCTGTTGACAGCTAAGTCCTGTAAAAGGATACGCAAAACATTTAGTATATGTCTAAGCCATTATTTCCTGTTGTATGTGTCTGAGCAATTATTCCCTGCTGTATATGTCTGAGCAATTATTCCCTGCTGTATATGTCTGAGCAATTATTCCCTCCTGTATGTGTCTAAGCAATTATTCCCTGCTGTATGTGTCTGAGCAATTATTCCCTGCTGTGTGTGTCTGAGCAATTATTCCCTGCTGTATATGTCTGAGCTATTATTCCCTGCTGTATATGTCTGAGCTATTATTCCCTGCTGTATGTGTCTGAGCAATTATTTCATACTGTGTGTCTCTGAGCAATTATTCCCTGCTGTATATGTCTGAGCAATTATTCCCTGCTGTATGTGTCTGAGCAATTATTCCCTGCTGTATATGTCTGAGCAATTATTCCCTGCTGTATGTCTCTGAGCAATTATTCCCTGCTTTATATGTCTAAGCCATTATTCCCTGCTGTATATGTCTGATCAATTATTCCCTGCTGTATGTGTCTGAGCAATTATTCCCTGCTGTATATGTCTGAGCAATTATTCCCTGCTGTATGTGTCTGAGCAATTATTCCCTGCTGTATATGTCTAAGCAATTATTCCCTGCTGTATGTGTCTAAGCCATTATTCCCTGCTGTATGTGCCTGAGAAATTATTCCCTGCTGTATGTGTTCTAGCAATTATTCCCTCCTGTATGTGTCTAAGCAATTATTCCTTGCTGTATGTGTCTAAGCAATTATTCCCTGCTGTGTGTGTCTGAGCAATTATTCCCTGCTATATGTGTCTGAGCCATTATTCCCTGCTATATGTGTCTAAGCCATTATTCCCTGCTGTATGTGTCTGAGCAATTATTCCCCGCTGTATGTGTCTGAGCAATTATTCCCTGCTGTATGTGTCTGAGCAATTATTTCATACTGTGTGTGTCTGAGCAATTATTCCCTGCTGTATGTGTCTGAGCAATTATTTCATACTGTGTGTGTCTGAGCAATTATTCTCTGCTGCATGTGACTGAGCAATTATTGCATACTGGGTGTGTCTGAGCAATTATTCCCTGCTGTATGTGTCTGAGCAATTATTTCATACTGTGTGTGTCTGAGCAATTATTCCCTGCTGTATGTCTCTGAGCAATTATTTCATACTGTGTGTGTCTGAGCAAATATTCCCTGCTGTATGTGACTGAGTAATTATTCCCTGCTGTATGTGTCTAAGCCATTATTCCCTGCTGTATGTGTCTGAGCAATTATTCCCTGCTGTATGTGTCTGGGCAATTATTCCCTGCTGTATGTGTCTGAGCAATTATTCCTTGCTGTATGTGTCTGAGCAATTATTCCCTGCTGTATGTGTCTAAGCAATTATTCCCTGCTGTATGTGTCTGAGCAATTATTCCCTGCTGTGTGTGTCTGAGAAATTATTCCCTGCTGTAAGTGTCTGAGCTATTATTCCCTGCTGTATGTGTCTAAGCCATTATTCCCTGCTGTGTGTGTCTAAGCCATTATTCCCTGCTGTATGTGTCTAAGCCATTATTCCCTGCTGTATGTGTCTGAGCAATTTTTTCATACTGTGTGTGTCTGAGCAATTATTCCCTGCTGTATGTATCTGAGCAATTATTTCATACTGTGTGTGTCTGAGCAATTATTCCCTGCTGTATGTGTCTGAGCAATTATTTCATACTGTATGTGTCTAAGCCATTATTCCCTGCTGTATGTGTCTGAGCAATTATTCCCTGCTGTATGTGTCTAAGCCATTATTCCCTGCTGTATGTGTCTAAGCCATTATTCCCTGCTGTATGTGTCTAAGCGATTATTTCATACTGTATGTGTCTGAGCAATTATTCCCTGCTGTATATGTCTGAGCAATTATTCCCTGCTGTATGTGTCTGAGCAATTATTCCCTGCTGTATGTGTCTGAGCAATTATTTCATACTGTCTGTGTCTGACCCATTATTCCCTGCTGTATGTGTCTAAGCCATTATTTCATACTGTGTGTGTCTGAGCAATTATTCCCTGCTGTATGTGTCTGAGCAATTATTCCCTGCTGTATGTGTCTAAGCCATTATTCCCTTCTGTATGTGTCTAAGCCATTATTTCATACTGTCTGTGTCTGACCCATTATTCCCTGCTGTATGTGTCTGAGCAATTACTTCATACTGTGTGTGTCTGAGCAATTATTCCCTGCTGTATGTGTCTGAGCAATTATTGCCTGCTGTATGTGTCTGAGCAATTATTCCCTACTGTATGTATCTGAGCAATTATTTCATACTATGTGTGTCTGAGCAATTATTCGCTGCTGTATGTGTCTAAGCAATTATTCCCTGCTGTATGTGTCTGAGCAATTATTCCCTGCTGTATGTGTCTGAGCAATTATTCCCTGCTTTATGTGCCTGAGCAATTATTCCCTGCTGTAGGTGTCTGAGCCATTATTCCCTGCTGTATGTGTCTAAGCCATTATTCCCTGCTGTATGTGCCTGAGCAATTATTCCCTGCTGTATGTGTCTGAGCAATTATTCCCTGATGTATGTGTCTGAGCCATTATTCCCTGCTGTATGTGTCTAAACCATTATTCCCTGCTGTATGTGTCTGAGCAATTATTCCCTGCTGTATGTGTCTGAGCAATTATTTCCTGCTTTATGTGTCTGAGCCATTATTCCCTGCTGTATGTGTCTAAGCCATTATTCCCTGCTGTATGTGTCTGAGCAATTATTCCCTGCTGTATGTGTCTGAGCAATTATTCCCTGCTGTATGTGTCTGAGCCATTATTCCCTGCTGTATGTGTCGAAGCCATTATTCCCTGCTGTATGTGTCTGAGCAATTATTCCCTGCTGTATGTGTCTAAGGCATTATTCCCTGCTGTATGTGTCTAAGCAATTATTCCCTGTTGTATGTGTTTGAGCAGTTATTCCCTGCTGTATGTGTCTGAGCAATTATTTCCTGCTGTATGTGTCTGAGCAATTATTCCGTGCGGTATGTGTTCTAGTAATTATTCCCTTCTGTATGTGTCTAAGGTATGATTCCCTGCTGTATGTGTCTAAGAAATTATTCCCTACTGTATGTATCTGAGCAATTATTCCCTGCTGTATGTGTCTGAGCAATTATTCCCTGCTGTATGTATCTGAGCAATTATTTCATACTATGTGTGTCTGAGCAATTATTCGCTGCTGTATGTGTCTGAGCAATTATTCCCTGCTGTATGTGTCTGAGCAATTATTCCCTGCTGTATGTGTCTGAGCAATTATTCCCTGCTTTATGTGCCTGAGCAATTATTCCCTGCTGTATGTGTCTGAGCCATTATTCCCTGCTGTATGTGACTAAGCCATTATTCCCTGCTGTATGTGTCTGAGCAGTTATTCCCTGCTGTATGTGTCTGAGCAATTATTCCCTGCTGTATGTGTCTGAGCAATTATTCCCTGCGGTATGTGTTCTAGTAATTATTCCCTGCTGTATGTGTCTAAGGCATTATTCCCTGCTGTATGTGTCTAAGCAATTATTCCTTACTGTATGTATCTGAGCAATTATTCCCTGCTGTATGTGTCTGAGCAATTATTCCCTGCTGTATGTGTCTGAGCAATTATATCATACTGTGTGTGTCTGAGCAATTATTCCCTGCTGTATATGTCTGAGCTATTATTCCCTGCTGTATATGTCTGAGCAATTATTCCCTGCTGTATGTGTCTGAGCAATTATTCCCTGCTGTATATGTCTAAGCCATTATTCCCTGCTTTATATGTCTGAGCTATTATTCCCTGCTGTATATGTCTAAGCCATTATTCCCTGCTGTATGTGTCTGAGCAATTATTCCCTGCTGTATATGTCTGAGCAATTATTCCCTGGTGTATGTGTCTGAGCAATTATTCCCTGTTGTATATGTCTAAGCAATTATTCCCTGCTGTATGTGTTCTAGCAATTATTCCCTGCTTTATTTGTCTAAGCCATAATTCCCTGCTGTATGTGTCTGAGCAATTATTCCCTGCTGTATGTGTCTGAGCCATTATTCCCTGCTGTATGTGTCTGAGCAATTATTCCCTGCTGTATGTGTCTGAGCAATTATTTCATACTGTGTGTGTCTGAGCATTTATTCCCTGCTGTATGTGTCTGAGCAAGTATTTCATACTGTGTGTGTGTGAGCAATTATTCTCAGCTGTATGTGACTGAGCAATTATTGCATACTGTGTGTGTCTGAGCAATTATTCCCTGCTGTATGTGTCTGAGCAATTATTTCATACTGTGTGTGTCTGAGCAATTATTCCCTGCTGTATGTGTCTGAGCAATTATTTCATACTGTGTGTGTCTAAGCAAATATTCCCTGCTGTATGTGACTGAGCAATTATTCCCTGCTGTATGTGTCTGAGCAATTATTCCTTGCTGTATATGTCTGAGCAATTATTCCCTGCTGTATGTGTCTAAGCAATTATTCCCTGCTGTATGTGTCTGAGCAATTATTCCCTGCTGTGTGTGTCTGAGAAATTATTCCCTGCTGTAAGTGCCTGAGCTATTATTCCCTGCTGTATGCGTCTAAGCCATTATTCCCTGCTGTGTGTGTCTAAGCCATTATTCCCTGCTGTATGTGTCTAAGCCATTATTCCCTGCTGTATGTGTCTGAGCAATTTTTTCATACTGTGTGTGTCTGAGCAATTATTTCCTGCTGTATGTGTCTAAGCAATTATTCCCTGCTGTATGTGTCTGAGCAGTTATTCCCTGCTGTATGTGTCTGAGCAATTATTCCCTGCTGTATGTGTCTGAGCAATTATTCCCTGCGGTATGTGTTCTAGTAATTATTCCCTGCTGTATGTGTCTAAGGCATTATTCCCTGCTGTATGTGTCTAAGCAATTATTCCTTACTGTATGTATCTGAGCAATTATTCCCTGCTGTATGTGTCTGAGCAATTATATCATACTGTGTGTGTCTGAGCAATTATTCCCTGCTGTATGTGTCTGAGCAATTATTGCCTGCTGTATGTGTCTGAGCACTTATTCCCTACTGTATGTATCTGAGCAATTATTTCATACTATGTGTGTCTGAGCAATTATTCGCTGCTGTATGTGTCTAAGCAATTATTCCCTGCTGTATGTGTCTGGGCAATTATTCCCTGCTGTATGTGTCTGAGCAATTATTCCCTGCTTTATGTGCCTGAGCAATTATTCCCTGCTGTAGGTGTCTGAGCCATTATTCCCTGCTGTATGTGTCTAAGCCATTATTCCCTGCTGTATGTGCCTGAGCAATTATTCCCTGCTGTATGTGTCTGAGCAATTATTCCCTGATGTATGTGTCTGAGCCATTATTCCCTGCTGTATGTGTCTAAACCATTATTCCCTGCTGTATGTGTCTGAGCAATTATTCCCTGCTGTATGTGTCTGAGCAATTATTTCCTGCTTTATGTGTCTGAGCCATTATTCCCTGCTGTATGTGTCTAAGCCATTATTCCCTGCTGTATGTGTCTGAGCAATTATTCCCTGCTGTATGTGTCTGAGCAATTATTCCCTGCTGTATGTGTCTGAGCCATTATTCCCTGCTGTATGTGTCGAAGCCATTATTCCCTGCTGTATGTGTCTGAGCAATTATTCCCTGCTGTATGTGTCTAAGGCATTATTCCCTGCTGTATGTGTCTAAGCAATTATTCCCTGTTGTATGTGTTTGAGCAGTTATTCCCTGCTGTATGTGTCTGAGCAATTATTTCCTGCTGTATGTGTCTGAGCAATTATTCCGTGCGGTATGTGTTCTAGTAATTATTCCCTTCTGTATGTGTCTAAGGTATGATTCCCTGCTGTATGTGTCTAAGAAATTATTCCCTACTGTATGTATCTGAGCAATTATTCCCTGCTGTATGTGTCTGAGCAATTATTCCCTGCTGTATGTATCTGAGCAATTATTTCATACTATGTGTGTCTGAGCAATTATTCGCTGCTGTATGTGTCTGAGCAATTATTCCCTGCTGTATGTGTCTGAGCAATTATTCCCTGCTGTATGTGTCTGAGCAATTATTCCCTGCTTTATGTGCCTGAGCAATTATTCCCTGCTGTATGTGTCTGAGCCATTATTCCCTGCTGTATGTGACTAAGCCATTATTCCCTGCTGTATGTGTCTGAGCAGTTATTCCCTGCTGTATGTGTCTGAGCAATTATTCCCTGCTGTATGTGTCTGAGCAATTATTCCCTGCGGTATGTGTTCTAGTAATTATTCCCTGCTGTATGTGTCTAAGGCATTATTCCCTGCTGTATGTGTCTAAGCAATTATTCCTTACTGTATGTATCTGAGCAATTATTCCCTGCTGTATGTGTCTGAGCAATTATTCCCTGCTGTATGTGTCTGAGCAATTATATCATACTGTGTGTGTCTGAGCAATTATTCCCTGCTGTATATGTCTGAGCTATTATTCCCTGCTGTATATGTCTGAGCAATTATTCCCTGCTGTATGTGTCTGAGCAATTATTCCCTGCTGTATATGTCTAAGCCATTATTCCCTGCTTTATATGTCTGAGCTATTATTCCCTGCTGTATATGTCTAAGCCATTATTCCCTGCTGTATGTGTCTGAGCAATTATTCCCTGCTGTATATGTCTGAGCAATTATTCCCTGGTGTATGTGTCTGAGCAATTATTCCCTGTTGTATATGTCTAAGCAATTATTCCCTGCTGTATGTGTTCTAGCAATTATTCCCTGCTTTATTTGTCTAAGCCATAATTCCCTGCTGTATGTGTCTGAGCAATTATTCCCTGCTGTATGTGTCTGAGCCATTATTCCCTGCTGTATGTGTCTGAGCAATTATTCCCTGCTGTATGTGTCTGAGCAATTATTTCATACTGTGTGTGTCTGAGCATTTATTCCCTGCTGTATGTGTCTGAGCAAGTATTTCATACTGTGTGTGTGTGAGCAATTATTCTCAGCTGTATGTGACTGAGCAATTATTGCATACTGTGTGTGTCTGAGCAATTATTCCCTGCTGTATGTGTCTGAGCAATTATTTCATACTGTGTGTGTCTGAGCAATTATTCCCTGCTGTATGTGTCTGAGCAATTATTTCATACTGTGTGTGTCTAAGCAAATATTCCCTGCTGTATGTGACTGAGCAATTATTCCCTGCTGTATGTGTCTGAGCAATTATTCCTTGCTGTATATGTCTGAGCAATTATTCCCTGCTGTATGTGTCTAAGCAATTATTCCCTGCTGTATGTGTCTGAGCAATTATTCCCTGCTGTGTGTGTCTGAGAAATTATTCCCTGCTGTAAGTGCCTGAGCTATTATTCCCTGCTGTATGCGTCTAAGCCATTATTCCCTGCTGTGTGTGTCTAAGCCATTATTCCCTGCTGTATGTGTCTAAGCCATTATTCCCTGCTGTATGTGTCTGAGCAATTTTTTCATACTGTGTGTGTCTGAGCAATTATTTCCTGCTGTATGTGTCTAAGCAATTATTCCCTGCTGTATGTGTCTGAGCAGTTATTCCCTGCTGTATGTGTCTGAGCAATTATTCCCTGCTGTATGTGTCTGAGCAATTATTCCCTGCGGTATGTGTTCTAGTAATTATTCCCTGCTGTATGTGTCTAAGGCATTATTCCCTGCTGTATGTGTCTAAGCAATTATTCCTTACTGTATGTATCTGAGCAATTATTCCCTGCTGTATGTGTCTCAGCAATTATTCCCTGCTGTATGTGTCTGAGCAATTATATCATACTGTGTGTGTCTGAGCAATTATTCCCTGCTGTATATGTCTGAGCTATTATTCCCTACTGTATATGTCTGAGCAATTATTCCCTGCTGTATGTGTCTGAGCAATTATTCCCTGCTGTATATGTCTAAGCCATTATTCCCTGCTTTATATGTCTGAGCTATTATTCCCTGCTGTATATGTCTGAGCTATTATTCCCTGCTGTATGTGTCTAAGCCATTATTCCCTGCTGTATGTGTCTGAGCAATTATTCCCTGCTGTATGTGTCTGAGCAATTATTCCCTGCTGTATGTGTCTGAGCAATTATTTCATACTGTCTGTGTCTGACCCATTATTCCCTGCTGTATGTGTCTAAGCCATTATTTCATACTGTGTGTGTCTGAGCAATTATTCCCTGCTGTATGTGTCTGAGCAATTATTCCCTGCTGTATGTGTCTAAGCCATTATTCCCTTGTGTATGTGTCTAAGCCATTATTTCATACTGTATGTGCCTGAGCAATTATTCACTGTTGTATGTGTCTGAGCAATTATTTCATACTGTGTGTGTCTGAGCAATTATTTCATACTGTATGTGTTCTAGCAATTATTCCCTGCTGTATGTGTTCTAGCAATTATTCCCTGCTGTATGTGTCTAAGCCATTATTCCCTGCTGTATATGTCTGAGCAATTATTCCCTGCTGTATGTGTCTGAGCAATTATTCCCTGCTGTATATGTCTGAGCAATTATTCCCTTCTGTATGTGTCTGAGCAATTATTCCCTGCTGTATATGTCTAAGCCATTATTCCCTGCTGTATGTGTCTGAGCAATTATTCCCTGCTGTATGTGTCTGAGCAATTATTCCCTGCTGTATATGTCTGAGCAATTATTCCCTGGTGTATGTGTCTGAGCAATTATTCCCTGCTGTATATGTCTAAGCAATTATTCCCTGCTGTATGTGTTCTAGCAATTATTCCCTGCTGTATTTGTCTAAGCCATTATTCCCTGCTGTATGTGTCTGAGCAATTATTCCCTGCTGTATGTGTCTGAGCCATTATTCCCTGCTGTATGTGTCTAAGCCATTATTTCATACTGTGTGTGTCTGAGCAATTATTCCCTGCTGTGTGTGTCTGAGCAATTATTGCCTGCTGTATGTGTCTGAGCAATTATTTCATACTGTGTGTGTCTGAGCAATTATTCCCTGCTGTATGTGTCTGAGCAATTATTTCATACTGTATGTGTCTAAGCCATTATTCCCTGCTGTCTGTGTCTGAGCAATTATTCCCTGCTGTATGTGTCTAAGCCATTATTCCCTGCTGTATGTGTCTAAGCCATTATTCCCTGCTGTATGTGTCTAAGCCATTATATCATACTGTCTGTGTCTGAGCAATTATTCCCTGCTGTATATGTCTGAGCAATTATTCCCTGCTGTATGTGTCTGAGCAATTATTCCCTGCTGTATGTGTCTGAGCAATTATTTCATACTGTCTGTGTCTGACCCATTATTCCCTGCTGTATGTGTCTAAGCCATTATTTCATACTGTGTGTGTCTGAGCAATTATTCCCTGCTGTATGTGTCTGAGCAATTATTCCCTGCTGTATGTGTCTAAGCCATTATTCCCTTGTGTATGTGTCTAAGCCATTATTTCATACTGTATGTGCCTGAGCAATTATTCACTGTTGTATGTGTCTGAGCAATTATTTCATACTGTGTGTGTCTGAGCAATTATTTCATACTGTATGTGTTCTAGCAATTATTCCCTGCTGTATGTGTTCTAGCAATTATTCCCTGCTGTATGTGTCTAAGCCATTATTCCCTGCTGTATATGTCTGAGCAATTATTCCCTGCTGTATGTGTCTGAGCAATTATTCCCTGCTGTATATGTCTGAGCAATTATTCCCTTCTGTATGTGTCTGAGCAATTATTCCCTGCTGTATATGTCTAAGCCATTATTCCCTGCTGTATGTGTCTGAGCAATTATTCCCTGCTGTATGTGTCTGAGCAATTATTCCCTGCTGTATATGTCTGAGCAATTATTCCCTGGTGTATGTGTCTGAGCAATTATTCCCTGCTGTATATGTCTAAGCAATTATTCCCTGCTGTATGTGTTCTAGCAATTATTCCCTGCTGTATTTGTCTAAGCCATTATTCCCTGCTGTATGTGTCTGAGCAATTATTCCCTGCTGTATGTGTCTGAGCCATTATTCCCTGCTGTATGTGTCTGAGCAATTATTCCCTGCTGTATGTGTCTGAGCAATTATTTCATACTGTGTGTGTCTGAGCATTTATTCCCTGCTGTATGTGTCTGAGCAATTATTTCATACTGTGTGTGTCTGAGCAATTATTCTCAGCTGTATGTGACTTAGCAATTATTGCATACTGTGTGTGTCTGAGCAAGTATTCCCTGCTGTATGTGTGCTGTATAATGGGTGATTTCAACGCAAAAATAGGAAAGCAAAGCGATGGATACAGTGTAAGCAACCATGGTTTGGGAGAGAGAAATGAAAGAGGTTACAGACTTGTAGAATGGGCAAAAGAACAAGAATTGGTTGTAGGAAACACCTGGTTTAAACAACATCCTAGAAGATTATGGACATGGAGGAGTCCAGACAGCAGGATTAAAAACCAGATAGATTACATCCTGATAAGCAAAAGGTTTCGAAATGCATTAACAGTTGTAAAAACAGTTCCAAATGCAGACTGTTACAGTGATCACAGATTAATTACTGGCACATTGAGGGTAAAGTTAAAGAAAGTCAAGTATACAGCAGGAAACCCTAAATATGACTTGTGCAAATTGAAAACTGACAAAGAAATACAAGATAATTTTAACATAGAAGTAAAGAACAAATTTGATTTATTGTCTGATCTAGAGATCCTATTTCAAGATGTAGATGATCAATGGGAAATGCTGAAGAATTCAATCAGTTGTGCAGCAGAAAAAACTATTCCAAAAGTAAAGAAAGTTGGCCGTAAGACATGGATGACTGAAGAAATTTTACAACTAATGGAAACAAGAAGACAGAACAAAAATAATCCTGCCAAATATGAAGAAATTCACAGAAAAGTCAGAACCTTATGTAAGGAGGCTAAAGAAACATGGCTTGAGAAAAATTGCAGAGAAATTGAAAAACAACACAACAGTAAAAATGCGAAACTAATGCACAAAAGAATTCAGGAGATTACTAATCAAAGAACACGTACATCAGCAGGCTGCCTAAAGACAAAAGATGGAAGAGTCATAATAGAAAAAGATCAGATTTTACATGTATGGTCAGATTACGTGAAAAACCTTTATGACGATAGCAGAGACGAACAATATATTGTTCAAAATAACAATGAAGGGCCAGCAATTTTGAAGATGGAGGTTCAGAATGCTCTTAATCATATGAAATCTGGCAAAACCCCCGGTCCAGACAGCGTCACAACAGAAATGATTAATGCTTTAGAAGAATATGGAATAGATAAAGTTACCAGTCTGCTTAATACAATATATGATACTGGAAATATACCTCATGAGTTATGTAATTCTGTATTTATTGTCAACAATCCAACACCAACTGTAATGCTGTGTTCAGAGACGGTGGAAAGAACGCAGGCAATGAATTACCTGGGGATACGGTTTGATCGAAGCCTTGCTTATAATGTGCACATAGACCAGGTGATAACAAAGGCCAAGCGGGGTTTGGCAGCGATGCGGGTGATGGCGGCAGCAAACTGTGAGCAGCGCCATCTATGTCTTCTGTACGAGGGGCTGGTCATGTCTGTTTTGGAGTATGCAATGGCAATCTTGACTCTCAGCCATAAGCAGATAGAAAGGATGGAAAGGATACAGAATGAAGCTATGCGCATTATTCTTGGATGTACAAGAGATACAGCATGCAGGGCGATGCGCTACCTTCTTGATTTTCCAACCATTGAAGAGAGAATACAAGTTTGCAGGGCACGCGCCTACCTCAGAATTAACGCAAACACACAACATCCACTGCATAGTGAAATTAGGAAGGTGAAGGGCAGCAGGTTAAAAAGAGGACGGTCGTGGATGGGTCAAGCCGAAGACATTCTTCAACAGGTGTGTTCACTTGAGGACTTAGAACCTGGCGAGGAGTGGGTGCAAGTGCCAACAGACTTCTGCACATCCTTTTCAGTTTGCATCCAACTAGATAGAAAATGCAGACAAGAAAATCCGGCTGCTGTTGAGGCTGAAGTACAAGCGTTGATTTTCGAGAATTCGCTAGACGGTGACGCGGTCATCTACACAGATGGGTCGGTCGTCCGACATGTGAGAAGCTCATGGGCCTTTACAGCTCGGGCCGGAGGGAGAATTGTGAAGGAGGACTCTGGTGCTTTCACTGAAACCACAAGTAGCCTGACCATGGAAGTCATGGCAGTAAGTAAAGCAATAACATGGCTCGAGACACAGACATTCACCAGGGCTTGTTTCCTTAGCGACTCAATGAACATGATCAAGAGGATAGAGGAGGGGTCGATCCGAAGAGAATGGTTGCTGCCTCTGAAGCGGTCTCGGCTGGCAAAGATTAGTTTCATCTTCGTGCCAGGGCATGCGGGAGTACAAGGAAATGAGCGGGCTGACAAGCTCGCAGGTGAGGCTACTGTGGAGGGCGGACGCGCCATGGACCAGGCTGACATTCTGAATGCTCTACGTGATGTGAGACTTTTGCGAGAACCAAGTGATGACTGTGAATCTACAACAATGGCCAGACTGCTAGAGCATCAAATTAAAAGAGGTGTGGCCAAACAAGAACACTACGCAGGAAGCCAAAGAAGATTGATAAACCAACACAGAACTGGCGTCGTTAGCCGCTACACGCTGCGGGATTTGCTGAGGAGGGGATCCGAGCACTTATGGACTGAATGGTTCGATGTGCAGCGAGGATGATCTGTCGACTAACTAACTATCTGTATTTATTGCAATCCCAAAGAAATCAGGAGCCTTGGAATGTGATCAACGTCGAACAATTAGTATAATGAGTCACATCACGAAGATTTTGCTAAGAATTATCATGCAAAGAGTTAGGAGGAAAATACAACCTGAAATAGGAGAAGAACAATGTGGGTTTGTGGAAGGCAAGGGTACAGTAAATGCTGTGTATATACTGAGAAACATAATCGAACGTTCTATAGAAGTAAACAAAGATCTATACCTTTGCTTTATTGACTACACAAAGGCTTTTGATAAAGTGAGACATGTCAACATGATAAGGATGCTTGAAGATCTACAAATTGATGGAAAAGATCTTAGACTTGTAAAAAACATATATTGGAAACAACAAGCTGCCATAAGAGTTGATAATGAAGTAAGCCAATATCAGCCTATTAAAAGGGGTGTGAGACAGGGATGTGTAATGTCTCCAGATCTGTTTTCCCTGTACAGTGAAAGTATTTTCAGAAATATTGAAGATATGGAAGGAATCAACATTGGGGGACGATGCATCAATAACATTAGATATGCAGATGATACAGTCTTGATTGCAGACAATGAACAGGACCTGCAACATTTAGTAGATGCGATTGTTACACACAGTGAACAACTAGGGTTAGAATTAAATTGTAAAAAGACACAGATTATGGTCGTCACTAGGAAGGACGAAATACCACAATGTAATATACAAGTAAATGGGAATATTCTTCAACAAGTGAGCAGGTACAATTATCTCGGAACAGTAATAACATCTGATGGGAGATGCCTTGAAGAGATTAGAACAAGAATCGCCATGGCAAAAGTAGCCTTTAGCAAGATGAAAAACATACTGACCAATAAAAAAGATGTCAATTGAAACGAGAAAAAGAGTGTTGAGATGCTACATAGAACCTGTACTTTTATATGGATGTGAAGCTTGGACAATGAGCAGCCGGGCTGAAAAACATCTGATGGCTGTAGAGATGTGGTTTCTGAGGAAAATGCAAAGAATACCATGGACAGCCAGAAAGACCAATGAACAAGTCCTTCAAGAAACAAATGAAGATCGTAAACTGATCAGAGACATTAGACGTAGACAGTCACAATTTTTTGGGCATGTTATGAGAAGAATTGATTTGGAGAACTTGGTTACAACTGGTAAGATCGAGGGGAACAGACCAAGGGGAAGACCTAGAAACAAGTATCTGGATGGCTTGGCCTTGTGGCATGGTCGAGACAGAAACACGGAACTGATCCACGACTCTGTTGATCGAGTGAGATGGCAGAACATGACCGCCCACGCTTACCGGCATGGGACATGATGGATGGATGGATGGATGGTATGTGTCTGAGCAATTATTTCATACTGTGTGTGTCTGAGCAATTATTCCCTGCTGTATGTGTCTGAGCAATTATTTCATACTGTGTGTGTCTGAGCAATTATTCCCTGCTGTATGTGTCTGAGCAATTATTCCCTGCTGTATGTGTCTAAGCCATTATTCCCTGCTGTATGTGTCTGAGCAATTATTCCCTGCTGTATGTGTCTGAGCAATTATTCCTTGCTGTATATGTCTGAGCAATTATTCCCTGCTGTATGTGTTTAAGCAATTATTTCCTGCTGTATGTGTCTGAGCAATTATTCCCTGCTGTGTGTGTCTGAGAAATTATTCCCTGCTGTAAGTGTCTGAGCTATTATTCCCTGCTGTATGTGTCTAAGCCATTATTCCCTGCTGTGTGTGTCTAAGCCATTATTCCCTGCTGTATGTGTCTAAGCCATTATTCCCTGCTGTATGTGTCTGAGCAATTTTTTCATATTGTGTGTGTCTGAGCAATTATTGCCTGCTGTATGTGTCTGAGCAATTATTTCATACTGTGTGTGTCTGAGCAATTATTCCCTGCTGTATGTGTCTGAGCAATTATTTCATACTGTATGTGTCTAAGCCATTATTCCCTGCTGTCTGTGTCTGAGCAATTATTCCCTGCTGTATGTGTCTAAGCCATTATTCCCTGCTGTATGTGTCTAAGCCATTATTCCCTGCTGTATGTGTCTAAGCCATTATATCATACTGTCTGTGTCTGAGCAATTATTCCCTGCTGTATATGTCTGAGCAATTATTCCCTGCTGTATGTGTCTGAGCAATTATTCCCTGCTGTATGTGTCTGAGCAATTATTTCATACTGTCTGTGTCTGACCCATTATTCCCTGCTGTATGTGTCTAAGCCATTATTTCATACTGTGTGTGTCTGAGCAATTATTCCCTGCTGTATGTGTCTGAGCAATTATTCCCTGCTGTATGTGTCTAAGCCATTATTCCCTTGTGTATGTGTCTAAGCCATTATTTCATACTGTATGTGCCTGAGCAATTATTCACTGTTGTATGTGTCTGAGCAATTATTTCATACTGTGTGTGTTCTAGCAATTATTCCCTGCTGTATGTGTTCTAGCAATTATTCCCTGCTGTATGTGTCTAAGCCATTATTCCCGGCTGTATATGTCTGAGCAATTATTCCCTTCTGTATGTGTCTGAGCAATTATTTCATACTGTGTGTGTCTGAGCAATTATTCCCTGCTGTATGTGTCTGAGCAATTATTGCCTGCTGTATGTGTTTGAGCAATTATTCCCTACCTTTTTGTATCTGAGCAATTATTTCATACTATGTGTGTCTGAGCAATTATTCGCTGCTGTATGTGTCTGAGCAATTATTCCCTGCTGTATGTGTCTGAGCAATTATTCCCTGCTGTATGTGTCTGAGCAATTATATCATACTGTGTGTGTCTGAGCAATTATTCCCTGCTGTATGTGTCTGAACAATTATTCTCTGCTGTATGTGTCTGAGCAATTATTCCCTGATGTATGTGTCTAAGCCATTATTCCCTGCTGTATGTGTCTGAGCAATTATTCCCTGCTGTATGTGTCTGAGCAATTATTCCTTGCTGTATATGTCTGAGCAATTATTCCCTGCTGTATGTGTCTAAGCAATTATTCCCTGCTGTATGTGTCTGAGCAATTATTCCCTGCTGTGTGTGTCTGAGAAATTATTCCCTGCTGTAAGTGCCTGAGCTATTATTCCCTGCTGTATGCGTCTAAGCCATTATTCCCTGCTGTGTGTGTCTAAGCCATTATTTCCTGCTGTATGTGTCTAAGCCATTATTCCCTGCTGTATGTGTCTGAGCAATTTTTTCATACTGTGTGTGTCTGAGCAATTATTTCCTGCTGTATGTGTCTAAGCAATTATTCCCTGCTGTATGTGTCTGAGCAGTTATTCCCTGCTGTATGTGTCTGAGCAATTATTCCCTGCTGTATGTGTTTGAGCAATTATTCCCTGCGGTATGTGTTCTAGTAATTATTCCCTGCTGTATGTGTCTAAGGCATTATTCCCTGCTGTATGTGTCTAAGCAATTATTCCTTACTGTATGTATCTGAGCAATTATTCCCTGCTGTATGTGTCTGAGCAATTATTCCCTGCTGTATGTGTCTGAGCAATTATATCATACTGTGTGTGTCTGAGCAATTATTCCCTGCTGTATATGTCTGAGCTATTATTCCCTGCTGTATATGTCTGAGCAATTATTCCCTGCTGTATGTGTCTGAGCAATTATTCCCTGCTGTATATGTCTAAGCCATTATTCCCTGCTTTATATGTCTGAGCTATTATTCCCTGCTGTATATGTCTGAGCTATTATTCCCTGCTGTATGTGTCTGAGCAATTATTCCCTGCTGTATGTGTTTGAGCAGTTATTCCCTGCTATATGTGTCTGAGCAATTATTTCATACTGTGTGTGTCTGCTCAATTATTCCCTGCTGTATATGTCTAAGCAATTATTCCCTGCTGTATGTGTTCTAGCAATTATTCCCTGCTGTATTTATCTAAGCCATTATTCCCAGCTGTATGTGTCTGAGCAATTATTCCCTGCTGTATGTGTCTGAGCCATTATTCCCTGCTGTATGTGTCTGAGCAATTATTCCCTGCTGTATGTGTCTGAGCAATTATTTCATACTGTGTGTGTCTGAGCATTTATTCCCTGCTGTATGTGTCTGAGCAATTATTTCATACTGTGTGTGTCTGAGCAATTATTCTCAGCTGTATGTGACTGCGATATTATTGCATACTGTGTGTGTCTGAGCAATTATTCCCTGCTGTATGTATCTGAGCAATTATTTCATACTGTGTGTGTCTGAGCAATTATTCCCTGCTGTATGTGTCTGAGCAATTATTTCATACTGTGTGTGTCTGAGCAATTATACCCTCCTGTATGTGACTGAGCAATTATTCCCTGCTGTATGTGTCTGAGCAATTATTCCCTGCTGTATGTGTCTAAGCCATTATTCCCTGCTGTATGTGTCTGAGCAATTATTCCCTGCTGTATGTGTCTGAGCAATTATTCCTTGCTGTATATGTCTGAGCAATTATTCCCTGCTGTATGTGTCTAAGCAATTATTCCCTGCTGTATGTGTCTGAGCAATTATTCCCTGCTGTGTGTGTCTGAGAAATTATTCCCTGCTGTAAGTGTCTGAGCTATTATTCCCTGCTGTATGTGTCTAAGCCATTATTCCCTGCTGTGTGTGTCTAAGCCATTATTCCCTGCTGTATGTGTCTAAGCCATTATTCGATGCTGTATGTGTCTGAGCAATTTTTTCATACTGTGTGTGTCTGAGCAATTATTGCCTGCTGTATGTGTCTGAGCAATTATTTCATACTGTGTGTGTCTGAGCAATTATTCCCTGCTGTATGTGTCTGAGCAATTATTTCATACTGTATGTGTCTAAGCCATTATTCCCTGCTGTCTGTGTCTGAGCAATTATTCCCTGCTGTATGTGTCTAAGCCATTATTCCCTGCTGTATGTGTCTAAGCCATTATTCCCTGCTGTATGTGTCTCAGCCATTATATCATACTGTCTGTGTCTGAGCAATTATTCCCTGCTGTATATGTCTGAGCAATTATTCCCTGCTGTATGTGTCTGAGCAATTATTTCATACTGTCTGTGTCTGACCCATTATTCCCTGCTGTATGTGTCTAAGCCATTATTTCATACTGTGTGTGTCTGAGCAATTATTCCCTGCTGTATGTGTCTGAGCAATTATTCCCTGCTGTATGTGTCTAAGCCATTATTCCCTTGTGTATGTGTCTAAGCCATTATTTCATACTGTATGTGTCTGAGCAATTATTCACTGTTGTATGTGTCTGAGCAATTATTTCATACTGTGTGTGTCTGAGCAATTATTTCATACTGTATGTGTTCTAGCAATTATTCCCTGCTGTATGTGTTCTAGCAATTATTCCCTGCTGTATGTGTCTAAGCCATTATTCCCTGCTGTATATGTCTGAGCAATTATTCCCTGCTGTATGTGTCTGAGCAATTATTCCCTGCTGTATATGTCTGAGCAATTATTCCCCTCTGTATGTGTCTGAGCAATTATTCCCTGCTGTATATGTCTAAGCCATTATTCCCTGCTGTATATGTCTGAGCAATTATTCCCTGCTGTATGTGTCTGAGCAATTATTCCCTGCTGTATATGTCTGAGCAATTATTCCCTGGTGTATGTGTCTGAGCAATTATTCCCTGCTGTATATGTCTAAGCAATTATTCCCTGCTGTATGTGTTCTAGCAATTATTCCCTGCTGTATTTGTCTAAGCCATTATTCCCTGCTGTATGTGTCTGAGCAATTATTCACTGCTATATGTGTCTGAGCCATTATTCCCTGCTGTATGTGTCTGAGCAATTATTCCCTGCTGTATGTGTCTGAGCAATTATTTCATACTGTGTGTGTCTGAGCATTTATTCCCTGCTGTATGTGTCTGAGCAATTATTTCATACTGTGTGTGTCTGAGCAATTATTCTCAGCTGTATGTGACTGAGCAATTATTGCATACTGTGTGTGTCTGAGCAATTATTCCCTGCTGTATGTGTCTGAGCAATTATTTCATACTGTGTGTGTCTGAGCAATTATTCCCTGCTGTATGTGTCTGAGCAATTATTTCATACTGTGTGTGTCTGAGCAATTATTCCCTGCTGTATGTGACTGAGCAATTATTCCCTGCTGTATGTGTCTGAGCAATTATTACCTGCTGTATGTGTCTAAGCCATTATTCCCTGCTGTATGTGTCTGAGCAATTATTCCCTGCTGTATGTGTCTGAGCAATTATTCCTTGCTGTATATGTCTGAGCAATTATTCCCTGCTGTATGTGTCTAAGCAATTATTCCCTGCTGTATGTGTCTGAGCAATTATTCCCTGCTGTGTGTGTCTGAGAAATTATTCCCTGCTGTAAGTGTCTGAGCTATTATTCCCTGCTGTATGTTTCTAAGCCATTATTCCCTGCTGTGTGTGTCTAAGCCATTATTCCCTGCTGTATGTGTCTAAGCCATTATTCCCTGCTGTATGTGTCTGAGCAATTTTTTCATACTGTGTGTGTCTGAGCAATTATTGCCTGCTGTATGTGTCTGAGCAATTATTTCATACTGTGTGTGTCTGAGCAATTATTCCCTGCTGTATGTGTCTGAGCAATTATTTCATACTGTATGTGTCTAAGCCATTATTCCCTGCTGTCTGTGTCTGAGCAATTATTCCCTGCTGTATGTGTCTAAGCCATTATTCCCTGCTGTATGTGTCTAAGCCATTATTCCCTGCTGTATGTGTCTAAGCCATTATATCGTACTGTCTGTGTCTGAGCAATTATTCCCTGCTGTATATGTCTGAGCAATTATTCCCTGCTGTATGTGTCTGAGCAGTTATTCCCTGCTGTATGTGTTCTAGCAATTATTCCCTACTGTATGTGTTCTAGCAATTATTCCCTGCTGTATGTGTCTAAGCCATTATTCCCTGCTGTATATGTCTGAGCAATTATTCCCTTCTGTATGTGTCTGAGCAATTATTTCATACTGTGTGTGTCTGAGCAATTATTCCCTGCTGTATGTGTCTGAGCAATTATTGCCTGCTGTATGTGTCTGAGCAATTATTCCCTACTGTATGTATCTGAGCAATTATTTCATACTATGTGTGTCTGAGCAATTATTCGCTGCTGTATGTGTCTGAGCAATTATTCCCTGCTGTATGTGTCTGAGCAATTATTCCCTGCTGTATGTGTCTGAGCAATTATATCATACTGTGTGTGTCTGAGCAATTATTCCCTGCTGTATATGTCTAAGCCATTATTCCCTGCTTTATATTTCTGAGCTACTATTCCCTGCTGTATATGTCTGAGCTATTATTCCCTGCTGTATGTGTCTGAGCAATTATTCCCTGCTGTATGTGTCTGAGCAGTTATTCCCTGCTGTATGTGTCTGAGCAATTATTTCATACTGTGTGTGTCTGCTCAATTATTCCCTGCTGTATATGTCTGAGTAATTATTCCCTGCTGGATGTTTCTGAGCAATTATTCCCTGCTGTATATGTCTGAGCAATTATTCCCTGCTATATGTGTCTGAGCAATTATTCCCTGCTGTATATGTCTAAGCTATTATTCCCTGCTGTATATGTCTGAGCAATTATTCCCTGCTGTATGTGTCTGAGCAATTATTCCCTGCTGTATATGTCTGAGCAATTATTCCCTGGTGTATGTGTATGAGCAATTATTCCCTGCTGTATATGTCTAAGCAATTATTCCCTGCTGTATGTGTTCTAGCAATTATTCCCTGCTGTATTTGTCTAAGCCATTATTCCCTGCTGTATGTGTCTTAGCAATTATTCCCTGCTGTATGTGTCTGAGCCATTATTCCCTGCTGTATGTGTCTGAGTAATTATTCCCTGCTGTATGTGTCTGAGCAATTATTTCATACTGTGTGTGTCTGAGCATTTATTCCCTGCTGTATGTGTCTGAGCAATTATTTCATACTGTGTGTGTCCGAGCAATTATTCTCTGCTGTATGTGACTGAGCAATTATTGCATACTGTGTGTGTCTGAGCAATTATTCCCTGCTGTATGTGTCTGAGCAATTATTTCATACTGTGTGTGTCTAAGCAAATATTCCCTGCTGTATGTGACTGATCAATTATTCTCTGCTGTATGTGTCTGTGCAATTATTCCCTGCTGTATGTGTCTAAGCCATTATTCCCTGCTGTATGTGTCTGAGCAATTATTCCCTGCTGTATGTGTCTGAGCAATTATTCCCTGCTGTATGTGTCTGAGCAATTATTCCCTGCTGTGTGTGTCTGAGAAATTATTCCCTGCTGTAAGTGTCTGAGCTATTATTCCCTGCTGTATGTGTCTAAGCCATTATTCCCTGCTGTGTGTGTCTAAGCCATTATTCCCTGCTGTATGTGTCTAAGCCATTATTCCCTGCTGTATGTGTCTGAGCAATTTTTTCATACTGTGTGTGTCTGAGCAATTATTGCCTGCTGTATGTGTCTGAGCAATTATTTCATACTGTGTGTGTCTGAGCAATTATTCCCTGCTGTATGTGTCTGAGCAATTATTTCATACTGTATGTGTCTAAGCCATTATTCCCTGCTGTATGTGTCTGAGCAATTATTCCCTGCTGTATGTGTCTAAGCCATTATTCCCTGCTGTATGTGTCTAAGCCATTATTCCCTGCTGTATGTGTCTAAGCCATTATTTCATACTGTATGTGTCTGAGCAATTATTCCCTGCTGTATATGTCTGAGCAATTATTCCCTGCTGTATGTGTCTGAGCAATTATTCCCTGCTGTATGTGTCTGAGCAATTATTTCATACTGTCTGTGTCTGACCCATTATTCCCTGCTGTATGTGTCTAAGCCATTATTTCATACTGTATGTGTCTAAGCCATTATTTCATACTGTATGTGTCTGAGCAATTATTCCCTGCTGTATATGTCTGAGCAATTATTCCCTGCTGTATGTGTCTGAGCAATTATTCCCTGCTGTATGTGTCTGAGCAATTATTTCATACTGTCTGTGTCTGACCCATTATTCCCTGCTGTATGTGTCTAAGCCATTATTCCCTTCTGTATGTGTCTAAGCCATTATTTCATACTGTATGTGTCTGAGCAATTATTCACTGTTGTATGTGTCTGAGCAATTATTTCATACTGTGTGTGTCTTAGCAATTATTTCATACTGTATGTGTTCTAGCAATTATTCCCTGCTGTATGTGTTCTAGCAATTATTCCCTGCTGTATGTGTCTAAGCCATTATTCCCTGCTGTATATGTCTGAGCAATTATTCCCTTTTGTATGTGTCTGAGCAATTATTCTCTGCTTTATGTGCCTGAGCAATTATTCCCTGCTGTAAGTGTCTGAGCCATTATTCCCTGCTGTATGTGTCATGAGCAATTATTTCATACTGTCTGTGTCTGACCCATTATTCCCTGCTGTATGTGTCTAAGCCATTATTTCATACTGTGTGTGTCTGAGCAATTATTCCCTGCTGTATGTGTCTGAGCAATTATTCCCTGCTGTATGTGTCTAAGCCATTATTCCCTTCTGTATGTGTCTAAGCCATTATTTCATACTGTGTGTGTCTGAGCAATTATTCACTGCTGTATGTGTCTGGGCAATTATTGCCTGCTGTATGTGTCTGAGCAATTATTCCCTACTGTATGTATCTGAGCAATTATTTCATACTATGTGTGTCTGAGCAATTATTCGCTGCTGTATGTGTCTGAGCAATTATTCCCTGCTGTATGTGTCTGAGCAATTATTCCCTGCTGTATGTGTCTGAGCAATTATTCTCTGCTTTATGTGCCTGAGCAATTATTCCCTGCTGTAAGTGTCTGAGCCATTATTCCCTGCTGTATGTGTCTAAGCCATTATTCCCTGCTGTATGTGTCTGAGCAATTATTCCCTGATGTATGTGTCTGAGCAATTATTCCCTGCTGTATGTGTCTAAGGCATTATTCCCTGCTGTATGTGTCTAAGCAATTATTCCCTGTTGTATGTGTCTGAGCAGTTATTCCCTGCTGTATGTGTATGAGCAATTATTCCCTGCTGTATGTGTCTGAGCAATTATTCCCTGCGGTATGTGTTCTAGTAATTATTCCCTGCTGTATGTGTCTAAGGCATTATTCCCTGCTGTATGTGTCTAAGCAAGTATTCCCTACTGTATGTATCTGAGCAATTATTCCCTGCTGTATGTGTCTGAGCAATTATTCCCTGCTGTATGTATCTGAGCAATTATTTCACACTATGTGTGTCTGAGCAATTATTCGCTGCTGTATGTGTCTGAGCAATTATTCCCTGCTGTAAGTGTCTGAGCAATTATTCCCTGCTGTATGTGTCTGAACCATTATTCCCTGCTGTATGTGTCTGAGCAATTATTCCCTGCTGTATGTGCCTGAGCAATTATTTCATACTATGTGTGTCTGAGCAATTATTCGCTGCTGTATGTGTCTGAGCAATTATTCCCTGCTGTATGTGTCTGAGCAATTATTCCCTGCTGTATGTGTCTGAGCAATTATTCCCTGCTGTATGTGTCTGAGTCATTATTCCCTGCTGTATGTGTCTGAGCAATTATTCCCTGCTGTATGTGTCTGAGCCATTATTCCCTGCTCTATGTGACTAAGCCATTATTCCCTGCTGTATGTGTCTAAGCAATTATTCCCTGCTGTATGTTTCCGAGCAGTTATTCCCTGCTGTATGTGTCTGAGCAATTATTCCCTGCTGTATGTGTCTGAGCAATTATTCCCTGCTGTATGTGTCTGAGCAATTATTCCCTGCTGTATTTGTCTAAGGCATTATTCCCTGCTTTATGTGTCTAAGCAATTATTCCCTGCTGTATGTGTCTGAGCAGCTATTCCCTGCTGTATGTGTCTGAGCAATTATTCCCTGCTGTATGTGTCTGAGCAATTATTCCCTGCTGTATGTGTCTGAGCAATTATTCCCTGCTGTATGTGTCTAAGGCATTATTCCCTGCTGTATGTGTCTGAGCAATTATTCCCTGCTGTATGAGTCTGAGCAATTATATCATACTGTGTGTGTGTGAGCAATTATTCCCTGCTGTATATGTCTGAGCTATTATTCCCTGCTGTATATGTCTGAGCAATTATTCCCTGCTGTATGTGTCTGAGCAATTATTCCCTGCTGTTTATGTCTAAGCCATTATTCCCTGCTTTATATGTCTGAGCTATTATTCCCTGCTGTATATGTCTGAGCTATTATTCCCTGCTGTATGTGTCTGAGCAATTATTCCCTGCTGTATGTGTCTGAGCAGTTATTCCCTGCTGTATGTGTCTGAGCAATTATTTCATACTGTGTGTGTCTGAGCAATTATTCCCTGCTGTATGTGTCTGAGCAATTATTCCCTGCTGTATGTGTCTAAGCCATTATTCCCTTCTGTATGTGTCTAAGCCATTATTTCATACTGTGTGTGTCTGAGCAATTATTCACTGCTGTATGTGTCTGAGCAATTATTGCCTGCTGTATGTGTCTGAGCAATTATTCCCTACTGTATGTATCTGAGCAATTATTTCATACTATGTGTGTCTGAGCAATTATTCGCTGCTGTATGTGTCTGAGCAATTATTCCCTGCTGTATGTGTCTGAGCAACTATTCCCTGCTGTATGTGTCTGAGCAATTATTCTCTGCTTTATGTGCCTGAGCAATTATTCCCTGCTGTAAGTGTCTGAGCCATTATTCCCTGCTGTATGTGTCTAAGCCATTATTCCCTGCTGTATGTGTCTGAGCAAGTATTCCCTGCTGTATGTGTCTGAGCAATTATTCCCTGATGTATGTGTCTGAGCAATTATTCCCTGCTGTATGTGTCTAAGGCATTATTCCCTGCTTTATGTGTCTAAGCAATTATTCCCTGTTGTATGTGTCTGAGCAGTTATTCCCTGCTGTATGTGTATGAGCAATTATTCCCTGCTGTATGTGTCTGAGCAATTATTCCCTGCGGTATGTGTTCTAGTAATTATTCCCTGCTGTTTGTGTCTAAGGCATTATTCCCTGCTGTATGTGTCTAAGCAAGTATTCCCTACTGTATGTATCTGAGCAATTATTCCCTGCTGTATGTGTCTGAGCAATTATTCCCTGCTGTATGTATCTGAGCAATTATTTCATACTATGTGTGTCTGAGCAATTATTCGCTGCTGTATGTGTCTGAGCAATTATTCCCTGCTGTATGTGTCTGAGCAATTATTCCCTGCTGTATGTGTCTGAACCATTAATCCCTGCTGTATGTGTCTGAGCAATTATTCCCTGCTGTATGTGCCTGAGCAATTATTTCATACTATGTGTGTCTGAGCAAGTATTCGCTGCTGTATGTGTCTGAGCAATTATTCCCTGCTGTATGTGTCTGAGCAATTATTCCCTGCTGTATGTGTCTGAGCAATTATTCCCTGCTGTATGTATCTGAGCCATTATTCCCTGCTGTATGTGTCTGAGCAATTATTCCCTGCTGTATGTGTCTGAGCCATTATTCCCTGCTCTATGTGACTAAGCCATTATTCCCTGCTGTATGTGTCTAAGCAATTATTCCCTGCTGTATGTGTCCGAGCAGTTATTCCCTGCTGTATGTGTCTGAGCAATTATTCCCTGCTGTATGTGTCTGAGCAATTATTCCCTGCTGTATGTGTCTGAGCAATTATTCCCTGCTGTATGTGTCTAAGGCATTATTCCCTGCTGTATGTGTCTAAGCAATTATTCCCTGCTGTATGTGTCTGAGCAGCTATTCCCTGCTGTATGTGTCTGAGCAATTATTCCCTGCTGTATGTGTCTGAGCAATTATTCCCTGCTGTATGTGTCTGAGCAATTATTCCCTGCTGTATGTGTCTAAGGCATTATTCCCTGCTGTATGTGTCTGAGCAATTATTCCCTGCTGTATGAGTCTGAGCAATTATATCATACTGTGTGTGTCTGAGCAATTATTCCCTGCTGTATATGTCTGAGCTATTATTCCCTGCTGTATATGTCTGAGCAATTATTCCCTGCTGTATGTGTCTGAGCAATTATTCCCTGCTGTATATGTCTAAGCCATTATTCCCTGCTTTATATGTCTGAGCTATTATTCCCTGCTGTATATGTCTGAGCTATTATTCCCTGCTGTATGTGTCTGAGCAATTATTCCCTGCTGTATGTGTCTGAGCAGTTATTCCCTGCTGTATGTGTCTGAGCAATTATTTCATACTGTGTGTCTGCTCAATTATTCCCTGCTGTATATGTCTGAGCAATTATTCCCTGCTGTATGTGTCTGAGCAATTATTCCCTGCTGTATATGTCTAAGCCATTATTCCCTGCTGTATGTGTCTGAGCAATTATTCCCTGCAGTATATGTCTAAGCCATTATTCCCTGCTGTATATGTCTGTCAAAGACTCGACCGCATCCCCTCCGCCAGGAAAAGCAGTCAATCTTGAAGAGACCAGGAGGTGATACGGTGCCCGAGGCAAGGGCAGGGAAGATGAGGTAACGTGAGATGGTAAAGCATTCCCTCATGAGACACGCAGGCGGTGTTCAGAGAGTTAACACTCTAATCACGATAACATCACGCCTCGTGGTAGCCACAGAGAAGTTGAGTATACACTCAACGTACCACGTCTGCCATCAGCGTGCCATGTGAGGCAACACGCATCAAGGTGAAGGTCAATCTGCGTGGTGTGTGACCACGGAATGAAAGATTGTCAGACGGGAGGACGGGACCTGTAGTGTGCACTTCGTTAGAGTAGCGATAGGGTTTCTTGTGTTTATTTGTGTAGAAAGTTAGCATAGGGGTTAGCAGCTCGTGATAGATAATACTGTGGCTTTATGTTGTGTGTTTCAATAGCGACTGTTCACTGATTGTAGCGAGCCAACGGCAATAAAGTGTACCATTTATTTTCCTCGCACACGACTTGCAAGTTGTCTTGTATGGTGTGCCAGAAGTACCCGATGATGCCTGTCAGTTGAGTTGTTGACAATGTCTGAGCAATTATTCCCTGCTTTATGTGTCTGAGCAATTATTCCCTGCTGTATATGTCTGAGCAATTATTCCCTGGTGTATGTGTCTGAGCAATTATTCCCTGCTGTATATGTCTAAGCAATTATTCCCTGCTGTATGTGTTCTAGCAATTATTCCCTGCTGTATTTGTCTAAGCCATTATTCCCTGCTGTATGTGTCTGAGCAATTATTCCCTGCTGTATGTGTCTGAGCAATTATTCCCTGCTGTATGTGTCTGAGCAATTATTTCACACTGTGTGTGTCTGAGCAATTATTCCCTGCTGTATGTGTCTGAGCAATTATTTCATACTGTGTGTGTCTGAGCAATTATTCCTTGCTGTATGTGTCTGAGCTATTATTTCATACTGTATGTGTCTAAGCAATTATTCCCTGCTCTATGTGTCTGAGCAATTATTCCCTGCTGTATGTGTCTAAGCCATTATTCCCTGCTGTATGTGTCTAAGCCATTACTCCCTGCTGTATGTGTCTGACCCATTATTCCCTGCTGTATGTGTCTAAGCCATTATTTCATACTGTATGTGTCTAAGCCATTATTTCATACTGTATGTGTCTGAGCAATTATTCCCTGCTGTATATGTCTGAGCAATTATTCCCTGCTGTATGTGTCTGAGCAATTATTCCCTGCTGTATGTGTCTGAGCAATTATTTCATACTGTCTGTGTCTGACCCATTATTCCCTGCTGTATGTGTCTAAGCCATTATTCCCTTCTGTATGTGTCTAAGCCATTATTTCATACTGTATGTGTCTGAGCAATTATTCACTGTTGTATGTGTCTGAGCAATTATTTCATACTGTGTGTGTCTTAGCAATTATTTCATACTGTATGTGTTCTAGCAATTATTCCCTGCTGTATGTGTTCTAGCAATTATTCCCTGCTGTATGTGTCTAAGCCATTATTCCCTGCTGTATATGTCTGAGCAATTATTCCCTTTTGTATGTGTCTGAGCAATTATTCTCTGCTTTATGTGCCTGAGCAATTATTCCCTGCTGTAAGTGTCTGAGCCATTATTCCCTGCTGTATGTGTCTGAGCAATTATTTCATACTGTCTGTGTCTGACCCATTATTCCCTGCTGTATGTGTCTAAGCCATTATTTCATACTGTGTGTGTCTGAGCAATTATTCCCTGCTGTATGTGTCTGAGCAATTATTCCCTGCTGTATGTGTCTAAGCCATTATTCCCTTCTGTATGTGTCTAAGCCATTATTTCATACTGTGTGTGTCTGAGCAATTATTCACTGCTGTATGTGTCTGGGCAATTATTGCCTGCTGTATGTGTCTGAGCAATTATTCCCTACTGTATGTATCTGAGCAATTATTTCATACTATGTGTGTCTGAGCAATTATTCGCTGCTGTATGTGTCTGAGCAATTATTCCCTGCTGTATGTGTCTGAGCAATTATTCCCTGCTGTATGTGTCTGAGCAATTATTCTCTGCTTTATGTGCCTGAGCAATTATTCCCTGCTGTAAGTGTCTGAGCCATTATTCCCTGCTGTATGTGTCTAAGCCATTATTCCCTGCTGTATGTGTCTGAGCAATTATTCCCTGATGTATGTGTCTGAGCAATTATTCCCTGCTGTATGTGTCTAAGGCATTATTCCCTGCTGTATGTGTCTAAGCAATTATTCCCTGTTGTATGTGTCTGAGCAGTTATTCCCTGCTGTATGTGTATGAGCAATTATTCCCTGCTGTATGTGTCTGAGCAATTATTCCCTGCGGTATGTGTTCTAGTAATTATTCCCTGCTGTATGTGTCTAAGGCATTATTCCCTGCTGTATGTGTCTAAGCAAGTATTCCCTACTGTATGTATCTGAGCAATTATTCCCTGCTGTATGTGTCTGAGCAATTATTCCCTGCTGTATGTATCTGAGCAATTATTTCACACTATGTGTGTCTGAGCAATTATTCGCTGCTGTATGTGTCTGAGCAATTATTCCCTGCTGTAAGTGTCTGAGCAATTATTCCCTGCTGTATGTGTCTGAACCATTATTCCCTGCTGTATGTGTCTGAGCAATTATTCCCTGCTGTATGTGCCTGAGCAATTATTTCATACTATGTGTGTCTGAGCAATTATTCGCTGCTGTATGTGTCTGAGCAATTATTCCCTGCTGTATGTGTCTGAGCAATTATTCCCTGCTGTATGTGTCTGAGCAATTATTCCCTGCTGTATGTGTCTGAGTCATTATTCCCTGCTGTATGTGTCTGAGCAATTATTCCCTGCTGTATGTGTCTGAGCCATTATTCCCTGCTCTATGTGACTAAGCCATTATTCCCTGCTGTATGTGTCTAAGCAATTATTCCCTGCTGTATGTTTCCGAGCAGTTATTCCCTGCTGTATGTGTCTGAGCAATTATTCCCTGCTGTATGTGTCTGAGCAATTATTCCCTGCTGTATGTGTCTGAGCAATTATTCCCTGCTGTATTTGTCTAAGGCATTATTCCCTGCTTTATGTGTCTAAGCAATTATTCCCTGCTGTATGTGTCTGAGCAGCTATTCCCTGCTGTATGTGTCTGAGCAATTATTCCCTGCTGTATGTGTCTGAGCAATTATTCCCTGCTGTATGTGTCTGAGCAATTATTCCCTGCTGTATGTGTCTAAGGCATTATTCCCTGCTGTATGTGTCTGAGCAATTATTCCCTGCTGTATGAGTCTGAGCAATTATATCATACTGTGTGTGTGTGAGCAATTATTCCCTGCTGTATATGTCTGAGCTATTATTCCCTGCTGTATATGTCTGAGCAATTATTCCCTGCTGTATGTGTCTGAGCAATTATTCCCTGCTGTTTATGTCTAAGCCATTATTCCCTGCTTTATATGTCTGAGCTATTATTCCCTGCTGTATATGTCTGAGCTATTATTCCCTGCTGTATGTGTCTGAGCAATTATTCCCTGCTGTATGTGTCTGAGCAGTTATTCCCTGCTGTATGTGTCTGAGCAATTATTTCATACTGTGTGTGTCTGAGCAATTATTCCCTGCTGTATGTGTCTGAGCAATTATTCCCTGCTGTATGTGTCTAAGCCATTATTCCCTTCTGTATGTGTCTAAGCCATTATTTCATACTGTGTGTGTCTGAGCAATTATTCACTGCTGTATGTGTCTGAGCAATTATTGCCTGCTGTATGTGTCTGAGCAATTATTCCCTACTGTATGTATCTGAGCAATTATTTCATACTATGTGTGTCTGAGCAATTATTCGCTGCTGTATGTGTCTGAGCAATTATTCCCTGCTGTATGTGTCTGAGCAACTATTCCCTGCTGTATGTGTCTGAGCAATTATTCTCTGCTTTATGTGCCTGAGCAATTATTCCCTGCTGTAAGTGTCTGAGCCATTATTCCCTGCTGTATGTGTCTAAGCCATTATTCCCTGCTGTATGTGTCTGAGCAAGTATTCCCTGCTGTATGTGTCTGAGCAATTATTCCCTGATGTATGTGTCTGAGCAATTATTCCCTGCTGTATGTGTCTAAGGCATTATTCCCTGCTTTATGTGTCTAAGCAATTATTCCCTGTTGTATGTGTCTGAGCAGTTATTCCCTGCTGTATGTGTATGAGCAATTATTCCCTGCTGTATGTGTCTGAGCAATTATTCCCTGCGGTATGTGTTCTAGTAATTATTCCCTGCTGTTTGTGTCTAAGGCATTATTCCCTGCTGTATGTGTCTAAGCAAGTATTCCCTACTGTATGTATCTGAGCAATTATTCCCTGCTGTATGTGTCTGAGCAATTATTCCCTGCTGTATGTATCTGAGCAATTATTTCATACTATGTGTGTCTGAGCAATTATTCGCTGCTGTATGTGTCTGAGCAATTATTCCCTGCTGTATGTGTCTGAGCAATTATTCCCTGCTGTATGTGTCTGAACCATTAATCCCTGCTGTATGTGTCTGAGCAATTATTCCCTGCTGTATGTGCCTGAGCAATTATTTCATACTATGTGTGTCTGAGCAAGTATTCGCTGCTGTATGTGTCTGAGCAATTATTCCCTGCTGTATGTGTCTGAGCAATTATTCCCTGCTGTATGTGTCTGAGCAATTATTCCCTGCTGTATGTATCTGAGCCATTATTCCCTGCTGTATGTGTCTGAGCAATTATTCCCTGCTGTATGTGTCTGAGCCATTATTCCCTGCTCTATGTGACTAAGCCATTATTCCCTGCTGTATGTGTCTAAGCAATTATTCCCTGCTGTATGTGTCCGAGCAGTTATTCCCTGCTGTATGTGTCTGAGCAATTATTCCCTGCTGTATGTGTCTGAGCAATTATTCCCTGCTGTATGTGTCTGAGCAATTATTCCCTGCTGTATGTGTCTAAGGCATTATTCCCTGCTGTATGTGTCTAAGCAATTATTCCCTGCTGTATGTGTCTGAGCAGCTATTCCCTGCTGTATGTGTCTGAGCAATTATTCCCTGCTGTATGTGTCTGAGCAATTATTCCCTGCTGTATGTGTCTGAGCAATTATTCCCTGCTGTATGTGTCTAAGGCATTATTCCCTGCTGTATGTGTCTGAGCAATTATTCCCTGCTGTATGAGTCTGAGCAATTATATCATACTGTGTGTGTCTGAGCAATTATTCCCTGCTGTATATGTCTGAGCTATTATTCCCTGCTGTATATGTCTGAGCAATTATTCCCTGCTGTATGTGTCTGAGCAATTATTCCCTGCTGTATATGTCTAAGCCATTATTCCCTGCTTTATATGTCTGAGCTATTATTCCCTGCTGTATATGTCTGAGCTATTATTCCCTGCTGTATGTGTCTGAGCAATTATTCCCTGCTGTATGTGTCTGAGCAGTTATTCCCTGCTGTATGTGTCTGAGCAATTATTTCATACTGTGTGTCTGCTCAATTATTCCCTGCTGTATATGTCTGAGCAATTATTCCCTGCTGTATGTGTCTGAGCAATTATTCCCTGCTGTATATGTCTAAGCCATTATTCCCTGCTGTATGTGTCTGAGCAATTATTCCCTGCAGTATATGTCTAAGCCATTATTCCCTGCTGTATATGTCTGTCAAAGACTCGACCGCATCCCCTCCGCCAGGAAAAGCAGTCAATCTTGAAGAGACCAGGAGGTGATACGGTGCCCGAGGCAAGGGCAGGGAAGATGAGGTAACGTGAGATGGTAAAGCATTCCCTCATGAGACACGCAGGCGGTGTTCAGAGAGTTAACACTCTAATCACGATAACATCACGCCTCGTGGTAGCCACAGAGAAGTTGAGTATACACTCAACGTACCACGTCTGCCATCAGCGTGCCATGTGAGGCAACACGCATCAAGGTGAAGGTCAATCTGCGTGGTGTGTGACCACGGAATGAAAGATTGTCAGACGGGAGGACGGGACCTGTAGTGTGCACTTCGTTAGAGTAGCGATAGGGTTTCTTGTGTTTATTTGTGTAGAAAGTTAGCATAGGGGTTAGCAGCTCGTGATAGATAATACTGTGGCTTTATGTTGTGTGTTTCAATAGCGACTGTTCACTGATTGTAGCGAGCCAACGGCAATAAAGTGTACCATTTATTTTCCTCGCACACGACTTGCAAGTTGTCTTGTATGGTGTGCCAGAAGTACCCGATGATGCCTGTCAGTTGAGTTGTTGACAATGTCTGAGCAATTATTCCCTGCTTTATGTGTCTGAGCAATTATTCCCTGCTGTATATGTCTGAGCAATTATTCCCTGGTGTATGTGTCTGAGCAATTATTCCCTGCTGTATATGTCTAAGCAATTATTCCCTGCTGTATGTGTTCTAGCAATTATTCCCTGCTGTATTTGTCTAAGCCATTATTCCCTGCTGTATGTGTCTGAGCAATTATTCCCTGCTGTATGTGTCTGAGCAATTATTCCCTGCTGTATGTGTCTGAGCAATTATTTCACACTGTGTGTGTCTGAGCAATTATTCCCTGCTGTATGTGTCTGAGCAATTATTTCATACTGTGTGTGTCTGAGCAATTATTCCTTGCTGTATGTGTCTGAGCTATTATTTCATACTGTATGTGTCTAAGCAATTATTCCCTGCTCTATGTGTCTGAGCAATTATTCCCTGCTGTATGTGTCTAAGCCATTATTCCCTGCTGTATGTGTCTAAGCCATTACTCCCTGCTGTATGTGTCTAAGCCATTATTCCCTGCTGTATGTGTCTAAGCCATTATTTCATACTGTATGTGTCTGAGCAATTATTCCCTGCTGTATATGTCTGAGCAATTATTCCCTGCTGTATGAGTCTGAGCAATTATTCCCTGCTGTATGTGTCTGAGCAATTATTTCATACTGTGTGTGTCTGAGCCATTATTCCCTGCTGTGTGTGTCTAAGCCATTATTTCATACTGTGTGTGTCTGAGCAATTATTCCCTGCTGTATGTGTCTGAGCAATTATTTCATACTGTGTGTGTCTGAGCCATTATTCCCTGCTGTATGTGTCTAAGCCATTATTTCATACTGTGTGTGTCTGAGCAATTATTCCCTGCTGTATGTGTCTAAGTCATTATTCCCTGCTGTATGTGTCTGAGCAATTATTCCTTGCTGTATGTGTCTGAGCAATTATTCCCTGTGGTTTGTGTTCTAGTAATTATTCCCTGCTGTATGTGTCTAAGCCATTATTCCCTGCGGTATGTGTTCTAGTAATTATTCCCTGCTGTATGTGTCTAAGCCATTATTCCCTGCGGTATGTGTTCTAGTAATTATTCCCAGCTGTATGTGTTCTAGCAATTATTCCCTGCTGTGTCTAACTGTCCACCTGTATTGATCGCATTAGGTTGTCGTCAGTCAGATTTGGAGTACTGCTTGATTCACTGTACCCATTTCTTCCTCGGTCGTTCAGTTACATTCAGCGGTTGGGTGAGCACAACTGAGTCTAATGTTTACTCCAAAATAAATATCTTCGTTCGTTCGTTGGTTTTTTCCATGACAAGTTGTAACTCTATCTCTGTTTCAGGCACTGATCAACTAACAACTCAGACAGTAGCAGTAACTCTATCTCTGTCCCAAGTGCCTTGTCCGGACATTAGCTATAACTCTTTCCCTTTCCAAGCAATTGATCAAGTAAGAACACAGACAGTAGCTATAACTCTTTCGATGTTCCAAACAATTGATCAAGTAACAACTCAGACATTGGCTGTAACTCTATCTCTGTTCTTCCAGGCAATTGATGAAGTAACAACTCAGGCAGTAGCTGTAACTATCTCTGTTACAAGCAATTGATCAAGTAACAATTCAGACAGTGGCTGTAACTCTATCTTTGTTCTAGGAAATTGATCAAGTAATAACTCTGACAGTGGCTGTAACTCTATCTCTGTTATGGGAAATTGAGCACGTAATAACTCAGACAGTAGCTGTAACTCTTTCTCTGTTCCAGGCAATTGATCAAGTAACAACTCAGATAGTAGCTGTAACTCTATCTCTGTCCTAGATGCCTTATCCGGACAGTGGCTGTAACTCTATCTCTGTTCTAGGCAATTGATCAAGGAACAAACCAGACAGTAGATGTAACTCTATCACATTTCGAGTCACGTAGTCCAGATAAGAATTCTTCCTTTTTCAGAGTTAACTAGCTCACCTATACATGGTTTGCCGGAACTTGATGTCATTTTTCTGTCCGCAGATAGTCAGCCATGACTAGCTTGGGGACCCCAGCGATCTATAGGCAGAGTAAGCCATGACTAGCTTGGGGACCACAGCGATCTATTCGCAGAGACCTGCATACGCAGACAGTTTGGCACCAGGAGAAGTAGTCCAGCAGATACTTTGGCACCAGGAGAAGTAGCCCAGCAGAGACATTGGCACCTAGAGAAGTAGTCCAGTAGAGACATTGGCAACTGAAGAAGTAGTCCAGTAGAGACATTGGCACCTAGAGAAGTAGTCCAGTAGAGACATTGGCAACTGAAGAAGTAGTCCAGCAGAGACATTGGCACCTGGAGAAGTAGTCCAGCAGAGACATTGGCAACTGAAGAAGTAGTCCAGCAGAGACATTGGCACCTGGAGAAGTAGTCCAGCAGAGACATTGGCACCTGGAGAAGTAGCCCAGCAGAGACATTGGCACCTAGAGAAGTAGTCCAGCAGAGACATTGGCACCTGGAGAAGTAGTCCAGCAGAGACATTGGCACCTGGAGAAGTAGTCCAGCAGAGACATTGGCACCTGGAGAAGTAGTCCAGCAGAGACATTGGCACCTGGAGAAGTAGTCCAGCAGAGACATTGGCACCAGGAGAAGTAGTCCAGCAGAGACATTGGCACCAGGAGAAGTAGTCCATGAGAGACACTGGCAACTGGAGAAGTAGTCCAGCAGAGACATTAGCACCAGGAGAAGTAGTCCAGCAGAGACGTTGACAATTGGAGAAGTAGTCCAGCAGAGACATTGACACCTGGAGAAGTATTCCAGCAGAGACATTGGCACCTAGAGAAGTAGTCCATGAGAGACACTGGCAACTGGAGAAGTAGTCCAGTAGAGACATTGGCAACTGAAGAAGTAGTCCAGCAGAGACATTAGCACCAGGAGAAGTAGTCCATGAGAGACACTGGCAACTGGAGAAGTAGTCCAGTAGAGACATTGGCAACTGAAGAAGTAGTCCAGCAGAGACATTAGCACCAGGAGAAGTAGTCCAGCAGAGACATTGGCACCATGAGAAGTAGTCCATGAGAGACACTGGCAACTGGAGAAGTAGTCCAGCAGAGACATTAGCACCAGGAGAAGTTGTCCAACAGAGACAAGTGGCCAGCAGACACGTCAACCAGTCACCCGCCAGTGGAGCTACTCTTGCTGGGAAAGACGAGTACCGCTGCCAGGTTTGTGGGAAATCTGCATGAATCTTACAGCTCACCAAGACCGACAAAACCTAGCACACACACCGGCGTACGGGGATTAGCCCAAACTATGCTTCAAACAACACCACAAAAGAACCATGCCTGGACCGCCAGAGAGCAGACACAGACAAACAGAAGACATGCAGCAGGACTCACACAGAAAAGCACAGAATCGGGACAATCACAACCTTCCACACTTGCAGAGAAAGTCAGAGCTTTCAGAGCCTTGCTTAGTCCAACAGTGTGGGGACACGGACAACAGGATCATCACAATGAGCCGGCCCCGCGACTCTGCAAGGTGTCCCATTGTCTTGAAGATGCTGGTAACTGTGTAAAATTCAAGGCTACTTCATCCAAAAGCAAGAAAGCTGGATCATTTACAACAGACAAGTCTATAGACCAGTTATTATATTTTCAGGATCAAGAGAACGCATGGAACAAAAACATCATAGATCCATGCCATGAGATGACCTCTGAGCCACATACAGAGGTTCTTGTCATTCCTGCTCTTATCAATGATGTGTGTAGGTTGTCAGACCATCAGCTGAACCGTCTTGGGGGTGCTGAAGTGGACAATCAGCTGAATGAGCTTCAAAGAACTTACAAAGAGGACAGACTAAGACGCGGACACCCCCAGAGTGTTCATGAAACATTTTTTATGGACGGTCACATTAGGGACCCTTTGACCTGCCTTGCAACTGGTCACTATGAAACAATGGAGAACGTCAAACACATTATTCAAAGCCCATTGTACAGCCGTGTCCAAACTGGATACAATCATTCTACACGTCAGAAATCCCGAGCTCTGGACAGTCTTCAGACAATCAGCTGGCTGGGGCAGCGCAGAGAACTTGCTGCTGTTGATGTTTCTGGTTCGTCACGTGCAGATTGCGGGGTCTCTGAGGGCACAGCTTCCATTCCAAATACACGTGCAACCAGGAATCATTGTGAGCACACATCAACTGCCAGTCAAGACAAACCATCTCCTGGTAAAGCCATCACAACGTCCGGTAACGCCAGCACACGTTCTCATGTGGCAGTGTTGCCAGTGTCTGATGTTAATGGTTTGCAGGCAGCTGCTGATGTCGATGAGTTATGTGCCAGCCAGTCCAATAAACTAGAGGACAAGCTGGAATCAAGGATCAGTTCTGTACTGTCACACAACAGAAACCAAGTCCAGCATGGTGGGGTAGGTCACGTGATACTTCACAGCTCAGGATGGTGCAGAAGTTGTTCAGCCAGTGTTGCTGCAGTGCCAGCACAAGTTGCGTGCCATCACTGTCATCTTACCATATCCTCACCAACTACTGACATTGTCGCTCTGAAAGATCAGTCTTACCAGCCCTGTCGTCACACTGCCGCTCTGAAAGATGAGCCTCACCAGCTCTGTCCTCCAGGATCATGGGGACATGAAACAGCAGCTTCAGCTCAGCTCAGCACTGGGCACAGACAGCAAACAAACGTCAGGACATGCGAGATGACAGGAACCCACGATCTAGTTGTAGCAGGTTGTAACAAACCGGTCCGGGACCAGAGATGCAGAGATCCGTGGCGTCAAACTGGCAGCCCCAGACAAACAAACGTGCCTGCTGAGGCTGCATTTGCTCTGGCGGGTTGTTCACCGCGTGCTAAACGACACAACAGTCTCGGGGAGAGGGTCGCGTGTAGACCAGCCAGTCAGTGTTGCCCTGGATACCGTGGGACTGCAGCCAGACACATAGTCAGCATCGAGGGTGCTGCAACAACACCTGGGGAAGTTGCCGATATTGATGATGTTGATGTTGATGATGGTGTTTGTGATGATGTTGATGTTAGTGATGATGTTGGGGATTACATATGCGATAATGTCGGGGACGCTATCTATGATGATGCTGACACTGGTGATATTTGGGACGATCTCGATACCAGTAATGCCACTATTGTTCACAAACAAAAACAGAAAACTACGTCCACAGTTCAGCCACAGAGGCACACTTCTCACCCTCTGTCTAGTTACATCAAGTTACTGCCAGCACAGCCTGGTCTACAAACTTCTCACCCTCTGTCTAGTTACATCAAGTTACTGCCAGCACAGCCTGGTCTACAAACTTCTCACCCTCTGTCTAGTTACATCAAGTTACTGCCAGCACAGCCTGGTCTACAAACTGCTAGGGTGTTACATGAGAATACACCTGCCGCACTTGTGCGGGGACCGCTTCCAGGGACACAGATGTTATCAGACTACACCTCTCTTCAGTCTGCACGTCAATCTGCATGTCAGTATCAGTGGCACGGAAACACGCTGTACACGGGTACACAAACTAGTGGTCGAAATGTTGCAGTTACAAAAAGAATTCTCATTAAAAGACCAATAGAGGAAGAATCAAAGAGAGGAAAACAAACCCCATTAAAAGAAGGTGAGAAAGGGAGAATGCACAAGAGTAAACGTGCTCTCGAAATGTTGTCACGTGACAATAAACAACCTGCAGCAAGCACGCGCTGGCAGGGAGACATACCAAGCCCACTTAGTTGTGTAGACAGTGCACACTTGACCCTCACACACGGCAGAGCTGGAGCCACGAGAGAACATCAGAAACATGTGAGAAATGTAGCTACAAAAGAACAGCAGAAACATGTGAGAAATGTAGCTATAAAAGAACATCAGAAACATGTGAGAACTAGAGCAACAAAAGGACATATGAAGTACGTGAGAGAGAGGCGGCAGTCGGACAGTCAATTATCCCAAGAAGAAGTCAAATTGATGAGGGACAAGGTTCGCACACTGCACACGGAAATCCAGCAAAGACTCCAGAATCCGGAAAATGTTGTATGTGGGGCCAAGAGGGGGGAGGTAACCGGCCAGGCAAACAGTTACAGATCTGGTCAAGGTGATTATGACATACGTGACACAAGCTCAATAATTACAGGTCATGACCTCCATGGATTCACAAAATCACCAATGTTTTCCACAAGTACACCCATCAAGCAGACACCACAGGATAGCAGGTTCCCCGACACTTACGGTCCCCCAACACAATCAGTACCAAACCATGCTAATATCTTCAAAGAGGGTTGGGCATATGACCGGATTTCAGAGAAGCACATCGCCAAAAGTCAAAATGAGCCTTTAAATCACCGACATAACTTTGATGATATTTTAAGTCTGAAGGAAATAATTGCAGACAAAAATCATTTGACATCACATTTCGCACACCAAACTCTGAAAGACGCTGACCACACAGACAGTCTACACGAACCAGACATGAACCACACAGACAGTGTCCACGAACCAGGCATGAACCACACAGACAGTCTACACGAACCAGACATAAACCACACAGACAGTCTACACGAACCAGACATAAACCACACAGACAGTCTACACGAACCAGACATAAACCACACAGACAGTCTACACGAACCAGGCATGAACCACACAGACAGTCTACACGAATCAGGCATGAACCACACAGACAGTCTACGTGAACCAGGCATGAACCAGACAGGCAGTCCTCTTGACACCCAGTGTCAGATATCAGCAACATGTGAGCCTAATTCCTGCTGGAACCCAGTGACCTTTCCGACATCGCCAAGACAACCAGTTTCCAAATATCTGATGATGACGTACTTTAGGTGAGTACAGTTTGCACAAATCATGTGTACAGCTGACACATATAATGCAAATTAGTACAAAATTATTCATACAAATGACGTACATTAGGTGGAGTATAACTGATACAAATCATGCAACTTTGTGTGCAGATAACGTACATTACGTGAGTACAGCTGACACAAATCAAGTTAGTGTACAAATGACGTACATTAGCTGAGTACTGTTGGCAAATAGCATGCACGTTAGTGTACAAATGACGTACATTAGTAGTAATACATGTCAATTTTGCCATACATGTTGCGGTGCCGCAGGGCAACAATCGCTGGGATTTTTCCTTATATGAGATTTGTAAGCTGACCCCGCTGACGTCACAAACCAGCACCGCAAACAATTAGAGATTTACGGGGCAGATAATTATGTATGAAAAATTAATTTCTTTTTATGATCGAGGTGTATTTGACAAGTGACAGCTTGTTCTTTTAAAATTTTGGATAAATTATAGTGTTGTCTCTTGTGGGATTGTTTTAGTGGCCTACATGTGTAGGTATAAACAACATCATCATATTTATTTATTTTTTCTGCGGTGTATTTAACAAGTTAATTGTTTGTGGGTTTTATATATTAATGTCCTAAGCGCTGTAGGTATGTATAAACATCATCATCATACTCTTCCCATAGACATATAGACGGAAGGGCACCTCAAACTTTCTTAAGAAGTACATCGAATCAAGCCAATTTTAGCAATTGCAATCATGTCTATTTAGCAGCATGGTAGCTCTTACAAGTGTCTGTTCACACCTGTTCCCCGTTCACATTTGTCTGCTGTTCACATGTGTCTCCTGTTTTCTTGATCACATCTGTCTTCTGTTTACATCTGTCTTCTGTTCACATCTGTCTACTGTTCCAATCTTTTCCCTGTTCACATCTGTCTCCTATTCACATCTGTCCCCTGTTCACATATGTCTCCCGTTAACATCGGTCTCCTGTTCACATCTGTCCTCTGTTCACATCTGTCCCCTATTCACATCTGTTTCCTGTTAACATTGGTCTCCTGTTCACATCTGTCCTCTGTTCACATCTGTATCCTGTTCACATCTGTCTCCTGTTCACATCTTTCTCTTGTTCAAAGAAGCTATCTGTAAATGCTCTGATTGTCTCCTCCAGCAATCACGGTCCAGCTGGTCCCGCGGATTCTCTGCTGGTTCATCTTGATGACCCTAAGGTAGTCACTCTGCTGCAGATTCTCTACAGTGTGGACCACCAGACAAGGCAAAGCATCATGATTAAAGTAGGTCATCATTGCTCTCTAATACCAGGCAGAGCATCATTATTAAAGTAGGTCATCATTGCTCTCTCACACCAAGCAGATGATACTGATTAAAGTAGGCCATAATCAATATATAAAACGAAATCACGATTGAATTTTTGTGCCTATAACCTCAGGTGTACAGTAAACCAGTACATATAATAAAACAGTATATACAATAAAACAGTACATACAATAAAACACTACATACATTAAAACAGTACATACAATAAAACAGTATATATAATAAAACAGTACATACAATAAAGTAGTACATACATTAAAACAGTGATAGGTGCTATGTAAGTGCTCTGCCAAAAAGCTAGTGCACTTACATATCAACTATCACCCTTTCTGAAACATCCAACAATACCCATGTCCGCAAAACGACGGATAATAATCAGAATATTCACACCAACCCTATGCTACCAATTCTCAAACTTGGACTTTATCCAAATCACACTTTCGCAAAATCAACGCCTGCGAGATGAGATGCCTGAGGAGAGCTGCCAACTTAACAATTTGAGACCGAGTAAGAAATGCTGTTATCGGACAGACTGGGATTAACACCTTGTGCCACATTTATTGAAAGACAGAAGATCAAGTGGTTTGGTCATGTCGGTAGAATGCAGTGCCTTCAACTACTCTCACTGGCCTTACATCAAAGATCATCTGCGTAGAGACCAAGAGGACGTCCAAGAAGAAAATGGATTGACGACATCAAAGATATTTATCACGTGCCGCCCACAGGGCGGTGGAGCGCAAATTTTTCCTACCCACGACGCTTGATGGCAGAAGTGGAAGATGATGATGATGATGATTAAAACAGTACATACAATAAAATAGTATAATATTTATATATATATATATATATATATATATATATATATATATATATATATATATATATATATATATATATATATAATATATAATATATATATTATATATAATAAATCTTCTTTTCTTCTTCTTCTTCAGCGTTCCGAGCCATTGAGGTTCTTTGCTGCAAATACAATCCGTCTCCATTCGTCTCTTTGGTGGACCTTCTCTTGCCAGTCGTTGATTCCAAGTGCTTGTAGGTCTGTACAATAAATATAATAAATAATATATAATAAATAGTATAAAAAATATAAAAAAAATGATATTCTCATTGCGACAGATGCAAGAAAAATGCCGGGAACAAAATCAGCCACTGTTTATTGCCTTCATTGACCTCACAAAGGCATTTGATTTGGTCAGTCGTGAGGGTCTGTTCAAAGCACTAAAGAAGATTGGCTGCCCACCAACTCTTCTGTCCATTGTGGAATCGTTCCACACAGACATGAAAGGTATAATCAAGTTTGATGGCTCAACCTCAGAAGAGTTTGAAATCAAGAGTGGAGTTAAGCAAGGTTGTGTACTATCCCCCACCCTCTTTGGGATATACTTTTCACTTCTTCTGAAATATGCCTTTCGTGATCAGGATGACGGTATATACATTCACTCACGCTCAGATGGTGGCCTCTATAATGCTCAGAGATTGAAGGCCAAGACCAAAATTAGCAGGGTACTAATCAGAGAGTTGCTTTTTGCGGATGATGCTGCGATTACGACCCACTCTGAGGAAGAATTACAACATCTACTATCTGCATTCTCCAATGCTTGTTCTGAATTTTTTTTTTTTTTTTTTTTTTTTCTTTTTTTTCCGCGTTTCCATCCTGTTTCAGGATATTGCGGTCAACACCAGCATCTTTCAGCTGTATGTTGATTCCTAGGCTAGATTACGCTCATCAGCACGCCACGACTTTCTGAGCGACCGGCTCCATACTCTCATAAGTCACTTTTGCGATTCGAACCACTGCTAATTCTCGTCGCGTCACGTGACGAGAGTATTCGGGGTTAGCGGAGAAAGCTGCTAACCCCTCGGCCACGAAGCCGGTTTGTTCTGAATTTGGTTTAACAATTAACAAAAAAAGAAGACACAGATTATGTCACAAGGTGCACATGGGGTACCATCAATCTTTATTGACGACACCGAACTGGAGATAGTAGACCATTTTACATATCTAGGATCAGTGGTTAATAGCAAATTATCCCTCGATCAGGAAATCAACATCAGGATTGGCAAGGCAGCAACAACAATGAACATGTTAGCAAAAAGAGTCTGGGAGAACAAGAAGCTTACTGCCAAAACAAAAGTCCTCGTCTACCAAGCCTGTGTCCTTAGTACTCTTCTTTATGGCAGTGAAACCTGGACAACTTACTCACGCCAAGAGAAACGTTTAAACAGCTTTCATATGCGGTGTCTGCGAAGAATAATACTTGGTATTAAGTGGCAATACAAAATCACAAATACTGAAGTATTGGAAAGATCAGGTTGTGTGACGGTGTATTCCATGCTCAGTCTTCGTAGACTTAGATGGATAGGACACGTTAGGAGGATGGATGATGGTAGAATACCAAAGGACATCTTTTTTGGTGAATTACAGACGGGTAGGAGATCTCAGGGTCAGCCTCTATTACGATACAAAGATGTGTGTAAACGGGGCATGATTGATACAGGCATTGATAATGCACATTGGGAGCACGTCGCCGCTGAACGTGTTGCATGAAGGGCAAATATCAGAAATGGAATAAAGACAAAGGAGAAAATGATTGCAGATAAAGCACACACAGAGCGTGAGAGACGTAAGATGGTGCAAAATGGTGCAAATGACCATGTTTTCACATGCACCTACTGTGGGCAAACATTTGCAGCAAGAATTGGTTTTACCAGCCACACTCGCCACCGCCATGGATCGTAGTTATTAAGCCTTTTTGAAGCACAATGTACCAAACTATCGTCTGTCAAGACGGAAAGGTGCCAATGAGAGTAAAACAGTACCTATGGTAGAACATAACAGACACCAGTACATATTAAATGTGAGAATTTCTAGTGTTTGAGTATCTGATTTTTGAAATGATTGAAATGTCACAGTGAGCAACTTGTGCAATATGTGATCACGCAGGTGCAGTGTTTCAAAGCCTGGCAGTCTCACACAGTGTCGTGCAGGGAGCGCAGGAGGCAGAGGCAAGCTCTGGCACACACGTACGTTCTTCACATTCCTCTTATGTTGATGCACACTAGTATGTTAGTACATGATTGTATCTCAAGTCCACCTGCCTGCCTAATGTACACCGAATCAAAAGATGAATCGACAATGACCCTACACACATCTCACAGACAATCACCCTACACACATCTCACAGACAATTAACCTACACACATCTCACAGACATTCACCCCACACACATCTCACAGACAATCACCCTACACACATCTCACAGACAATTAACCTACACACATCTCACAGACATTCACCCCACACACATCTCACAGACAATCAACCTACACACATCTCACAGACAATTAACCTACACACATCTCACAGACAATTAACCTACACACATCTCACAGACAATTAACCTACACACATCTCACAGACATTCACCCCACACACATCTCACAGACAATCACCCTACACACATCTCACAGACAATTAACCTACACACATCTCACAGACAATTAACCTACACACATCTCACAGACATTCACCCCACACACATCTCACAGACAATCAACCTACACACATCTCACAGACAATTAACCTACACACATCTCACAGACAATTAACCTACACACATCTCACAGACAATTAACCTACACACATCTCACAGACATTCACCCCACACACATCTCACAGACAATCATCCTACACACATCTCACAGACAATTAACCTACACACATCTCACAGACATTCACCCCACACACATCTCACAGACAATCAACCTACACACATCTCACAGACAATCAACCTACACACATCTCACAGACAATCAACCTACGCATATCTCACAGACAATCACCCTACACACATCTCACAGACAATCATCCTACACACATCTCACAGACAATCACTCTACACACATCTCACAGACATTCACCCCACACACATCTCACAGACAATCAACCTACACACATCTCACATACAATCAACCTACACACATCTCACAGACAATCAACCTACGCATATCTCACAGACAATCACCCTACACACATCTCACAGACAATCATCCTACACACATCTCACAGACAATCACCCTACACACTTCTCACAGACAATCATCCTGCACACATCTCACAGACAATCACCCTACACACATCTCACAGACAATCACCCAACACACATCTCACAGACAATCACCCAACACACATTTCATAGACAATCAACCTACACACATCTCACAGACAACCACCCCACACACATCTCACAGACAATCACCCCACACACATCTCACAGACAATCACCCCACACACATCTCACAGACAATCACCCTACACACATCTCACAGACAATCACCCTACACACATCTTACAGACAATCACCCCACACACATCTCACAGACAATCACCCTACACACATCTTACAGACAATCACCCTACACACTTCTCACAGACAATCACCCCACACACATCTCACAGTCAGAAGCTGTTCTGGCTGTATCCCTCACATGTTGCTGCCAGTTTAGATTTCATGTATGGATACACATTCATGTAGATCTCTTATTTCCCCATCTCATGTTTCTTGTCTCCCTTATCCCTTGTCTCACATTTCTTGTCTCTCTTATTCTATGTCTCAAATTTCATGTTTCCCTTATTCGTTGTCTCATATTTCTTGTCTCTCGTACTGCGTGTCTCATATTTCCGTCTCGATTATCCCTGTTCTCATAATTCTTATCTCCCTTATTCCTTATCTCATATTTCTTATCTCCCGTATTCCTTATCTCATATTTCTTGTCTCCCTTATTCCATGTCTCATATTTCTGGTCTCCCTTATTCCTTGTCTCATATTTCTTGTCTCTCGTATTCCGTGTCTCATATTTCGGTCTCCTTTATTCTTTTTCTCATATTTCTTGTTAACCTTATTCCTTGTCTCATGTTTCCGGACTCTCTTATTCCTCGTCTTATAAATCGTGTCTCCCTTATTCCTTTTCTCATATTTCTTGTTGTAATATAATAAAAACGTCTCTACCCTTTCCTATTTATGGACTCCCTTAAAAATAAACAAACCCTTACAATTACTGATTAAGTAACTTACTTAATGTAGGAGAAAATAAAACAGCGATAGACTGACCGTGGCACAGCTTAATTTAGTTTGGCTTGTTTTCTCTCCCGTATCTGGCCAATCCTGGCGAGGGGGAAAACAAAGACTGAAGCGGCCATTTCTAGTCAAGACACCACGCAAGAAAGTCGACCTTTCCCTTCGGGGAGAAGGTAGTTTGTTTTAAAACCATGATTCTCTTCAAGCTATTGGTATGTTATCTACATATATTAAGATATATTTATGTATTACCTAGACCAGTATGTTTAATTAAGAATTAGTTACAATTCTCTTAAACCAGGCTGGATGATGTTTACTAAGGAAACACAGGTGGGCGCCACGCTGTAATTTTTCCTATGTCTTACAATTTCAAATCCATATGTTAATATCTTGTATAGGCATTATGAACTTATATCTCACTAGTAGTGCTATAATCTATGAATATTATGTGTACTGTAAAGTATCAACTCTCATGTCTGAAACACATTCTAGAGATTTTCTCACTGTAGGAGCAGACCCCTGATTCATACTTCATAGTAAAGAACTAGTGTCTGTCAATTTCATATTCATATGAATAAAAACTTCTATGCATTGTGAAATATATCTCAATATCTATGCTTAGAAATCTACAAATAATCTATGTACTATAGAAAGGTGTTTTATCCATGCGGGGACATACAAATGATTACGCGTATTCCTGACTCTTAGTCAGGGGATAAAATGCTTCGCCACATCATAATCTGTAACTTGGAACTATAGTGTTAAATTTTAGTACTATCCTTTTGTTAACAGATTAGTAACCACTCCATATGAGGTTGAACATATAATCATTTCATAAAATAGTGTTAGGGACAGGCCATGTTTGAATATAAATTCATGAAGAATTAAAGTAAACGCGTGATGCAAATGCATGTTCGGATAGGATTCACTCCGCATCGCCTCACCGTAGTAGAAACAGAAGCGAAGATTGATGTGAATAAATTGCTTGCAATATTCAGAAGACTGGACCATGCGGCATAAGTTATTCTTATAAATACCCTCCGAATAATAGCAGTCATTGGCAAAACATATCACAGCGATTACTATCCTCATGTGCTGTACGCAGTGGGGGAAAACAATGGATGTTTTAGTTCATGAAGATAATTCAAAAACCTAGGCTCCCTGCATCATCATTATGATTAATTATTATGTATGAGTATCATGTACTTAATATCAGAGAAATGTACATGTATGTCTTTTTCTGGTATGAGAATTTTCTTTGTTCTGATTGTTACTTTTTACTGTGGGAATATACATTTTAATGTTGCACCTTGGGATTAGAGGATGTTGATGTAAGAATACATATGTATGTCAGTACTTAAGAAGCCAATAGTGAATAGTCTTGACCTAGTGATGATTATAGTGCCGAAATGAAGACGCGGCATTAGAAACCACAGGGATTCTGTATAGGCTATTCTCTTCAAGTAATGAGAGAGACAATATCAACATGTTGGATGGACAGAATGACTTCACCCATCCAATAGTCCCAGTAACAACAGAACAAAATATAAGTGAGAAAATATCTTACTCACTATGAAGAGTCAGAATGGCTCAACTCAGCAATGAGGGACAGTGGAACAGGGACACCCACTCCTTTCCCCTTCTCCCCTTGTTGTTTTGTATTTGTGTTTGTAATTGTGTTGTAAACCTTTTATCATAACACAGTAGGTTAATGCTAGTGTTGTATTCTTTGTCATCCCTTTTCTATAGAAGAGAAGCAGGTGGTGGTTGAATTTGGTGGGACTATATCACTAACACTGGATCCTGGGTAAACAGCCATAAAGTGAATGTCCAAACCATAGTCTGGATCTAGCAATACCTCAATGTTTACTGCGGCACTCAATAGCTCCATAGCGAGCAACAGATAAATTAGAAGACAACTGACTGGGTGAGTGATTAAGTCCTATTTTAGTAGGAATATCCAGGATGGACTTCAAGATCTAATAATCTACAAAGATGAAGATCATCAGAGTACTGACAACAGTGTATCGTTTGCGTTACTTCTGAGAAGTATCACCAATGGCCTCATCATTCAACCAAGTCAGTGAAACTGGGACAATCCTTCTTCAAGTTACTAAAACTAACAACAGTGAGTAACCTTCAACTGTTGGTTGGATTACCAAGTTAATATCCACAATGGATAAGTCTTCGAAAGAACATCTCACAGCTGCAAAAGTCAAACATAAGGTTCCAGCCATGCAACCTCAAGTTCTAGCTATGAACACCAACTCAAACAAATGGGAAGAGACACTGAAACAACATTATAGCCAATACAAACAAATGTACCAACTTCAGAACATCTGAACCATAACTACACCAGATTACCTCAAGGTCCCAAACCTGAACACCATCAAAAGAACCATATGAAAGCAGCTAGATGAGTAAATGCCTTTACGCCTGCAACCAAAGGAATCACCTGATGGCTTGCAAACCTGGATATGTGGTGGAGTAATATTCTTCAGTTACATGCCTGCAGCAGAATCTTCAGATGAAACCAAATGAATGATTCACCACTGTATGTTCTACACAGAAATGGAATGAATGAGAACTCTATGCTGGTCCCATGTCAGCCTAACTGCCCATCATCAAGTGTGGGATGGCCTATCAACATGAACCGGGTGTGTGACAAAGCCTTTTGAACTAAATTGGGAAACGGTTAACATAAACCGAGCTGTTGGACAGTCGTCATCTTTTCATCGATAAGATGAGATAGGGAAGAACCTTCTGCAGAGCTTAAGTTGCATCTCCTGAAAGTATGATAGACCTAGGCATCAATTTCAATTGGAACACAGCCCAAATGGCAACAGAGTATTCTTAAATTCAGTCTCATGGAGAGAATATGTGCTTATGTATAATTCTATTCTTGGATTATGGATTAGAAACATTCGCCAGCCAACTTCGGTGGACATACTGTGAGTAGAAAATGACTGAGTATAATTCTGCACTGATAATTATGGACATTAACTGCTTTGCACTGGAGAGGAATACCCATCCGCAATGCCTAAATGAACACTATAATTAATTAATTTAATTATTAGTATCAACTGTTTTCATGTGTGTGTTTTTTTCTTCTATGACATATAAAGAGTGTTATTGTGTAATGAGGTAGAACCAATGATGGTTAAGGTAAATAGTATTTTGACACCCACTCATTATTTTTAAATATGAGAATTGTACATGGTGTCAGAAATAAATGTATGTATGTTGGGTTTCTGCACCTAGACCAATGTGATTTTATCTAGGTACAATGAGTCAAGTTAGCAGAACCAAATTGTGGTTGTTGTGTTGTTTGTAATAACCTTGTTTTTTTCTGGGGTCACTGAGTACTATATTGTAATAATGCAATGAATCCCAGGCCTGTCTGAAAATGCATAGTGTTTATTACACCTATATATATATATGTAACTACAGATCTTGAGTTAATACCTGAACTGTTTGTCCAAAAGTGTTGTGTACATCAAGTAAATGTGGTGTCCAACAAGTGGTTGTTTATATGTTGTGAGCAATCAATATCCTTCTAGCATCTATAGTTAATTTAAGGGTGATGAAGTGGGAAGGGAAACCTACACACAGATGCCATTGTTTCAAGGATGGAACTCTTTCCTCCTGGGATTTGTGGTAAATATCCCTGATCACCCTGCATTCTTACCAGTGACAGAGAATCAATAATACCCCCTAGACATTTTAACGAATCATTCTCAGGAATTAAAATCCACATCCCACATGTGTGGTCCCGCCCGGTACGGACTTCACCTAGTAGTGGAGTAGTCCGTGAATTTAAAACTCATGGTAAACATCACAATTGGTGTATTATTGTGAGTATATGAATTCAGGGAAAACCTCTCGCAGGTAAACCAAGTCACTTCAGAATGTTATAGTGTTAGTAACAGACCTAATCACTCATTAGTATGAGCTGAGTCAAGTGTTATATGAACCCATAATGGCTCAGATAAATATAGGTTTTTTTTTGGTACAAAACTGTTCACAGGTAATATCTTGATTCTGGCAGATGCATCAGGTAGTTGGTTGTTGGGTATGAGATTTTGTTTTAAAAACTCATATTTTATATCTTATTGATGGTAAACTCACATAAGATAGGTAATTCAGTGAATGTTTAGAATTCATAGTCATTCCCATTTGATGTTTGAGGTATGGTTCTGCTACTCTGGTATTTTCTTTAAATGGTTTAAAAGTGGTGTACTCATGAACACACTACTATATTATGTATCCATAAGGTTTATGTTCCTACATATGAATCATGTGTTAATTAATTATTTTGTCATTGATTATCATTGTATTTTCATGCTTGATCTGCTTGTAATATGTAATATTGAAAAGTTACCAAGGCAGCAGAGAGTGATAGACAATTTTATAGATAATTAGGACAGATAAGTTAGAAATCCAATAAATTTTTTTTAAGGGAAAAATTTAATCAACAAATGATGATTCAGTAGGAAAGGAAATAATACCTGAGAGATAAATTAAACCAGGGGAAAATAGCAGTAACTAAAGTAAATGAACTAATGGTAAGGCCAAAACCACCACTTGCAAAAATGTAGACATAGTTAATGGAAGGGAAGGAATATTGTAAGAATTTGCAGTATTTAGGGGCACCCTAATTTAATCCTTTTTTTCATATGACATAACATGTTCTACAACACCGGTAGTAAAGTAAAGTGAATAACTGATGGATACTTAGGAAGAAAAGCCATACCGACACTTATTCTACTCCACCGGTGATATGAGTAGTATTATTAACTAACTCAGATGGCCCATATGTTAATGAGGGTCAAAACCAAAATATTCACCTGGTGATGTAAGTGAAACTGATCAACTCACTTACTGACCCAACAGAATATAAGGTATTTCTTTAAATTATCCACCCCGATCCCATTATTAATGGTAGAGGAATCAGACCGTATAGGTATGTAAAAGGTATAATTAAAGAATTAACTATATAAATTGGAATTTCAAATGAACTTCAGGAGATACCGGAAAAAATCTGTGCTAGTCTCTAGTAAGAGACTAAACATTTCAGAAAATTGGCTCCTTAGCTTTGAAATTTACAGTTTAATCTCATTAAGTGAAATGTTCACTATGAGTAGTCCTCATCAAAAAGAGGAGTGAAACAGCTTTTAGTTAGCGATTAGCTTACGTAAAGTTATTTCAATAATTGCCTAACTAACATTAATATTCTCATAAGGGAAGAATTAAGAAGGGCAAAAATAAGTGGTACAATAGAGGCGCGCGACTCAATTGTATTTTCTTTAAAACTAACCGAGTAACTAAATTCTAGATAATGCTCGAAGCCTACTAATAGGTAGGTGAATCAGAAATCAATCGCAAGACGAAACAGATTTCTACATCTCAGTTCTGATTTGGATGTTATGCCAGCATTAAATATGTGAAAGCAGATCCAGACTAACAGAGATTAGCTTAAATAACTGATACGAATCAGTAAAAGCAACAATTAAATAAACAACTCTTGGAATAGATGCTGTTTATAAATAGGACGAACTCCTTGACGTGAAGACAGGGGAAACGCCTAAAACTTATACAGTGAACCCATGCTAGAAAAATGGAATATAGCTGTGTAAAAACCAAGCAAATTGGAGCAGATAGCTGAAGAATTGCTTGATATTTACTAGAGTAGGAATTTCAATCAGGAATCCAGCTAGTAAATTATATAACAGTTCAAAGATAGACCTTAGTCAATCTAAATAAATCCAGAGTTTCCACGTATTAAACGGATGAAAACAAAACTGGAGAGAAACATTAAGAGTACCTTACCTGTTATCTTGAGGACACAACTCAGGAGACGCCAGTATTAGAGGGATATACAGATGTAATAGTAATTTACAAAAACTAGTAATCCACATCCATAACTGGAAAGTGAACCAGCAACTTGATTGTCTGGAAGACTATCAAAGGAATCACAAAAAGGGGCTTTTAACTTCTCACTGAACTGATTATATATGGTAGGAGACAATACGTCTGAACCTACATAACAATGTATGTTGCTAAGTTGAAAATAGTCTAAAAACCTGGAGGGAGGCAGACGACGATCAATGTACGCCAAGCGACGCAAAATTGCTCGTAATTCAACACCAAAGCAACAAATACAGAGTGAAACTCAAACACATCAGTTAGAATTACTAATAAGGATTCTAGCGTAAAATAGATCTCGATTAGAAGGAAAAGCAGAGAGAGAGAGTAAGCTAAGAATTACTTCGTTTCTGATAGATTCATGTTCCCCGGAATATTCGGTTCAGAGCGGAAATCTAGAAAAGTTGGACCTTGTTTACATGTTAGGCGAGATTCTCCGGGTAAACCCGCAAGAGAAATGGACACCACTCTAATCAGTAGTTATCAAAACTGATCGGAAAATCCCATAACTCGACTTATAACCCAAACACATGATGTGTTGGATGAAAATGTATTTCAACAGGAACCATCTTTAGCTTCCTTTAAATATCAGATCTATAGTAAAAACAAACGTCTAACTTACAGGGAGACGGGCGAGTTTAATAGGCTATCAGTAGACGCAGAATTAACCGTCGGTTTTAACATAATCTCAAGATTGATAATCTAATGAGAGAGAAATCAAGCTTAATGATATCTCAATTGCTTCAAAAAGTCGGTTTGATGCAGACAAACCAGTACTGGAAAGTAACAAATTATCAGATAACCACTCATATTTCAAACAATAGCTGACAACAGTGGAGAGGGTGCTACACTCTTTCACTAAAAGAGAAATAATCCTTTAAGGTTATGCCAGTTGTCGTGACTAAAAGAAAATGGACGTGGCTCTGATTATATAACATAAGGCAGTAGTAAAGTAATAAGGGATGGATACTAGGTGAGTCAATGTAAAGACGGAAATTGTAGAGTACTTCTTGACCATTTAATTTCTGAAAGAAATAAATGTCTTAAATGGGGGAGGCGTGTAATATAATAAAAACGTCTCTACCCTTTCCTATTTATGGACTCCCTTAAAAATAAACAAACCCTTACAATTACTGATTAAGTAACTTACTTAATGTAGGAGAAAATAAAACAGCGATAGACTGACCGTGGCACAGCTAAATTTAGTTTGGCTTGTTTTCTCTCCCGTATCTGGCCAATCCTGGCGAGGGGGAAAACAAAGACTGAAGCGGCCATTTCTAGTCAAGACACCACGCAAGAAAGTCGACCTTTCCCTTCGGGGAGAAGGTAGTTTGTTTTAAAACCATGATTCTCTTCAAGCTATTGGTATGTTATCTACATATATTAAGATATATTTATGTATTACCTAGACCAGTATGTTTAATTAAGAATTAGTTACAATTCTCTTAAACCAGGCTGGATGATGTTTACTAAGGAAACACAGGTGGGCGCCACGCTGTAATTTTTCCTATGTCTTACAATTTCAAATCCATATGTTAATATCTTGTATAGGCATTATGAACTTATATCTCACTAGTAGTGCTATAATCTATGAATATTATGTGTACTGTAAAGTATCAACTCTCATGTCTGAAACACATTCTAGAGATTTTCTCACTGTAGGAGCAGACCCCTGATTCATACTTCATAGTAAAGAACTAGTGTCTGTCAATTTCATATTCATATGAATAAAAACTTCTATGCATTGTGAAATATATCTCAATATCTATGCTTAGAAATCTACAAATAATCTATGTACTATAGAAAGGTGTTTTATCCATGCGGGGACATACAAATGATTACGCGTATTCCTGACTCTTAGTCAGGGGATAAAATGCTTCGCCACATCATAATCTGTAACTTGGAACTATAGTGTTAAATTTTAGTACTATCCTTTTGTTAACAGATTAGTAACCACTCCATATGAGGTTGAACATATAATCATTTCATAAAATAGTGTTAGGGACAGGCCATGTTTGAATATAAATTCATGAAGAATTAAAGTAAACGCGTGATGCAAATGCATGTTCGGATAGGATTCACTCCGCATCGCCTCACCGTAGTAGAAACAGAAGCGAAGATTGATGTGAATAAATTGCTTGCAATATTCAGAAGACTGGACCATGCGGCATAAGTTATTCTTATAAATACCCTCCGAATAATAGCAGTCATTGGCAAAACATATCACAGCGATTACTATCCTCATGTGCTGTACGCAGTGGGGGAAAACAATGGATGTTTTAGTTCATGAAGATAATTCAAAAACCTAGGCTCCCTGCATCATCATTATGATTAATTATTATGTATGAGTATCATGTACTTAATATCAGAGAAATGTACATGTATGTCTTTTTCTGGTATGAGAATTTTCTTTGTTCTGATTGTTACTTTTTACTGTGGGAATATACATTTTAATGTTGCACCTTGGGATTAGAGGATGTTGATGTAAGAATACATATGTATGTCAGTACTTAAGAAGCCAATAGTGAATAGTCTTGACCTAGTGATGATTATAGTGCCGAAATGAAGACGCGGCATTAGAAACCACAGGGATTCTGTATAGGCTATTCTCTTCAAGTAATGAGAGAGACAATATCAACATGTTGGATGGACAGAATGACTTCACCCATCCAATAGTCCCAGTAACAACAGAACAAAATATAAGTGAGAAAATATCTTACTCACTATGAAGAGTCAGAATGGCTCAACTCAGCAATGAGGGACAGTGGAACAGGGACACCCACTCCTTTCCCCTTCTCCCCTTGTTGTTTTGTATTTGTGTTTGTAATTGTGTTGTAAACCTTTTATCATAACACAGTAGGTTAATGCTAGTGTTGTATTCTTTGTCATCCCTTTTCTATAGAAGAGAAGCAGGTGGTGGTTGAATTTGGTGGGACTATATCACTAACACTGGATCCTGGGTAAACAACCATAAAGTGAATGTCCAAACCATAGTCTGGATCTAGCAATACCTCAATGTTTACTGCGGCACTCAATAGCTCCATAGCGAGCAACAGATAAATTAGAAGACAACTGACTGGGTGAGTGATTAAGTCCTATTTTAGTAGGAATATCCAGGATGGACTTCAAGATCTAATAATCTACAAAGATGAAGATCATCAGAGTACTGACAACAGTGTATCGTTTGCGTTACTTCTGAGAAGTATCACCAATGGCCTCATCATTCAACCAAGTCAGTGAAACTGGGACAATCCTTCTTCAAGTTACTAAAACTAACAACAGTGAGTAACCTTCAACTGTTGGTTGGATTACCAAGTTAATATCCACAATGGATAAGTCTTCGAAAGAACATCTCACAGCTGCAAAAGTCAAACATAAGGTTCCAGCCATGCAACCTCAAGTTCTAGCTATGAACACCAACTCAAACAAATGGGAAGAGACACTGAAACAACATTATAGCCAATACAAACAAATGTACCAACTTCAGAACATCTGAACCATAACTACACCAGATTACCTCAAGGTCCCAAACCTGAACACCATCAAAAGAACCATATGAAAGCAGCTAGATGAGTAAATGCCTTTACGCCTGCAACCAAAGGAATCACCTGATGGCTTGCAAACCTGGATATGTGGTGGAGTAATATTCTTCAGTTACATGCCTGCAGCAGAATCTTCAGATGAAACCAAATGAATGATTCACCACTGTATGTTCTACACAGAAATGGAATGAATGAGAACTCTATGCTGGTCCCATGTCAGCCTAACTGCCCATCATCAAGTGTGGGATGGCCTATCAACATGAACCGGGTGTGTGACAAAGCCTTTTGAACTAAATTGGGAAACGGTTAACATAAACCGAGCTGTTGGACAGTCGTCATCTTTTCATCGATAAGATGAGATAGGGAAGAACCTTCTGCAGAGCTTAAGTTGCATCTCCTGAAAGTATGATAGACCTAGGCATCAATTTCAATTGGAACACAGCCCAAATGGCAACAGAGTATTCTTAAATTCAGTCTCATGGAGAGAATATGTGCTTATGTATAATTCTATTCTTGGATTATGGATTAGAAACATTCGCCAGCCAACTTCGGTGGACATACTGTGAGTAGAAAATGACTGAGTATAATTCTGCACTGATAATTATGGACATTAACTGCTTTGCACTGGAGAGGAATACCCATCCGCAATGCCTAAATGAACACTATAATTAATTAATTTAATTATTAGTATCAACTGTTTTCATGTGTGTGTTTTTTTCTTCTATGACATATAAAGAGTGTTATTGTGTAATGAGGTAGAACCAATGATGGTTAAGGTAAATAGTATTTTGACACCCACTCATTATTTTTAAATATGAGAATTGTACATGGTGTCAGAAATAAATGTATGTATGTTGGGTTTCTGCACCTAGACCAATGTGATTTTATCTAGGTACAATGAGTCAAGTTAGCAGAACCAAATTGTGGTTGTTGTGTTGTTTGTAATAACCTTGTTTTTTTCTGGGGTCACTGAGTACTATATTGTAATAATGCAATGAATCCCAGGCCTGTCTGAAAATGCATAGTGTTTATTACACCTATATATATATATGTAACTACAGATCTTGAGTTAATACCTGAACTGTTTGTCCAAAAGTGTTGTGTACATCAAGTAAATGTGGTGTCCAACAAGTGGTTGTTTATATGTTGTGAGCAATCAATATCCTTCTAGCATCTATAGTTAATTTAAGGGTGATGAAGTGGGAAGGGAAACCTACACACAGATGCCATTGTTTCAAGGATGGAACTCTTTCCTCCTGGGATTTGTGGTAAATATCCCTGATCACCCTGCATTCTTACCAGTGACAGAGAATCAATAATACCCCCTAGACATTTTAACGAATCATTCTCAGGAATTAAAATCCACATCCCACATGTGTGGTCCCGCCCGGTACGGACTTCACCTAGTAGTGGAGTAGTCCGTGAATTTAAAACTCATGGTAAACATCACAATTGGTGTATTATTGTGAGTATATGAATTCAGGGAAAACCTCTCGCAGGTAAACCAAGTCACTTCAGAATGTTATAGTGTTAGTAACAGACCTAATCACTCATTAGTATGAGCTGAGTCAAGTGTTATATGAACCCATAATGGCTCAGATAAATATAGGTTTTTTTTTGGTACAAAACTGTTCACAGGTAATATCTTGATTCTGGCAGATGCATCAGGTAGTTGGTTGTTGGGTATGAGATTTTGTTTTAAAAACTCATATTTTATATCTTATTGATGGTAAACTCACATAAGATAGGTAATTCAGTGAATGTTTAGAATTCATAGTCATTCCCATTTGATGTTTGAGGTATGGTTCTGCTACTCTGGTATTTTCTTTAAATGGTTTAAAAGTGGTGTACTCATGAACACACTACTATATTATGTATCCATAAGGTTTATGTTCCTACATATGAATCATGTGTTAATTAATTATTTTGTCATTGATTATCATTGTATTTTCATGCTTGATCTGCTTGTAATATGTAATATTGAAAAGTTACCAAGGCAGCAGAGAGTGATAGACAATTTTATAGATAATTAGGACAGATAAGTTAGAAATCCAATAAATTTTTTTTAAGGGAAAAATTTAATCAACAAATGATGATTCAGTAGGAAAGGAAATAATACCTGAGAGATAAATTAAACCAGGGGAAAATAGCAGTAACTAAAGTAAATGAACTAATGGTAAGGCCAAAACCACCACTTGCAAAAATGTAGACATAGTTAATGGAAGGGAAGGAATATTGTAAGAATTTGCAGTATTTAGGGGCACCCTAATTTAATCCTTTTTTTCATATGACATAACATGTTCTACAACACCGGTAGTAAAGTAAAGTGAATAACTGATGGATACTTAGGAAGAAAAGCCATACCGACACTTATTCTACTCCACCGGTGATATGAGTAGTATTATTAACTAACTCAGATGGCCCATATGTTAATGAGGGTCAAAACCAAAATATTCACCTGGTGATGTAAGTGAAACTGATCAACTCACTTACTGACCCAACAGAATATAAGGTATTTCTTTAAATTATCCACCCCGATCCCATTATTAATGGTAGAGGAATCAGACCGTATAGGTATGTAAAAGGTATAATTAAAGAATTAACTATATAAATTGGAATTTCAAATGAACTTCAGGAGATACCGGAAAAAATCTGTGCTAGTCTCTAGTAAGAGACTAAACATTTCAGAAAATTGGCTCCTTAGCTTTGAAATTTACAGTTTAATCTCATTAAGTGAAATGTTCACTATGAGTAGTCCTCATCAAAAAGAGGAGTGAAACAGCTTTTAGTTAGCGATTAGCTTACGTAAAGTTATTTCAATAATTGCCTAACTAACATTAATATTCTCATAAGGGAAGAATTAAGAAGGGCAAAAATAAGTGGTACAATAGAGGCGCGCGACTCAATTGTATTTTCTTTAAAACTAACCGAGTAACTAAATTCTAGATAATGCTCGAAGCCTACTAATAGGTAGGTGAATCAGAAATCAATCGCAAGACGAAACAGATTTCTACATCTCAGTTCTGATTTGGATGTTATGCCAGCATTAAATATGTGAAAGCAGATCCAGACTAACAGAGATTAGCTTAAATAACTGATACGAATCAGTAAAAGCAACAATTAAATAAACAACTCTTGGAATAGATGCTGTTTATAAATAGGACGAACTCCTTGACGTGAAGACAGGGGAAACGCCTAAAACTTATACAGTGAACCCATGCTAGAAAAATGGAATATAGCTGTGTAAAAACCAAGCAAATTGGAGCAGATAGCTGAAGAATTGCTTGATATTTACTAGAGTAGGAATTTCAATCAGGAATCCAGCTAGTAAATTATATAACAGTTCAAAGATAGACCTTAGTCAATCTAAATAAATCCAGAGTTTCCACGTATTAAACGGATGAAAACAAAACTGGAGAGAAACATTAAGAGTACCTTACCTGTTATCTTGAGGACACAACTCAGGAGACGCCAGTATTAGAGGGATATACAGATGTAATAGTAATTTACAAAAACTAGTAATCCACATCCATAACTGGAAAGTGAACCAGCAACTTGATTGTCTGGAAGACTATCAAAGGAATCACAAAAAGGGGCTTTTAACTTCTCACTGAACTGATTATATATGGTAGGAGACAATACGTCTGAACCTACATAACAATGTATGTTGCTAAGTTGAAAATAGTCTAAAAACCTGGAGGGAGGCAGACGACGATCAATGTACGCCAAGCGACGCAAAATTGCTCGTAATTCAACACCAAAGCAACAAATACAGAGTGAAACTCAAACACATCAGTTAGAATTACTAATAAGGATTCTAGCGTAAAATAGATCTCGATTAGAAGGAAAAGCAGAGAGAGAGAGTAAGCTAAGAATTACTTCGTTTCTGATAGATTCATGTTCCCCGGAATATTCGGTTCAGAGCGGAAATCTAGAAAAGTTGGACCTTGTTTACATGTTAGGCGAGATTCTCCGGGTAAACCCGCAAGAGAAATGGACACCACTCTAATCAGTAGTTATCAAAACTGATCGGAAAATCCCATAACTCGACTTATAACCCAAACACATGATGTGTTGGATGAAAATGTATTTCAACAGGAACCATCTTTAGCTTCCTTTAAATATCAGATCTATAGTAAAAACAAACGTCTAACTTACAGGGAGACGGGCGAGTTTAATAGGCTATCAGTAGACGCAGAATTAACCGTCGGTTTTAACATAATCTCAAGATTGATAATCTAATGAGAGAGAAATCAAGCTTAATGATATCTCAATTGCTTCAAAAAGTCGGTTTGATGCAGACAAACCAGTACTGGAAAGTAACAAATTATCAGATAACCACTCATATTTCAAACAATAGCTGACAACAGTGGAGAGGGTGCTACACTCTTTCACTAAAAGAGAAATAATCCTTTAAGGTTATGCCAGTTGTCGTGACTAAAAGAAAATGGACGTGGCTCTGATTATATAACATAAGGCAGTAGTAAAGTAATAAGGGATGGATACTAGGTGAGTCAATGTAAAGACGGAAATTGTAGAGTACTTCTTGACCATTTAATTTCTGAAAGAAATAAATGTCTTAAATGGGGGAGGCGTGTAATATAATAAAAACGTCTCTACCCTTTCCTATTTATGGACTCCCTTAAAAATAAACAAACCCTTACAATTACTGATTAAGTAACTTACTTAATGTAGGAGAAAATAAAACAGCGATAGACTGACCGTGGCACAGCTAAATTTAGTTTGGCTTGTTTTCTCTCCCGTATCTGGCCAATCCTGGCGAGGGGGAAAACAAAGACTGAAGCGGCCATTTCTAGTCAAGACACCACGCAAGAAAGTCGACCTTTCCCTTCGGGGAGAAGGTAGTTTGTTTTAAAACCATGATTCTCTTCAAGCTATTGGTATGTTATCTACATATATTAAGATATATTTATGTATTACCTAGACCAGTATGTTTAATTAAGAATTAGTTACAATTCTCTTAAACCAGGCTGGATGATGTTTACTAAGGAAACACAGGTGGGCGCCACGCTGTAATTTTTCCTATGTCTTACAATTTCAAATCCATATGTTAATATCTTGTATAGGCATTATGAACTTATATCTCACTAGTAGTGCTATAATCTATGAATATTATGTGTACTGTAAAGTATCAACTCTCATGTCTGAAACACATTCTAGAGATTTTCTCACTGTAGGAGCAGACCCCTGATTCATACTTCATAGTAAAGAACTAGTGTCTGTCAATTTCATATTCATATGAATAAAAACTTCTATGCATTGTGAAATATATCTCAATATCTATGCTTAGAAATCTACAAATAATCTATGTACTATAGAAAGGTGTTTTATCCATGCGGGGACATACAAATGATTACGCGTATTCCTGACTCTTAGTCAGGGGATAAAATGCTTCGCCACATCATAATCTGTAACTTGGAACTATAGTGTTAAATTTTAGTACTATCCTTTTGTTAACAGATTAGTAACCACTCCATATGAGGTTGAACATATAATCATTTCATAAAATAGTGTTAGGGACAGGCCATGTTTGAATATAAATTCATGAAGAATTAAAGTAAACGCGTGATGCAAATGCATGTTCGGATAGGATTCACTCCGCATCGCCTCACCGTAGTAGAAACAGAAGCGAAGATTGATGTGAATAAATTGCTTGCAATATTCAGAAGACTGGACCATGCGGCATAAGTTATTCTTATAAATACCCTCCGAATAATAGCAGTCATTGGCAAAACATATCACAGCGATTACTATCCTCATGTGCTGTACGCAGTGGGGGAAAACAATGGATGTTTTAGTTCATGAAGATAATTCAAAAACCTAGGCTCCCTGCATCATCATTATGATTAATTATTATGTATGAGTATCATGTACTTAATATCAGAGAAATGTACATGTATGTCTTTTTCTGGTATGAGAATTTTCTTTGTTCTGATTGTTACTTTTTACTGTGGGAATATACATTTTAATGTTGCACCTTGGGATTAGAGGATGTTGATGTAAGAATACATATGTATGTCAGTACTTAAGAAGCCAATAGTGAATAGTCTTGACCTAGTGATGATTATAGTGCCGAAATGAAGACGCGGCATTAGAAACCACAGGGATTCTGTATAGGCTATTCTCTTCAAGTAATGAGAGAGACAATATCAACATGTTGGATGGACAGAATGACTTCACCCATCCAATAGTCCCAGTAACAACAGAACAAAATATAAGTGAGAAAATATCTTACTCACTATGAAGAGTCAGAATGGCTCAACTCAGCAATGAGGGACAGTGGAACAGGGACACCCACTCCTTTCCCCTTCTCCCCTTGTTGTTTTGTATTTGTGTTTGTAATTGTGTTGTAAACCTTTTATCATAACACAGTAGGTTAATGCTAGTGTTGTATTCTTTGTCATCCCTTTTCTATAGAAGAGAAGCAGGTGGTGGTTGAATTTGGTGGGACTATATCACTAACACTGGATCCTGGGTAAACAACCATAAAGTGAATGTCCAAACCATAGTCTGGATCTAGCAATACCTCAATGTTTACTGCGGCACTCAATAGCTCCATAGCGAGCAACAGATAAATTAGAAGACAACTGACTGGGTGAGTGATTAAGTCCTATTTTAGTAGGAATATCCAGGATGGACTTCAAGATCTAATAATCTACAAAGATGAAGATCATCAGAGTACTGACAACAGTGTATCGTTTGCGTTACTTCTGAGAAGTATCACCAATGGCCTCATCATTCAACCAAGTCAGTGAAACTGGGACAATCCTTCTTCAAGTTACTAAAACTAACAACAGTGAGTAACCTTCAACTGTTGGTTGGATTACCAAGTTAATATCCACAATGGATAAGTCTTCGAAAGAACATCTCACAGCTGCAAAAGTCAAACATAAGGTTCCAGCCATGCAACCTCAAGTTCTAGCTATGAACACCAACTCAAACAAATGGGAAGAGACACTGAAACAACATTATAGCCAATACAAACAAATGTACCAACTTCAGAACATCTGAACCATAACTACACCAGATTACCTCAAGGTCCCAAACCTGAACACCATCAAAAGAACCATATGAAAGCAGCTAGATGAGTAAATGCCTTTACGCCTGCAACCAAAGGAATCACCTGATGGCTTGCAAACCTGGATATGTGGTGGAGTAATATTCTTCAGTTACATGCCTGCAGCAGAATCTTCAGATGAAACCAAATGAATGATTCACCACTGTATGTTCTACACAGAAATGGAATGAATGAGAACTCTATGCTGGTCCCATGTCAGCCTAACTGCCCATCATCAAGTGTGGGATGGCCTATCAACATGAACCGGGTGTGTGACAAAGCCTTTTGAACTAAATTGGGAAACGGTTAACATAAACCGAGCTGTTGGACAGTCGTCATCTTTTCATCGATAAGATGAGATAGGGAAGAACCTTCTGCAGAGCTTAAGTTGCATCTCCTGAAAGTATGATAGACCTAGGCATCAATTTCAATTGGAACACAGCCCAAATGGCAACAGAGTATTCTTAAATTCAGTCTCATGGAGAGAATATGTGCTTATGTATAATTCTATTCTTGGATTATGGATTAGAAACATTCGCCAGCCAACTTCGGTGGACATACTGTGAGTAGAAAATGACTGAGTATAATTCTGCACTGATAATTATGGACATTAACTGCTTTGCACTGGAGAGGAATACCCATCCGCAATGCCTAAATGAACACTATAATTAATTAATTTAATTATTAGTATCAACTGTTTTCATGTGTGTGTTTTTTTCTTCTATGACATATAAAGAGTGTTATTGTGTAATGAGGTAGAACCAATGATGGTTAAGGTAAATAGTATTTTGACACCCACTCATTATTTTTAAATATGAGAATTGTACATGGTGTCAGAAATAAATGTATGTATGTTGGGTTTCTGCACCTAGACCAATGTGATTTTATCTAGGTACAATGAGTCAAGTTAGCAGAACCAAATTGTGGTTGTTGTGTTGTTTGTAATAACCTTGTTTTTTTCTGGGGTCACTGAGTACTATATTGTAATAATGCAATGAATCCCAGGCCTGTCTGAAAATGCATAGTGTTTATTACACCTATATATATATATGTAACTACAGATCTTGAGTTAATACCTGAACTGTTTGTCCAAAAGTGTTGTGTACATCAAGTAAATGTGGTGTCCAACAAGTGGTTGTTTATATGTTGTGAGCAATCAATATCCTTCTAGCATCTATAGTTAATTTAAGGGTGATGAAGTGGGAAGGGAAACCTACACACAGATGCCATTGTTTCAAGGATGGAACTCTTTCCTCCTGGGATTTGTGGTAAATATCCCTGATCACCCTGCATTCTTACCAGTGACAGAGAATCAATAATACCCCCTAGACATTTTAACGAATCATTCTCAGGAATTAAAATCCACATCCCACACTTGTCTCTCTTATTCCTTTTCTCATATTTCTTGTCTCTCTTATTTCTTTTGTCATATTTCTTGTCTTCCTTATTCCTTTTCTCATATTTCTTGTCTCTCTTATTCCCTTACTCATATTTCTTGTCTCCCTTATTCCGTGTCTCATATTTCTTATCTCTCTTATTCCGTGTCTCATATTTCTTATCTCTCGTATTTGATGTCCCATATTCTTTGTCTCATATATCTTGTCTCCCTTATTCCTTGTCTCACATTTCTTGTCTCCCTTAATCCTTGTCTCATATTTCTTATCGCCCTTATTCCCATCTCGTGTTTGCCTCCTGTATTTATTGTCATGTTTCCTTGCTGTCAGGCAGTAGTATGTATAAGAAATGTTGTATGCTGTAGTATTTATTAGAAATGTTGTATTTCAACTCTAGTACCTGAGACTCAATCTCAACAGAGTCCAATATTCACGTTAGTTACTGGTGATTGTCAGAACCTGGCCTTATACATGGGCACGTCAACAACATATATAACAAACGGAGATTATAATGGCTTACAGATGTCACTATGGTATTCCATAAGTTGTAACCATTGTGTGTAATTTATGATGGGCAACAAGATGTGTGAACATTCGACAATCAGGTTCTGTCACTGGCTTGCAACTTTCTTCTGATTGAACATCATCATCATGTATTGATTATCATCATCATGTGATATTCCAGTGTTTGACAGCAGTCATGGAGTGTTTGCGAGACAGCATATGATGTCATTAATCTCTCATCTATTTATAGACTGTCTGTGAAATAGCATGTGATGTCATTAATGTCTCATCTTTTTATAGAGTGTTTACTTCCTGGCAACACTGGGCACGCGAAAAACATGGCAGGGCAGTTAGGGCACTGGCTATGCTGCAGAGAAGACGGACATTGATGGTAACTGTTCTTCTTTCTCCTTCTAGTTGACGTGTGTGGAGTTTCAGTTGATTCCACTGTATCACAAGGGTTGATGTAAACATGGACATTTATATCAACCATTTGTGTTGATGTAAACAGGACATTTATATCAAACAATTCTGTTGATGTAAACATGGACATTTGTACCAACAATTTGTGTTTATCTAAACATGGACATTTATATCAACCATTTGTGTTGATGTAAACATGGGCATTTATATCAAACAATTCTGTTGATGTAAACATTGACATTTGTACCAACCATTTGTGTTTACCTAAACATGGACATTTATATAAACCATTTGTGTTGATGTAAACATGGACATGTATGTCAATCATTTTTGTTGACGTAACAATAGACATTTATATCAATTATTTATGTTCATGTAAACTGGATTTTATATAAACTATTTCTGTTGATGTAAACACGGACTTTATATAAACCATTTCTATTGACGTAAACATGGACATTTATAACAATAGTTTGCTTTGGCGTAACCATGGACATTTTATCAACCCTTTCTGTTGCCGTAAACATGAACATTTATATCAGTCATTTCTGTTGGTGTAAACATGGACATTTATATCAGTCATTTCTGTTGGTGTGAACATGGACATTTATATCAGTCATTTCTGTTGGTGTAAACATGGATATTTATATCAGTCATTTCTGTTGGTGTAAACATGGACATTTATATCAACCATTTGCGTTGACGTAACTGTGGACATTTATATCAATTATTTCTGTTGATGTAAACTGGACTTTACATAAACCAATTCTGTTCACGTAAACACGGACTTTATATAAACCATTTCTGTTGACGTAAACATGGACATTTATATCAACAATTTCTGTTGATGTAAACATGGACTTTATATAAACCATTTCTGTTAATGTAAACATTGAATTTATATAAACCGTTTCTGTCGATGTAAACATGGACTTTATATAATCATTTCTGTCGATGTAAACATGGACTTTATATAAACTATTTCTGTTGATGTAAATATGAACTTTTATAACAACCACTTATGTATGTCAGCTGACCTTGTTGTGGTTGGGTGTATGACGCAACTATTCATCCTGGTCTACTCTCCATGTCTGCAGACTTTCAAACTGTGGTTAAAGCGGGTGCATCAGACCCAAGAAACAGACAGACGGCACCGTGTGGCGGGACAGCGACGTCTGCTGTTGATCATACACAGGTGGCAAACATGGGCGACAAGTAGGTAGCAGTTTGTTCCCCTTGTTGGAGATGTCATACTGAGTTACGCTGCTGTTGTTTTATCACCATAGCAACAGACAAATGGTTTTTCATGACCTTTGTGGTAGAGCTAATAAATATAATACCAGAATGTGGCAACATGTTCTAAATTCACTAAAAGATATATTTCTGGATAGTTTGGCAATATCAACATATGGGAAACAATTTGGTAGACAGTAACGAACAAGAACAAATACACAGAAATGGATATGGTAACATTCTCATCAAACAGTATAAAACTGTACCAATTACCAGTGACACTATCATTCAGTTAGAATGACATCTGGTCCTTCCTGGCCAGAAACACTGGTGGAGTTTGGCCCCATTCATATAAAAACCTGCTGTTAATAATTTCAAGGGATCTAGAGAATATTTCTGCAGCTTTGATATTTCAGTAAATAAACAGAATGTGGAGAATATTTTCATTAATAGTGAAACTTGCTTTCAAAATGAATTGGCACATTAACTATAAGATTTAAAAGACAGGTTGTGACAGAATTCATGTCAATGATCATGTTTCAAGCTTAGGTGTGTCCAGGAAGTCAGCTGTAGTTGTGCTCATTGTAACCATGGTTACGACGGATATACCAAATTAATGATAAGTGAATGTGTTGTTCACATAATTAAATATATTGAGATATAGTTAATTTTTTGTAAATGTTCCAAGTATTACATGAAGACAATATGGAGACATTATACAATGCAAGTACATTGATGTGAAACTGTCAACTTAGAGCCAAGTCGTGTTGAAATAATTCAAGAACACACATCTAGACACATTTTGTCATCTGCTTTCATGTATTTAGCTACTTCTACCCAACTTAAACAGAGGTAACAATGTCAAAGATAAACACAGCCTTCACTATTGTACATTAAACCAGAAGCAGTCCAGTATGAAGTTCTGCCCCGAGTATCTTCATTGTCACTTCAAGGTTTGGTTTGCACTGATATCTGCTGCCGTCACTTCAATGTTTTATTTACCTGACATCTTTTGAAACAATTTAATAGCCTTGTCAATGGTTCAGCTAGGTCTGTGAACAGTTGTAGTTCACACTTGTCATTGGTCCTCACAGTCAACACAAGGAAATAACGAGATAGCCTGTCTAAAGTGTCAATAATCATTAATGACACAATCGCTATGATGCTGTCAACATATTTTGTCTTCTTAAGTCCATGCCATGTAATGGACCATGCCTGATACAGCCCTCTGTCACGTGTGCTGCCACTCATGCCTGATACAGCCCTCTGTCACGTGTACTGCCACTCATGTCTGATACCGATGTTCCTCCATGTCATGATGTCAACTGCCTCTCCTGCCCTCCAACTTTTCCCGTTGTGATGACATTCTCCAGCTTCCCACTTCCCATGACATGCATGCCCGAAGAATGCAGACTGTCTTCTTCTGATGCGACTAATCAGTTCTCTTTGTGAGTGAACTTCTTTCAAGATACCTTCATTGTTCTTTCTATCCACCAATAGTGTCCTCATCCTTCTTCTATAAATTACATCTCCTCAACTTCCAGATAATTCCTGACTTGTCTCATATTTGTCCACGATTCGCTTTCATACATACAGATTGGCACAATGTATCTCTTAATAACAAGTTTCCTCACAAGAGTCTATAAGGATAAATTGCAGACATTATTTTCATCTTGTGAAATGCTGCCTTTGCTTATGCTATTGTCATTTTCAAAGCATAATAAAGGTAATTACCTGTTGTAATTCACAACGCTGGATGTGATTTTATTTAGTAGTGATTTATTGTCACCGTGTTTTGTATCCAAACGTACAATGGCCGTGGTCTTTGACCTTAGTGGACAAAACTGGTGTCGAGAGTCATCAGTCCAGGCGGCGAATCTGTTCAATTGCTTACCTTGGTGAAAATAAAACTAAGCACCATTCTGCAAGAAATAATTGTAGCGGGGTAGGGGTATCCCCTATCAAAGGAGAAGTAAGGCGCCTCCTTCCCTCCGCTAGCCTACGGGACACCCTTGGGCAAGGTGGAGTACCCGTTTAGCCCCCCGATCAGGGTTACGTGAAGCCATGGGTGCAGGTGGTGGATGAAGATGGAGAGCAGCCAACAGATAGTTGTAGGTTATGGTCTCCACCTTCACGACGGTAGGCAGAGGATCTCCTTTTTTTAGGAGACAATGGCTACGGTCACTGACCAGTATGGTCACTGCTGGGAAGGAAAGCAATGGCAAACTACCTTCTTTACACATGCCAAGAAAATCATGTTGTGTTCATTCTTCAACAAGTGAATAGGTACAATTATCTCGGAACAGTAATAACATCTGATGGGAGATGCCTTGAAGAGATTAGAACAAGAATCGCCATGGCAAAAGTAGCCTTTAGCAAGATGAAAAACATACTGACCAATAAAAAGATGTCAATTGAAACGAGAAAAAGAGTGTTGAGATGCTACATAGAACCTGTACTTTTATATGGATGTGAAGCTTGGACAATGAGCAGCCAGGCTGAAAAACATCTGATGGCTGTAGAAATGTGGTTTCTGAGGAAAATGCAAAGAATACCATGGACAGCCAGAAAGACCAATGAACAAGTCCTTCAAGAAACAAATGAAGATCGTAAACTGATCAGAGACATTAGACGTAGACAGTCACAATTTTTTGGACATGTTATGAGAAGAAATGATTTGGAGAACTTGGTGACAACTGGTAAGATCGAGGGGAACAGACCAAGGGGAAGACCTAGAAACAAGTATCTGGATGGTTTGGCCTTGTGGCATGGTAGAGACAGAAACACGGAACTGATCCACTACTCTGTTGATCGAGTGAGATGGCAGAACATGAATGCCCACGCTTACCGGCATGGCACATGATGGATGGATTTGTAGACATTTTGCCATACAGTTTTAGTTCAATGATCAGTTGCAGACAAGAGTGTAAACCAATGGCTGCAGTAATTAAACATTTATTAACACAGTGCTAACGTTATTCCATTCAGCTAATCACAAGTACCGAATCTCCCAAAGACTCTTTGAGCTGCAACGGTCACAGTGTCATCTTATGTCTTGTTTCTTTGTGTGGAAATCTTTGACGGAGAAAGTCCAGAAAATACGCAGTCAGCACGAGCTGAGACTGAAGTACAGGTCAGAGAGTACTTCTGGTGTTTCATGTACATATTTTCTCATAGTCATGGAGTTATAGAAACTGCACTGCCATCTCTTTGATAACCCCTTTGGTGTTTCATGTACATGTTTTCACATAGTCATGTCGTTCAAGAAACTGCACGGCCATCTCTGTGATAAAACCTTCTGCCTCATCATTCACAATCGTTTTGCTGTCCTGGTGGAGCTGTGAATGTGTGACATTGTTTAGGGCAGTCAGCGCTGCACTCGTGTGTACGTGATATCATAATTGTGTGTCCATTCCTGTCCATGTTATTTCATGACTGTTTTTTATCACTACTTATGCCTTCTATTTTATTTCTTCACTATTTGTGATAATCTTGTTAAATGCCTAATTTTGTTTCCATTCTGCTATCTAATCTGTTCAATTTTATTTTATGTTCAGGATTCACTTCCTTCTATCTATGTCGTGTGGTTCACATACTGGGTGATAACCATATTACCTTACACACATTTGTTCACTCTGGTAAACATGGTAGAACAGTAACTGTGATTGTCATACGTTCATATTTCATGGTTGCAACTCTCAGCAACATATCACAGACTGGATATAGACACATTTCATGGTTGCAACTATCAGCAACATATCACAGACTGGACACAGACACATTTCATGGTTGCAACTATCAGCAACATATCACAGACTGGATACAGACACATTTCATGGTTGCAACTATCAGCAACATATCACAGACTGGACACAGACACATTTCATGGTTGCAACTATCAGCAACATATCACAGACTGGACACAGACACATTTCATGGTTGCAACTATCAGAAACATATCACAGACTGGACACAGGCACATTTCATGGTTGCAACTATCAGCAACATATCACAGACTGGATACAGACACGTTTCATGGTTGCAACTATCAGCAACATATCACAGACTGGACAAAGACATATTTCATGGTTGCAACTATCAGCAACATATCACAGACTGGACACAGACACATTTCATGGTTGCAACTATCAGCAACATATCACAGACTGGATACAGACACATTTAATGATTGCAACTATCAGCAACATATCACAGACGGGACACAGACACATTTCATGGTTGCAACTATCAGCAACATATCACAAACTGGACACAGACACATTTCATGGTTGCAACTATCAGAAACATACCACAGACTGGACACAGACACATTTCATGGTTGCAACTATCAACAACATATCACAGACTGGACACAGACACATTTCATGGTTGCAACTACCAACAACATACCACAGACTGGACACAGACACATTTCATGGTTGCAACTATCAACAACATACCACAGACTGGATACAGACACATTTCATGTTTGCAACTATCAGCAACATATCACAGACTGGATACATACACATTTCACTTATTGCCTACTTCTGTACTGTAATAATTATATCTCTCCACTTATTGCCTACTTCTGTACTGTAATAATTATATCTTTCCACCTTTAGCCTAATTCTGTAATGTAATAATTATATCTCTCCACTTATTGCCTACTTCTGTGCTGTAATAATTATATCTCTCCACTTATTGCTTACTTCTTTAATGTAATAATTATGTCTCTCCACCTTTAGCCTACTTCTGTAATGTAATAATTATGTTTCTCCACTTTCAGCCTACGTCTAGAATGTAATGATTATATATTTCCACTTTCAGCCTACTTCTGGATTGTAATAATTATGTCTCTCCACTTTCAGCCTACTTCTGGAATGTAATGATTATATATTTCCACTTTCAGCCTACTTCTGTACTGTAATAATTATATCTCTCTCCACTTTCAGCCTACTTCTAAAATATAATGATTATATGTTTCCACTTTCAATCTACTTCTGGAATGCAATAATTATGTCTCTCCACTTTCAGCCTACTTCTGGAATGTAATAATTATGTCTCTCCACTTTCAGCCTACTTCTGGAATGTAATACTTATGTTTCTCCACTTTCAGCCTACTTCTAGAATATAATGATTATATGTCTCTCCACTTTTAGCCTACTTCTGTAAGATAATAATTATGTCTCTCCACTTTTAGCCTACTTCTGGAATGTAATAATTATGTCTCTCCACTTTTAGCCTACTTCTGGAATGTAATGATTATGTCTCTCCACTTTCAGCCTACTTCTGGAGTGTAATAATTATATCTCTCCACTTTCAGCCTACTTCTAAAATGTAATGATTATATGTTTCCACTTTCAGACTACTTCTGGAATGTAATAATTATGTCTCTCCACTTTCAGCCTACTTCTGGAATGTGATAATTATGTCTCTCCACTTTCAGCCTACTCCTCGAATGTAATAATTATGTCTCTCCACTTTCAGCCTACTTCTAAAATGTAATGATTATATGTTTCCACTTTCAGCCTACTTCTGGAATGTAATAATTATGTCTCTCCACTTTCAGCCTACTTCTAAAATGTAATGATTATGTATCTCCACTTTCAACCTACTTCTGGAATGTAATAATTATGTCTCTCCACTTTCAGTCTACTTCTGGAATGTAATGATTATATGTTTCCACTTTCAGCCTACTTATGGAATGTAATAATTATGTCTCTCCATTTTCAGACTATTTCTAAAATGTAATGATTATATGTTTCCACTTTCAGCCTACTTATGGAATGTAATAATGTCTCTCCACTTTCAGCCTACTTCTGGAATGTAATAATTATGTCTCTCCACTTTCAGCCTACTTCTGGAATGTAATAATTATGTCTCTCCACTTTCAGCCTACTTCTGGAATGTAATGATTATGTCTATCCACTTTCAGCCTACTTCTAAAATGTAATGATTATGTTTCCACTTTCAGCCTACTTATGGAATGGCAGCAGATAGTGAAACAATCCAAGAGTGATAAGCACACAGTAAGACACTTCGTGGTGTACTCCAACACCCGCTGGGTAAATATACACACATTTATACTCACACTTCTTCTGTTAGAAAGTGAGTTGGTTTTTGTTGTGTTGATCAGTATGTTAGCTCTATCTGTGGAATGTGTCTACCGAAGGTCAAGCTAGTTAAGGTTGTGAGGTCTGACATTGCTGGTAGGAACATGTGCACTGATGTCATGCTATGTAATGTGCACTTCTGTCATGGCTATGTGATAAGCACTTGTGTCATGGCTATCTGATGTGCTCTGATGTATATCTTTGATTCTGTTGCAGTTGAGAGCATTCTTCCAGACATGGCATATCAGCTACAGGAAGCGTCAGATGAAAGCACTCTTCCACACATGGCGTGTCAGTTACACGAAGGGTCGGATGAAAGCATTCTTCCACACATGGCGTGTCAGCTACACAAAGCGTCGGATGCTGAAACAGGAAAGGGCACATTACTGTGAGAGATGCGCTCTCGCCGCGGCCGCAGTGTGGAGGAGGAAAGCACAGGAAACTAGAGGTGCAGGCCTGAAGTGTGTGTTCCTAAAACACAAGGTCTGTGCTTTCACCTCCGTGTAATCATTCTTGCCTAATAATGTCAGAATCTATCAGATATGTTCCCTACTTGTATTTTATTGTCATTATCAGTTGTCAGTTTCTAGTTTTAGTGATTCATAATCCACCTAATTGTTATATTTCAACAAACTTATGACTCCACTGTGCCACAGTAAGCTTATAAAGTAACCAAAAACCACTAATATACCCACAATAATCAATAATGCACATCTGGTGGTTCCCAACAGCATGTAGTCATATGTGCGCTGTTCCCCCTCTCCCCCCCTCCCCCGATGTGTCTCCACCATGTCGCGGTGGGGGGAGAGGCGTTGCGTGTGTCCCAATGACCCCAAGAGTTATGCCGACGGAAGCACAACTATGTGTCGGACAGGCCTTGGGTTAGGGACCAGACCAAGAGAGACACAACCTGCTGCTCTGCGGGGAGACAGCCGTCGAAAGTTCAATTCAGACGCACGAAGGCAGAAATTCTTGGTCCGAACACATACTCTAAGGCTCTCTCAGCTGAGGGATATGGCTGAACGCCTCAAAGCTATAAATAAGCCCTCGGATGCTAGAGCCGGGCCGATACTCACCTACTAAAAAATGGAGGTGAGATACTGAGCACGCTACATGCTTAGTTTAGATACCTGTTCGAAGGCTTTCAGCTGGGGGATATGAGGGATCGCCGGATGAGAGGGCCTGGCCATCACTCGCTCTCAGATGCATGGAGGTAGTGTACTGAGCCGGCAAAGCGGTTCAGTTGCACGAAGTGGTTACGATGAAAGGCTGTATCTACACTCATAGAGTGAGTGTAATCAAAGGTGGAAAAACGTCTCAAAAACACGAAATGGAAGCTTGGCTAGCGAATCCATTACGTGGAAGTCTGAAGTGAAAGCTTGATGAGTGGATGTCGCCCACAGACTGTCCGTCCCTGGTTTGTGGGAGGAGCGACCAGTGACAAAACGAAATGCCCAATACATGGAAGTGAGGAATTAAAGCAGTCATGAGCATGACGTGGCAACTCCTCGTGTGAGCCCAGTCTCAGAGTAATATGTGCCGGCTCAGCAATTATGGAAGCCTCTTTGGATATCGGGGAATGCTTATGGTCTGCCCTTGCCTTCCCTTGAGGGTTGACCGTGATGTCTTTGGCCGTTCTACCTTGACCAGCTGAGATATGGGCGACACCACAACAACAAAAGTCTAACGTCTCTCGAAACCCGTGGAAGGCTAACCTCATTAAAAAGGTCCGCCGAAGTCGGATGTGCCGGCCTAAGGGTGGAAAATAAAAACTGGCACTACGCAATTACGTCCGAGTGAAATGTCTTTCGTGGTCGGAACAGCTCTGACTAACTAGTCTTCCAAATGTCCTTAACGTTCGGAACAGCTCTGACTAGCTAGTTTCTGATATTCCCTCGTGCTAGGAACAGCTCTGACTAGCTAGTTTTCCGAATGCCCCTCGTATCCGGAACAACTCTGACTAGCTAGTTTTCTGAATGCCCGTCCTGCCCGGAACAGCTCTGACTATATTGTCCTTTGGGCACAATGACAACCACATGTCCAAATTGAAAGCTCGCTGAGTGGATACCATCTGCAGTCCGACCGTCCCTGATTTGTGCGGGGAGCGACATATAGCAAACGAAAGGCCCAGTACAGTGAAGTGAGAAATTAAAACAGCCATGAGCAGGACGTGGCGATTCCCTCGGTGAGCTCAACACCAGAGCGCTATGTGTCGACTCTGCAACTATGGAAGCCGCCCTGGATGGCGGATAATGCCCATGGACTGTCCCTGCCTTCCCTTGAGGGCTGCTTGTGAAGTCTTCGACCGTTCTAACTTGACCAGCTGGGATGTGGACGGCGCCACAAAAATGAGTCCTCCCGGAATGCTAACCTGTCAAAAATGCACGCTAAAGTCGGATGTGTTGACCTAAGGGTTTCGGCCGAAGGGTGCCTAACTTAGACACACCGCAATTACATCTGAAAAACACTCCGGATGAACGCAGAAGAAGAAGAAATGTGCGCTGCCAAGCTTCCTTGCCCTGACCCACTTACTTTTCCTGCCACTCTACCTTGCACTGCCACCCTACCTTGCCATGAGACTCTAACTTGCCCTGAGACTCTAACTTGCCCTGACACTCTAACTTGCCCTGAGACTCTACCTTGCCCTGACACTCTACCTTGCCCTGACACTCTACCTTGCCCTGACACTCTACCTTGCTCTGCCACTCTACCTTGCCCTGCCACCCTACCTTGCCCTGACACTCTACCTTGCCCTGACACTCTACCTTGCCCTGACACTCTACCTTGCCCTGACACTCTACCTTGCCCTGCCACCCTACCTTGCCCTGACACTCTACCTTGCCCTGACACTCTACCTTGCCCTGACACTTTACCTTGCCCTGACACTCTAACTTGCCCTGAGACTCTAACTTGCCCTGAGACTCTACCTTGCCCTGCCACCCTACCTTGCCCTGCCACTACCTTGCCCTGACACTCTACCTTGCCCTGACACTTTACCTTGCCCTGACACTTTACCTTGCCCTGACACCCTACCTTGCCCTGCCACTACCTTGCCCTGACACTCTACCTTGCCCTGACACTTTACCTTGCCCTGACACTTTACCTTGCCCTGACACTTTACCTTGCCCTGCCACCCTACCTTGCCCTGCCACTACCTTGCCCTGACACTCTACCTTGCCCTGCCACCCTACCTTGCCCTGACACTCTACCTTGCCCTGACACTCTACCTTGCCCTGACACTTTACCTTGCCCTGACACTCTAACTTGCCCTGACACTCTAACTTGCCCTGACACTCTAACTTGTCCTGAGACTCTAACTTGACCTGAGACTCTACCTTGCCCTGAGACTCTACCTTTCCCTGACACTCTAACTTGCCCTGACACTCTAACTTGTCCTGACACTTTACCTTGCCCTGACACTCTAACTTGTCCTGACACTCTAACTTGCCCTGACACTCTAACTTGCCCTGAGACTCTACCTTGCCCTGAGACTCTACCTTGCCCTGAGACTCTACCTTTCCCTGACACTCTAACTTGCCCTGACACTCTAACTTGTCCTGACACTTTACCTTGCCCTGACACTCTAACTTGCCCTGACACTCTACCTTGCCCTGACACTTTACCTTGCCCTGACACTCTAACTTGCCCTGACACTCTAAGTTGCCCTGACACTCTAACTTGCCCTGAGACTCTAACTTGCCCTGAGACTCTACCTTGCCCTGAGACTCTACCTTGCCCTGACACTCTAACTTGTCCTGACACTCTACCTTTCCCTGACACCCTACCTTGCCCTGACACCCTACCTTGCTCTGACACTCTACCTTGCCCTTTTACTCTAGCTTGCCTTGACTCTCTACCTTGCCCGTACACTCTAACTTGCCCTGACACTCTACCTTGCCCTCACACACTACCTTGCTCTGACACTCTACCTTGTCCTGAGACTCTACCTTGCCCTGACACTCTAACTTGTCCTGACACTTTACCTTGCCCTGAGACTCTAACTTGCCCTGACACTCTACCTTGCCCTCACACACTACCTTGCTCTGACACTCTACCTTGCCCTGAGACTCTACTCTGCCCTGAAACTTTACCTTGCCCTGCCACTCTATCTTGTCATGATAATAACAATAACAACTGCCTCTTTATGATGTCTGTGATCAGTTGTCTTTGTATCGTGGTCAGTTTCACAATGTTTAGAAGACTCATGTTGGCTGTCCGATGAATGTTCAGCATTCTACTGTAGAAGCACATCTCTGAGACCTGCAGTGAGTTTCATGGTTGTTGACTAGTTGTCCAGGATTCACAGCCAGAATTCTGTTTCTAACCTCCGCTGACAGGGACTGAGTGCACCAAATGTTCTTCATGCCATCAGTGCGGTGTTTGCTTGTCCTATTATGTTCTCTGTCTCTCTGGTACATTGTCCCTCTGATATTCTCCATGAGCCTAAAACCTTGAATTTATGTACCTGCTGCAAATTAACACCACTGAATGTAAGTGTGGATTTAGACAGAATCTGTTCCTGTGACGTCACCATGATTATCTGTTCCTGTGATGTCACCATGACGATCTGTTCCCGTGGAGTCACCATGATGATATGTTCCTGTGACGTCATCGGGGCTTCTGTGTTCCTATTAGTCAAGCTAAGATCCATTTCTTCACAGTCAATAAAATAGTTAAGCTTGTCAATCATTTGGCCAGTGATTTCATTGTTTTGTCTTGCAGATGGCGTCACATTTCCAGCGTTGGAAGTCCGCGCTGTCCCTCAGACAGAGCCTGTACGGCACACTGGATGCCTGGACCCGGCAGAAGGAGGCCAGCAGGTCGAGGCAGTGCTTGAGAAGGTGGAGGACTGTGGTGATGGCTGAACGTGCTGGAAGGGCTTACAGCTGCAGGCTCCTGCACACGGTCATGGTTGAGTGGCGGTCCTGGGCCACGGGTGGGTCACTCCTGTTGTGTTGTTTAAACAGTACACAGTGTAGCACTACACACACGAAGAGTGTGATTGCTGTTGAACTGTGTCACTTGGTGCAGGAAAACAAGTCTCCTCTATGGTTGCGTGAGAATAGTTTTGGTGTTTGTGTGTGAGAATAGTTTTGGTGTTTGCTTGTGGGAATAGTTTTTTTATTTATTATTAATTTTTGTTTTGTGAGAATAGTTGTTTGTGAGAATAGTTTTTGTTTGTGAGAATAATTTTTGTTCTGTGAATATTTTTTGCATGAGAATAGTTGTTGTGTGAGAATTTATTGTGAGAGAGAATAATTGTTGTGTGAGACAGCATAGTTGTTGTGTGTGAGCGAATAGTTCTTGTGTGTGAGTATAGTGTCCCAGTGTGTGATCACTTTGATTTTGCTCATTAAGATTAATGTAATGAAAAATGTATTTTCTAAAAACTTGTATAAGATAATGCAAACTAAACACATGTTGTGTGTAAATAGAAAGGAAAACCATCACAGCAATAGCTTGTCTAGCCACATATTCTTCTGTTGTAAATATTATGGGTTGGAAAACTACAGTGATTGTAAACTGAACAAGGAGAGGCTTAACAAGTCCGGACAATTATTTTAAGATATTATGCTATTTGATCAGCAGCTGTGAATATTTGAGTCTGTGTCTACCTTTACCTCCCCCAACATGTACTGGTAGCCATGTTAGTATGGGTCTACCTGGGAGCTGAGTTAGTGGAAATTATCCCTGCCTCAATGGGCATTAGGCGGGCAGGCCAGCCACTGCACTCCCAGAGCACTCCGTATAAAAGACGTACTGGAGATGATGCCCTCGTCAATGCCTGCCTTGAGATGGGTAGATCAGTGGGTAGATAATGCCCTCCTCAGTGCCTGCCTTGAGATGGGTAGATCGGTGGGGAGATGATGTCCTCGTCAGTGCCTGCCTTGAGCTGCGTAGATCTGTGGGGAAATGATGTCCTCCTCAGTGCCTGCCTTGAGCTGGGTAGATCTGTGGGGAGATGATGTCCTCGTCAGTGCCTGCCTTGGGATGGGTAGATCTGTGGGGAGATGATGTCCTCGTCAATGCCTAGCCTTGGGATGGGTAGATCTGTGGGGAGATGATGTCCTCGTCAATGCCTGCCTCGAGATGGGTAGATCTGTGGGGAGATGATGTCCTCGTCAGTGCCCGCCTTGTGCTGGGTAGATCTGTGGGGAGATGATGTCCTCGTCAGTGCCTGTCCTGAGATGGGTAGATCTGTGGATAGATGATGTCCTCGTCAGTGCCTGCCTTGAGATGGGTAGATCTGTGGGGAGATGATGTCCTCGTCAGTGCCTGCCTTGAGATGGGTAGATCTGTGGGGAGATGATGTCCTCGTCAGTGCCTGCCTTGAGCTGGGTAGATCTGTGGGGAGATGATGTCCTCGTCAGTGCCTGCCTTGAGATGGGTAGATCTGTGGGGAGATAATGTCCTCGTCAGTGCCTGCCTTGGGATGGGTAGATCTGTGGGGAGATGATGTCCTCGTCAGTGCCTGCCTTGAGATGGGTAGATCTGTGGGGAGATGATGTCCTCGTCAGTGCCGGCCTTGTGCTGTTTAGATCTGTGGGGAGATGATGTCCTCGTAAGTGCCCGCCTTGAGATGGGTAGATCTGTGGGGAGATGATGTCCTCGTCAATGCCTGCCTTGGGATGGGTAGATCTGTGGGGAGATGATGCCCTCGTCAATGCCTGCCTTGAGATGGGTAGATCTGTGGGGAAATGATGTCCTCGTCAGTGCCTGCCTTGAGCTGGGTAGATCTGTGGGGAGATGATGTCATCGTCAGTGCCTGTCCTCAGATGGGTAGATCTGTGGATAGATGATGTCCTCGTCAGTGCCTGTCCTGAGATGGGTAGATATGTGGGGAGATGATGTCCTCGTCAGTGCCTGCCTTGAGCTGGGTAGATCTGTGGGGAGATGATGTCCTCGTCAGTGCCGGCCTTGTGCTGGGTAGATCTGTGGGTAGATGATGTCCTCGTCAGTGCCTGCCTTGAGCTGGGTAGATCTGTGGGGAGATGATGTCCACGTCAGTGCCGGCCTTGTGCTGGGTAGATCTGTAGGGAGATGATGTCCTCGTCAGTGCCTGTCCTGAGATGGGTAGATCTGTGGATAGATGATGTCCATGTCAATGCCCGCCTTGAGCTGAGTAGATCTGTGAGGAGATGATGCCCTCATCAGTGCCTGCCCTGAGATGGGTAGATATGTGGGGAGATGATGTCCTCGTTAGTGCCCGCCTTGAGATTGGTAGATCTGTGGGGAGATGATGCCCTCGTCATTGCCTGCCTTGAGCTGGGTAGATCTGTGGGGAGATGATGTCCTCGTCATTGCCTGCCATGAGATGGGTAGATCTGTGGGGAGATGATGCCCTCGTCAATGCCTGCCCTGAGATGGATAGATCTGTGGGGAGATGATGTCCTCGTCAGTGCCCGCCTTGAGATGGGTAGATCTGTGGGGAGATGATGTCCTCGTTAGTGCCCGCCTTGAGATGGGTAGATCTGTGGGTAGATGATGTCCTCGTCAGTGCCTGCCTTGAGCTGGGTAGATCTGTGGGGAGATGATGCCATCGTCAGTGCCCGCCTTGAGCTGGGTAGATCTGGGGGGGGGGGGAGATGAATCCATCGTCAGGTCCCGCCTTGAGCTGGGTAGATCTGTGGGGAGATGATGTCCTCGTCAGTGCCTGCCTTGAGCTGGGTAGATCTGTGGGGAGATGATGTCCTCGTCAGTGCCCGCCTTGAGATGAGGAGATCTGTGGGGAGATGATGTCCTCGTCAGTGCCCACTTTGAGATGGGTAGATCTGTGGGGAGATGATGCCCTCGTCAATGCCTGCCCTGAGATGGGTAGATCTGTGGGGAGATGATGTCCTCGTAAGTGCCCGCCTTGAGATGGGTAGATCTGTGGGGAGATGATGTCCTCGTCAATGCCTGCCTTGGGATGGGTAGATCTGTGGGGAGATGATGCCCTCGTCAATGCCTGCCTTGAGATGGGTAGATCTGTGGGGAAATGATGTCCTCGTCAGTGCCTGCCTTGAGCTGGGTAGATCTGTGGGGAGATGATGTCATCGTCAGTGCCTGTCCTCAGATGGGTAGATCTGTGGATAGATGATGTCCTCGTCAGTGCCTGTCCTGAGATGGGTAGATATGTGGGGAGATGATGTCCTCGTCAGTGCCTGCCTTGAGCTGGGTAGATCTGTGGGGAGATGATGTCCTCGTCAGTGCCGGCCTTGTGCTGGGTAGATCTGTGGGTAGATGATGTCCTCGTCAGTGCCTGCCTTGAGCTGGGTAGATCTGTGGGGAGATGATGTCCACGTCAGTGCCGGCCTTGTGCTGGGTAGATCTGTAGGGAGATGATGTCCTCGTCAGTGCCTGTCCTGAGATGGGTAGATCTGTGGATAGATGATGTCCATGTCAATGCCCGCCTTGAGCTGAGTAGATCTGTGAGGAGATGATGCCCTCATCAGTGCCTGCCCTGAGATGGGTAGATATGTGGGGAGATGATGTCCTCGTTAGTGCCCGCCTTGAGATTGGTAGATCTGTGGGGAGATGATGCCCTCGTCATTGCCTGCCTTGAGCTGGGTAGATCTGTGGGGAGATGATGTCCTCGTCATTGCCTGCCATGAGATGGGTAGATCTGTGGGGAGATGATGCCCTCGTCAATGCCTGCCCTGAGATGGATAGATCTGTGGGGAGATGATGTCCTCGTCAGTGCCCGCCTTGAGATGGGTAGATCTGTGGGGAGATGATGTCCTCGTTAGTGCCCGCCTTGAGATGGGTAGATCTGTGGGTAGATGATGTCCTCGTCAGTGCCTGCCTTGAGCTGGGTAGATCTGTGGGGAGATGATGCCATCGTCAGTGCCCGCCTTGAGCTGGGTAGATCTGGGGGGGGGGGAGATGAATCCATCGTCAGGTCCCGCCTTGAGCTGGGTAGATCTGTGGGGAGATGATGTCCTCGTCAGTGCCTGCCTTGAGCTGGGTAGATCTGTGGGGAGATGATGTCCTCGTCAGTGCCCGCCTTGAGATGAGGAGATCTGTGGGGAGATGATGTCCTCGTCAGTGCCCACTTTGAGATGGGTAGATCTGTGGGGAGATGATGCCCTCGTCAATGCCTGCCCTGAGATGGGTAGATCTGTGGGGAGATGATGTCCTCGTCAATGCCTGCCCTGAGATGAGTAGATCTGTGGGGAGATGATGCCCTCGTCAATGCCTGCCCTGAGATGGGTAGATCTGTGGGGAGATGATGTCCTCGTCAGTGCCTGCCCTGAGATGGGTAGATCTGTGGGGAGATGATGTCCTCGTCAGTTCCCGCCTTGAGATGGGTAGATCTGTGGGGAGATGATGTCCTCGTCAGTGCCTTCTTTGAGATGGGTAGATCTGTGGGGAGATGATGTCCTCGTCAGTGCCCGCCTTGAGCTGAGTAGATCTGTGGGAAAATGATGCCATCGTCACTGCCCGCCTTGAGCTGAGTAGATCTGTGGAGAGATGATGCCATCGTCAGTGCCCGCCTTGAGCTGGGTAGATCTGTGGGGAGATGATGTCCATGTCAATGCCCGCCTTGAGCTGAGTAGATCTGTGGGGAGATGATGCCATCGTCAGTGCCCGCCTTGAGCTGAGTAGATCTGTGGGGAGATGATGCCATCGTCAGTGCCCGCCTTGAGCTGAGTAGATCTGTGGGGAGATGATGCCATCGTCAGTGCCCGCCTTGAGCTGGGTAGATCTATGGGGAGATGATGTCCTTGTCAGTTCCTGCCTTGAGATTGGTAGATCTGTGGGGAGATGATGTCCTCGTCAATGCCTGCCTTGGGATGGGTAGATCTGTGGGGAGATGATGTCCTCGTCAATGCCTGCCTTGGGATGGGTAGATCTGTGGGGAGATGATGTCCTCGTCAATGCCTGCCTTGGGATGGGTAGATCTGTGGGGAGATGATGTCCTTGTCAGTTCCTGCCTTGAGATTGGTAGATCTGTTGGGAGATGATGTCCTCGTCAATGCCTGCCTTGGGATGGGTAGATCTGTGGGGAGATGATGCCATCGTCAGTGCCCGCCTTGAGCTGGGTAGATCTGGGAGGAGATGAATCCATCGTCAGTGCCCGCCTTGAGCTGGGTAGCTCTGTGGGGAGATGATGTCCTCGTCAGTGCCTGCCTTGAGCTGGGTAGATCTGTGGGGAGATAATGCCCTCGTCAGTGCCTGCCTTTAGCTGGGTAGATCTGTGGGGATATGATGTCCTCGTCAATGCCTGCCTTGAGATGGGTAGATCTGTGGGGAGATGATGTCCTCGTCAATGCCTACCTTGAGATGGGTAGATCTGTGGGGAGATGATGTCCTCGTCAATGCCCGCCTTGAGCTGGGTAGATCTGTGGGGAGATAATGCCCTCGTCAATGCCTGCCTTGAGATGGGTAGATCTGTGGGGAGATGATGTCCTCGTCAGTGCCCGCCTTGAGATGGGTAGATCTGTGGGGAGATGATGTCCTCGTCAATGCCTGCCTTGAGATGGGTAGATCTGTGGGGAGATGATGTCCTCGTCAATGCCCGCCTTGAGCTGGGTAGATCTGTGGGGAGTTGATGTCCATGTCAATGCCCGCCTTGAGCTGGGTAGATCTGTGGCTAGATGATGTCCATGTCAATGCCTGCCTTGAGCTGGGTAGTTCTGTGGGGAGATGATGCCCTCGTCAATGCCTGCCTTGAGCTGGGTAAATCTGTGGGGAGATGATGTCCTCGTCAGTGCCCGCCTTGAGATGGGTAGATCTGTGGGGAGATGATGTCCTCGTCAGTGCCCGCCTTGAGATGGGTAGATCTGTGGGGAGATGATGTCCTCGTCAGTGCCCGCCTTGAGATGGGTAGATCTGTGGGGAGATGATGTCCTCGTCAGTGCCCGCCTTGAGATGGGTAGATCTGTGGGGAGATGATGTCCTCGTCAGTGCCTGCTCTGAGATGGGTAGATCTGTGGCATCACAGACAACTGTTTCTGGAATCTTCTCTACTGTATTCTTCTGATCTAGTGAGCAAGATGAGGCGCATCAAAAGTCTGGCCATGAAGAGGAAGATGGAAGCGAGACGTCTGCGTGCTGCCTTCCAGTACTGGCGGGCTCAAACCAGACTCACGCAGTATGTACAACACAGCTTGGAAACAACATTACTGACAAGGTAAAGTATCTACACATATACACATCTCACATGTAGACATGTTGTGCTTGTGCGTGTCTCACCTGTGGTAAATATATCATCTATAGTAAATATCTCACCAGTATTAAATATCTCATCTGTGGTACATATTTCACCTGTAGTAAATATCTCACCTGTAGTACATAACGCACCAGTAGTAAATATCTCACCTGTAGTAATTATCTCACCTGTAGTAAATATCTCACCTGTAGCAAATATCTCACCTGTAATAAATAACTTACCTGCAGATATGTTGTGCTTGTCTAACCTGAATACTTACTTATAGTTAGCACCATCCATCCATCTATCCATTCATCCATCCATCCATTCATCCATCCATCTATCTATCCATCTATCTATCCATCTATCCATCCATCCACAGATCCATCCATCCATCCATCTATCCATCCACAGATCCATCCATCCATCATGTGCCATGCCATTAAGCATGGGCGATCATGTTTTGCATCTCACTCGATCACCAGATTCGTGGATCAGCTCCGTATTTATATCTCGACCATGCCACGTGGCCAAGCCATCCAAGTATTACTTCTCGGTCTTCCCCTTGGTCTCTTCCCCTCGATATTGCCAGTTGTCACCAAGTTCTCCAATTCATTTATTCTTTTAACATGCTTAAAATATTTTGACTGCCTTCGTCTAATGTCTCTAATCAGTTTACGATCTTCCTTTGTTTCTTGAAGGATTTGCTAATTGATTTTTCTTTCTGTCCATGGTATTCTTTGCATGTTCCTCAGAAACCACATTTCCACAGCTATCAGATGTTTTTCAGCTTGTCTGCTCATTGTCCACGCTTCACATTCATACAAAAGTACAGGTTCTATGTAGCACTTCAACACTCTTTTTCTCGTTTCAATTGATATCTTTTTATTGGTCAGTATGTTTTTCATCTTGCAAAATGCTACCTTCGCAATGACAATTCTTGTTCTAATCTCTTCAAGGCATCTCTCACCAGATGTTATGAATGTGCCGAGATAATTTTACCGATTCACTTGTTTCAGAATATTCCCATTTACTTGTATATTACATTGTGGTATTTCCTTCTTCCCAGTGACAACCATAATCTGTGTCTTCTTACAATTCTAACCCCAGTTGTTCACTGTGTGCAACAACTGCATCTACTAAATGTTGCAGGTCCTGTTCATTGTCTGCAATTAAGACTGTATCATCTGCATATCTAATATTGATGTATCGTCCCCCAATGTTGATTCCTTCCATATCTTCAATATTTCTGAAAATACTTTCAATGTACAGGGGAAAAACGGTCTGGAGACATTACACATCCCTGTCTCATACCTGTCTTAATAGGCTGATATTGACCTACTTCATTATCAATACTTAAGGCAGCTTGTTTTTGTTTTCCAATATATGTTTTTTTACAAGTCTAAGGTCTTTTCCATCAATTTGTAGATCTTCAAGCATCCTTATCATGTCAACAAGTCTCACTTTATCTAAAGCCTTTGTGTAGTGAAAAACGCAAAGGTGTAGATCTTTGTTTACTTTTATAGAACGTTCAATTACTGTTCTCAGTATACACACAACATTTACTGTACCTTTGCCTTCTACAAACCCACATTGTTCTTCTATTCAGGAGAAACTCAAGCCTGAGCTGAGATTCTCCGGACTCAGGCTTGAGTTAGGAGTAGAACGGAGCACTTATGGTTACACATGTGTGCCGTGATGTTGATTGGTCGACTAAACTAAACTATCTGTAGTTCTGCTTTGTCATCTGTAGTCCTGCTGTGATATATGTAGTCCTGCTGTGATATCTGTAGTCCTGACCGTGTTATATGTGGTCCTGTTGTGTTATCTGTAGTCCTGCTGTGTTATCTGTAGTCCTGCTGTGTCATCTGTAGTCCTGCTGTTATCTGTGGTCCTGGCCGTGTTTTCTGTGTCCTGTTGTGTTATTTGTAGTCCTGCTGTGTCATCTGTAGTCCTGTTGTGTTATCTGTAGTCCTGCTGTTATATGTAGTCCTGGTCGTGTTATCTGTAGTTCTGCTGTGTCATCTGTAGTCCTGCTGTGTTATCTGTAGTCCTGTTGTGTCATCTGTAGTCCTGCTGTTATATGTAGTCCTGGCCGTGTTATATGTAGTCCTGGTCGTGTTATCTGTAGTCCTGCTGTGTTATCTGTAGTCCTGCTGTGTCATCTGTAGTCCTGCTGTTATATGTAGTCCTGGCCGTGTTATCTGTAGTCCTGGTCGTGTTATCTGTAGTCCTGCTGTGTTATCTGTAGTCCTGCTGTGTCATCTGTAGTCCTGCTGTGTCATCTGTAGTCCTGCTGTGGTATCTGTAGTCCTGTTGTGTTAACTGTAGTCCCGCTGCGTCATCTGTAGTCCTGTTGTGTTATCTGTAGTCCTGTTGTCATCTGTAGTCCTGCTGTGATATCTGTAGTCCTGCGGTGTCACCTGTAGTCCTGCTGTGTTATCTGTAGTCTTGCTGTGTTATATGTAGTCCTGGCCGTGTTATCTGTAGTCCTGCTGTGTTATCTGTAGTCCCGGCCGTGTTATCTGTAGTCCTGCTGTGTTATCTGTAGTTCTGGCCGTGTTATCTGTAGTCCTGCTGTGTTATCTATAGTCCTGCCGTGTTATCTATAGTCCTGCTGTGTTATCTGTAGTACTGGCCGTGTTATCTGTAGTCCTGCTGTGTTATCTGTAGTCCTGAGTAGTAGAGGCTGGCGCGCAGACCCCACTTTTAGCCTCCAGACTGGATGCTGATAGGGTTTATGAAGGAAATATGGGTAAAATGGCTCCAGCCTGGAGGCTGAAGGAAATATTTTTGGGCGGGTGAACTTTTTTCGGCGTGCCTGGTGGGAAATTTTTCGTGGGAACGGGTTTTTTGACGCTGCCTGGTGGGTGTAAAAGTAATTAAGGTAAATGTTTAGTTGGTTCTGGAAAGCGAAGGGGGAAAGTTATTTTGGTTACGTATATGAATGTGTAGTGATAAACAAGGGTGTGATGGGTCGTTCTACTCATGGGTATATGGTGGTGGCGTATATGAATGTGTAGTGATAAACAAGGGTATGATGGGTCGTTCTACTCATGGGTATATGGTGGTTACGTATATGAATGTGTCTGTGTAGTGATGTATACACAAGGGTGTGATGGGTATATGGTGGTTACGTATATGAATGTGTCTGTGTAGTGATAAACAAGGGTGTGATGGGTCGTTCTACTCATAGGTATATGGTGGTTACGTATATGAATGTATATGTGTAGTGATGTATACACAAGGATGTGATGGGTCGTGGTTGTACTCGAAGTAAGAGGTGGTTACTATCATCTGAACAGTGTGATAGTAGTGAAGGTAAAGGGTGGTATATTCACCGATTACAAAGGAAAGCGTATAAAGTTATAATGGGTATGGTGGTAAGGGGTATTAGTGATCAAGTAGGAGTGATATAGGGGTGGTCATAAATGTAATAAGAGGTGTTCTCAGTTACACACTGGTCAACCAGTGGTCAAGTGGTCAAGTAAGGGTCAAGTAGTCAAGTAAGGAAATTTTAGGGAAAAGTGATTGTAATGAGATGGTGATGATTAAAGAGTGGTAAATTAGTGGTCAATCAGTGGTCAAGGAGTGGTCAAGTGGTCAAGTAAGGAAAATTTTAGGGGAAAATGGTCGTAGTGACATGGTAATGTTTAAATTAGTGGTAAATTAGTGGTCAAGTAGTGGTCAAGCAGTGGTCAAGCAGTGGTCAAGTGAGGAAAATTTTAGGGAAATTTTAGGGAAAAGTGATTGTAATGAGATGGTGATGATTAAAGAGTGGTAAATTAGTGGTCAATCAGTGGTCAAGGAGTGGTCAAGTGGTCAAGTAAGGAAAATTTTAGGGAAAATTGGTCGTAGTGACATGGTGATGATTAAATTAGTGGTAAATTAATGGTAAATTAGTGGTCAAGTAGTGGTCAAGCAGTGGTCAAGCGGTGTGTAAGTGAGGAAAATTTTAGGGAAATTTTAGGGAAAAGTGATTGTAATGAGATGGTGATGATTAAAGGGTGGTAAATTAGTGGTCAAGTAGTGGTCAAGCAGTGGTCAAGTGAGGAAATTTTAGGGGAAAAGTGATTGTAGCTACATGGTGATGCTTAAAGGGTGGTAAATTAGTGGTCAAGTAGTGGTCAAGCAGTGGTCAAGTAGTGGTCAAGGGGTCGAGTGACCACTTAAATTGTAGAGGACGATGTGCCTAAGATTATGGTAGTGATTAAAGTGATCGATGACGTGGTCAAGCAGAGGTCAAGCAGTGGTCAAGTAGTCAAGTAAGGAAATTGTAGGGGAAAGTATGTATAGTGCAATGGTGGTGGGTAAAGTGAGGAAGAATCAATAGTAGTGATAATACTACTACGAATATTAGCGACAAGCACAAAGACAACCAAGTACATACTTGATACACACAAATACACACCTACAAACACAAAGACAACCACACACAGACACATTTGTACATACAGACATACACATAAAGACAGACAAGCAAAAAGTCAACCACACACCCATAAACATCCACTCAAGTACAGACACAGGAAAACAACAGCTATACACAAGTACACACTCATTATAAATTACACAAATACACACCTACAAACACAAAGACAACCACACACAGACACATTTGTACATACAGATATACACACGTGCAGACACACTCACCCATACACAAGAACACTCAAAGACAAATACAAAGACACAGACACACTTGTACATACAGACACAGAAGTACAGACAATCCATACTATTACTACTGTCATCACAACTATACACAAGTACAGACTCACCCATAATCAATTACGTACAGACACGAGTACACCAACAAAGACACAGACACAAAACACATACAGACACCCATACACACTTGATACACTTGTACATACAGACACATAAGTACACAAAAAACAAAGAGGGCCACACAAACCATTACTACTGGTACCAGTACAGATACACTCGCCTATAAACAAATACATAAACAAAACGTGTCCCTCCAAGAATATCACATACCCCCTTGTGATAAAGAAACGCGGATATCCGAGACTACGTCATCAACGCCATGTGCAAAAATCATTAAGTATGAGTCATCGGTTTGTGGGAAGCAGGCGTGAGAATAGCTTGTCTAACTGCCACGTCAGCTACGTCGTGTGCAGAACCAGTGTATAAAATAGAAGGCGTCTCTTGTGAGCTCAGTACCAGTTCACGGGCTGACTTGTCTATCTACAGAGGTGCTTCAGGCTGGTGTGAGCAGTGTAGTAAGCAGATATTGTTCACGTACTGACTTGGCTACATCGGTGAAACAGGTTGGTGTGAGCATTGTGTAATAACCACCTATTGTTCACGTACTGACTTGGGTACAGCAGTGAAACTTGGTGTGAGCCTTATTCGTGTCGTTGGCCTCTGATAAAACAGTGAAACATTGTATACACCAGAACATTTTTTCGTGGTTGTAAGAAAGAAGAAAAAAACAGTTTATCAATATGACCACCAGATCTACTTTCACGTGTTCAGTGTGCGACAAAGCCTATTGTGATAAGTATACCCGTAATCGTCACATTCGGACCATTCACGAGGGGAAAGACCAAGTATATCCCTGTCAGTTATGTGATAAGGTGTATAATACGAACGATGGCCTACAAAAACACAAACGAATACGTCATCAGCCACGTATGAATACACCAAACACTCCAATACCAGAGACGACAGCACCACCTGTCTATTTACACCATCATCGTAGTCTAACGCAAGTACCAGACTGCCACCACTGTATCTTCAATGATAACCTTACCCGTCATAATAGGAACATTCATAATTATTATCCCTGTCAGTTACGTGACAATCTATACAATTCGAACCTACAACGGTACTTACATCACCAGACATCACGAGAACGAACGACACCCTTAGACACCCTGGCAACAAGTCCACTCATAGTAGCAGAGGATATCCAACCAAATGATAGAGACAGTTTGGCAGCCCTTAAGGCGTACTGCAAGGACCTATCGCTTATGCTACCCAATCAAATGGTAGTATTAGAAAAAAGTGTCGACCACCGCTACCGGGTGGTTTTGGTATGATAAAAAGAAGTATTCAGCTATCTTGTATGATATCTCATACATGTCTTTATTCTGGATCCGAAACAAATAAGGTATGTTTGATGACTTCGACAACAACAGTGTTTTTGATAGTCAACTGTATACTCAAAAATGAAGATCACTAATCCAGAACTTTTTGGTGTTTCACTAAGCATCTATGTCATTGATTGTTTCTTATGATATATAGCTAAACTGTTTTTCACTAATCATGTATGCCCTTGATTTTTTCTTATATCATTAAAGTGTTTTGATGAATATGTTGTGAACACACGTATTTTGGTGATAAAAATATTGAAATCAAGATTTTTGTTTTGTTGATTTTCTTTAGTGGTTTTGTTTTCATGACGTTGTCTTGTCGGCTCAGAGCTTACATTACCAGACATGAACAATGTCTTAGAAGAAGTTATGGCAAATACAGAACAGTCAATGTATAAAACCTAGGAAAAAATAACCAAAGGCGAAAAGGCCTAAAGAGAGAAATGTCTCGACCAAGCTTATAAATATTACAACTAAAAGGTTGATCAAAAATCAAACATTATAAAAATAACCAAACATCGTCCAAAGACAGAAATATTTCAACTAAACTTATAAATAAGTCACCAAAAGGGAAAAGGTCAAGTACAGAAATAGCTATGGAAAAAGTAAGTCCACAAAACTAAGAAAGAAATGTAACTTCTGTAGTCAAATGTGTCTTATCTGAAAAGACGCTGTCAATGTCACCCCTTTCCTTGTTTTACTTTACCAAAGACCTTCACCGTATCTGGTACAGAAACCCTTATACAGCACTCATCTCTCCACAGTCTTGGTTGCTTTCTAATACAAAGTGGTTACATCACCAAGAACTTCAAACCTCAATTGTACATGTGCTCCATTGAAACACCCATGACAGTTAACAACATGTATGGCCATGTAATCTGTGAGTCCATCGGGGATAGTTCATCCGAGTATTCCAAAAGATCCATTTCCCATGGCTGACATCTTCAACTTGCTATAACACAACTTATTCTAATATACACTTTACATGAAATTTCCTAAATTTGGGCTCTATTAAAGATTACGTAATGAGATACACAAAGACACCAAGAACATATCATACAAAACAATTCACAAATTAAAACTTAAACCATATCAGATGAACCACCCAACAAGTACTACTAGAACACAAACATATAATAAGGAAACACATGACACACAGAGCTTACAGACAAATCACTGGACTCAAACAAATTTTGCTTCTTGTACTGTAGAATTCTACCAACACTTCTTTCCTATCACCAAAACTAAACATCTACCACACAACCACTGGTCATTTGTCCAACATAATACTCATACCCTCGCCAACGACATTAAGGAAATGCATACTTATACATTGTCAGACATTAGATTTAAAGCCCCTACTACTAACATATCACCGGTGTCGAGTTCCAGTTTCACAAAAACACCCTCTTGTCAGTTGTTAGTGAAAACCATTACACCAGTCCATAATTGTGACTCGTAGAATCTACACTCACACTGTCGTATCTGTAGTATGGGTCTGTGATCAGAGATTCTTCTATAGAATCACATTGTAATCCTAACGTTTTAACCTACTTGTGTAAAACTTTTTTCACCTTCCATTCACCAGGTACAATGACAGCTTTAATTGATAGACGGACATCGTGGTCAGAAGATGAAGATTGTTGTGAAGATGACAGTGTTTTGAAGGAGGATGATTCTGGCTTCTTCACACCAGCTTTATCATTAGACATTTTGTTCTGCCAGAAACCTACTCGTGGCAACCAACCAGCTTTAGATGTACCAGAGACAACCTTTGCTTGGGGTGATGATTCGTCTTCAGATGAAGATATTGACCTTTTGGCTAGTAGGCATGCCCTAGAGTCTCTCAAGAAAATTAATGTGACGTGGAACGAAAAATATCCTACTGATGGTGTCCGAAGGTGTTCCTCTTCAACGAATAAGGTGTGTATGGGTAGTAATGCTCATAATTCACATGTGTATTTTTGTAAACATGACCAATACCGAAAACCTATGTGCTATACATGTTTTATATGTACATCTCTCTATACCACAAACCATCAGTGACTATACCTTTACCTTTTCTCAAGCCGTGACCAATAGAATGTCGACAGTCTGTTATTTAGTGGATTGTACCACTTCTCCTTGTGAATTTTTTACTGTTTTTTTTTTCTTTACTGAAGTAGTAGGTATGGCCGTCTTGTAAGTTTCAATGTGTTTTATTTACCTCCACAGGTTAATTTTGCACCAGAACCTCACTTCTTGACAGTCCATACTGTTGGCACCGAAGAACGCAATGGTAACTGGCATCATGTAATCAGAGAACGTGAGAATTTTGAAAGCCGTATACTAGAGCTGGAAAAAATTTTGAACCCAGTCTTGAGGGACAACCACAGAAGAAAAGTCATCGAACAAAGGACAGCAGTGAAGAAGGCAGCTGTAGTCTAATTAGCATGTATATCTCTCTGCTCTATTAAAACAGTTATAACCAGAAATAAACTAGTATGCATTTCCTTAATGTCGTTGGCGAGGGTATGAGTATTATGTTGGACAAATGACCAGTGGTTGTGTGGTAGATGTTTAGTTTTGGTGATAGGAAAGAAGTGTTGGTAGAATTCTACAGTACAAGAAGCAAAATTTGTTTGAGTCCAAGTGATTTGTCTGTAAGCTCTGTGTGTCATGTGTTTCCTTATTATATGTTTGTGTAGTACTTGTTGGGTGGTTCATCTGATATGGTTTAAGTTTTAATTTGTGAATTGTTTTGTATGATATGTTCTTGGTGTCTTTGTGTATCTCATTACGTAATCTTTAATAGAGCCCAAATTTAGGAAATTTCATGTAAAGTGTATATTAGAATAAGTTGTGTTATAGCAAGTTGAAGATGTCAGCCATGGGAAATGGATCTTTTGGAATACTCGGATGAACTATCCCCGATGGACTCACAGATTACATGGCCATACATGTTGTTAACTGTCATGGGTGTTTCAATGGAGCACATGTACAATTGAGGTTTGAAGTTCTTGGTGATGTAACCACTTTGTATTAGAAAGCAACCAAGACTGTGGAGAGATGAGTGCTGTATAAGGGTTTCTGTACCAGATACGGTGAAGGTCTTTGGTAAAGTAAAACAAGGAAAGGGGTGACATTGACAGCGTCTTTTCAGATAAGACACATTTGACTACAGAAGTTACATTTCTTTCTTAGTTTTGTGGACTTACTTTTTCCATAGCTATTTCTGTACTTGACCTTTTCCCTTTTGGTGACTTATTTATAAGTTTAGTTGAAATATTTCTGTCTTTGGACGATGTTTGGTTATTTTTATAATGTTTGATTTTTGATCAACCTTTTAGTTGTAATATTTATAAGCTTGGTCGAGACATTTCTCTCTTTAGGCCTTTTCGCCTTTGGTTATTTTTTCCTAGGTTTTATACATTGACTGTTCTGTATTTGCCATAACTTCTTCTAAGACATTGTTCATGTCTGGTAATGTAAGCTCTGAGCCGACAAGACAACGTCATGAAAACAAAACCACTAAAGAAAATCAGCAAAACAAAAATCTTGATTTCAATATTTTTATCACCAAAATACGTGTGTTCACAACATATTCATCAAAACACTTTAATGATATAAGAAAAAATCAAGGGCATACATGATTAGTGAAAAACAGTTTAGAGATATAAGAAAAAATCAATGACATACATGATTAGTGAAAAACAGTTTAGCTATATATCATAAGAAACAATCAATGACATAGATGCTTAGTGAAACACCAAAAAGTTCTGGCTTAGTGATCTTCATTTTTGAGTATACAGTTGACTATCAAAAACACTGTTGTTGTCGAAGTCATCACACATGCCTTATTTGTTTCGGATCCAGAATAAAGACATGTATGAGATATCATACAAGATAGCTGAATACTTCTTTTTATCATACCAAAACCACCCGATAGCGGTGGTCTACACTTTTTTCTAATACTACCACTTGATTGGGTAGCATAAGCGATAGGTCCTTGCAGTACGCCTTAAGGGCTGCCAAACTGTCTCTATCATTTGGTTGGATATCCTCTGCTACTATGAGTGGACTTGTTGCCAGGGTGTCTAAGGGTGTCGTTCGTTCTCGTGATGTCTGGTGATGAAAGTACCGTTGTAGGTTCGAATTGTATAGATTGTCACGTAACTGACAGGGATAATCATTGTGAATGTTCCTATTATGACGGGTAAGGTTATCATTGAAGATACAGTGGTGGCAGTCTGGTACTTGCGTTAGACTACGATGATGGTGTAAATAGACAGGTGGTGCTGTCGTCTCTGGTATTGCAGTGTTTGGTGTATTCATACGTGGCTGATGACGTATTCGTTTGTGTTTTTGTAGGCCATCGTTCGTATTACACACCTTATCACATAACTGACAGGGATATATTTGGTCTTTCCCCTCGTGAATGGTCCGAATGTGACGATTAAGGGTATACTTATCACAATAGGCTTTGTCGCACACTGAACACTTGAAAGTAGATCTGGTGGTCATATTGATAAACTTTTTTTTTTTTTTTTTTCTTTCTTACAATCCCAAAAAAATGTTCTGGTGTATACAATGTTTCACTGTTTTATCAGATGCCAACGACACGAATAAGGCTCACACCAAGTTTCACTGCTGTAGCTAGCCAAGTCACTACGTGAACAATATCTGCTTACTACACTGCTCACACCAGCCTGAAGCACCTCTGTAGATAGACAAGTCAGCCCGTGAACTGGTACTGAGCTCACAAGAGACGCCTTCTATTTTATACACTGGTTCTGCACCCTACATAGCTGACCGGGCAGTTAGACAAGCTATTCTCACGCCTGCTTCCCACAAACCGATGACTCATACTTAATGACTTTTACACATGGCGTTGATGACGTAGTCTCGGATATCCGCGTTTCTTTATCACAAGGGGGTATGTGATATTCTTGTAGGTCTGTATGTGTGTATAGTTGTGATACCAGTAGTAATGTTTTGGGTGTGTCTTTGTTTTTTGTGTACTTATGTGTCTGTATGTACAATTGTATCAAATGTGTATGGGTGTCTGTATGTGTTTTGTGTCTGTCTTTGTTGTTGTACGCGTGTCTGTACGTGGTTGTATATAGTTGTGATGACAGTAGTAATGCTAGGCGATGGGTGTGTCTGTACTTGAGTATAGTTGTGATGACAGTAGTAATCCTAGGCGATGGGTGTGTATGTGTGTGTACTTGGCTGTCTTTGTATTTGTCTTTGAGTGTTCTTGTGTATGGGTGAGTGTGTGTGTGTGCACATGTGTATATCTGTTGTTGTGACAGTAGTAATGGTATGGTTTGTCTTTGTGCTTGTCTGTCTTATGTGTATGTCTGTATGTACAAATGTGTCTGTGTGTGGTTGTCTTTGTGTTTGTAGGTGTGTATTTGTGTCTTTGATTATGGGTGTGTACTTGTGTATAGCTGTTGTTGTGAGAGTAGTAATGGTATGGTTTGTCTATACTTCTGTATCTGTATGTGTGTACGTGTGTGTGTTTCGTTGTCTTTGTATTTGTGTGTATCAAGTATGTACTTGGTTGTCTTTGTGCTTGTCGCTAATATTCGTAGTAGTATTATCACTACTATTGATTCCTCCTCACTTTACCCACCACCATTGCACTATACATACTTTCCCCTACAATTTAAGTGGTCACTCGACTACTTGACCACTGCTTGACCTCTGCTTGACCACGTCATCGATCACTTTAATCACTACCATAATCTTAGGCACATCGTCCTCTACAATTTAAGTGGTCACTCGACCCCTTGACCACTACTTGACCACTGCTTGACCACTACTTGACCACTAATTTACCACCCTTTAATCATCACCATGTCGCTACAATCACTTTTCCCCTAAAATTTCCTCACTTGACCACTTGACCACTGCTTGACCACTACTTGGCCACTAATTTACCACTCTTTAATCATCACCATCTCATTACAACCACTTGTCCCTAAAATTTCGCTAAAATTTTCCTCACTTACACACCGCTTGACCACTACTTGACCACTAATTTACCACTAATTTAAACATTACCATGTCACTACGACCATTTTCCCCTAAAATTTTCCTCACTTACACACCGCTTGACCACTGCTTGACCACTCCTTGACCACTGATTGACCACTAATTTACCACTGATTGACCACTAATTTACCACTCTTTAATCATCACCATATCATTACAATCACTTTTTCCTAAAATTTTCCTAAAATTTTCCTCACTTAACCATCGCTTGACCACTGCTTGACCACTACTTGACCACTAATTTACCACTAATTTAAGCATTACCATGTCACTACGACCAATTTTCCCTAAAATTTTCCTTACTTGACCACTTGACCACTGCTTGACCACTGCTTGACCACTAATTTACCACTCTTTAATCATCACCATCTCATTACAATCACTTTTCCCTAAAATTTCCCTAAAATTTTCCTCACTTGACCACTGCTTGACCACTACTTGACCACTAATTTACCACTAATTTAAGCATTACCATATCACTACGACCAATTTTCCCTAAAATTTTCCTTACTTGACCACTGCTTGACCACTGCTTGACCACTAATTTACCACTCTTTAATCATCATCATCTCATTACAATCACTTTTCCCTAAAATTTCCTTACTTGACTACTTGACCCTTACTTGACCACTAGACCACTGGTTGACCAGTGTGTAACTGCGAACACCTCTTATTATATTTATGACCACCCCTGTATCACTCCTACTTGATCACTAATACCCCTTACCACCATACCCATTATAACTTTAAAAGACTTCCTTTGTAATCGGTGAATATACCACCCTTTACCTTCACTACTATCACACTGTTCAGATGATAGTAACCACCTCTTACTTCGAGTATAACCACGACCCATCACACCCTTGTTTATCACTACACAGACACATTCATATACGTAACCACCATATACCCATGAGTAGATACCACGACCCATCACACCTTTGTTTATACATCACTACACATACATTCATATACGTAACCACCATATACCCATGAGTAGAACGACCCATCACACCCTTGTTTATCACTACACATATACATTATGTCTACACCACCATATACCCACTACACAGACACATTCATATACGTAACCACCATATACCCATCACACCCTTGTCTATCACCACGCATACACATTATGTCTACACCACCACCATATACCCATGAGTAGAACGACCCATCACACCCTTGTTTATCACCATGCATACTAATAGACGTAACCAAAATAACTTTCCCCCTTCGCTTTCCAGAACCAACTAAACATTTACCTTAATTACTTTTTACACCCCACCAGGCAGCGTCAAAAAACCCGTTCCCACGAAAAAATTACACCGAAAAAAAAAATTTCACCCGCCCAAAAATATTTCCTTCAGCCTCCAGGCTGGAGCCATTTTACCCATATTTCCTTCATAAACCCTATCAGCATCCAGCCTGGAGGCTAAAAGTGGGGTCTGCGCGCCAGCCTCTACTACTGTCCTGCTGTGTTATCTGTAGTTCTGGCCGTGTTATCTGTAGTCCTGCTGTGTTATTTGTAGTACTTGCCGTGTTATCTGTAGTCCTGCTGTGTTATATGCAGTCCTAGCCGTGTTATCTGTAGTCTTGTTGTGTTATTTGTCGTTCTTTTGTGTTATTTGTCGTTCTTTTGTGTTATCTGTAGTACTGCTGTGTTATCTGTAGTCCTAGCCGTGTTATCTGTAGTCCTGTTGTGTTATCTGTAGTCCTGCTGTGTCATCTGTAGTCCTTTTGTGTTATTTGTCGTCCTGCTGTGTTATCTGTAGTCCTGCTGTGTTATCTGTAGTCCTGCTGCCACTCTGGGACTATTTACAGAACGCTGAGATGCTGGAAGCTGCACACCCGTAGGATGTGTGATCTCAGGAAGCTTCAAGACATGTTTGCCAGACACACCGAGACACGTTTAACACGCAGTGTGTTCAGGAGCCTGCGGCAGCGAGCCGACCACTGCGCCAGCCTCCAGGAGATGGTCCGCACGGTGACTAGAGACAAAACCCTGGCAAAGATGAGGGCACTGCTAGCCACCTGGAGGCTCAGATTCCATGAGATCACATCTTTCAGGTAGGTTGACAGAACACAGATACACACACGCCAAGAGATGGACCAGGAGGCAGACACGAGTGTCTACACATATTATACTGTCTACACCATGTATTGTACTGCCTACACCACATATTATACTGTCTACACTAGGTATTGCACTGCCTACACCATATATTGTGCTGCCTACACTAGGTATTGTACTGCCTACACCATATATTATACTGTCTACACCATATATTGTACTGCCTACACCATATATTATACTGTCTACACCATGTATTGTACTGCCTACACCACATATTGTGCTGCCTACACCACATATTGTACTGCCTACACCATGTATTGTACTGCCTACACCATGTATTGTACTGCCTACACTAAGTAGTGTACTGTCTACACTATATATTGTGCTGCCTACACTAGATATTGTACTGCCTACACCATATATTGTACTGCCTACACCATGTATTGTACTGCCTACACTAGATATTGTACTGCCTACACCATGTATTGTACTGTCTACACCATATATTGTGCTGCCTACACTAGATATTGTACTGCCTACACCACATATTGTACTGCCTACACCATGTATTGTACTGCCTACACCATGTATTGTACTGCCTACACTAAGTAGTGTACTGTCTACACTATATATTGTGCTGCCTACACTAGATATTGTACTGCCTACACCATATATTGTACTGTCTACACCATGTATTATAACGCCTACACAATGTATTATACTGTCTACACTATGTATTCTACTGTGTGGTCTAATCACCTATAATCAGACAGATCTATATTTTTCATCATCAGATATCACCAACACATTCTGGCTGTGAGAGGCGCCCGGCGGTGGCGCAGATTCGTGTGCACGCGGAAACTGGGCAGACTCCAAGACGAACAGAAGTGGCGGGCAGCTTCAGACTTTCATCATCAAAACATCTGGTTAGTGGCTTTATCACACTTCACTGTGCCGTATCTTCTATTGGATGTCACTGTATCACATCTTCAACCACACTTCACTGTATCACATCTTCCATCACATGTCATAACTTCCAACATATGTCACTGTACCACATCTTCCATCACATGTCACTGTATTGGATCTTCCATCACATGCCACTGTATCACATCTTCCATCACATGTCACTGTATCACATCTTCCATCACATGTCACTGTATCACATCTTCCATCACATGCCACTGTATCACATCTTCCATCACATGTCACTGTATCACATCTTCCACTACATGTCAAATCTTCCACCACTTGTCAAATCTTCCATCACAAGACACTGTTCCGTATCTTCTATTGGATGTCACTGTATCACATCTTCCATCACATGTCACAACTTCCATCACATGTCACAACTTCCATCACATGTCACAACTTCCATCATGCATCACTTTATCATATCTTCCACCGCACGTCATTGTATCACATCTTCCACCATACGTCACTCTATCACAACTTCCATCATATGTCACTGTGTCACATCTTCCACCACACGTGATTGTATCACATCTTCCACCATACGTCACTCTATCACAACTTCCACCATACGTCACTGTATCACATCTTCTACCACATGTCAATTCTTCAATCACACATCACATCTTCCATCACACGTCACTGTTCCGTATCTTCTATTGGATGTCACTATATCACATCTTCCATTACATGTCACAACTTCCATCACATGTCACTGTATCACATCTTCCATCACACATCACTGTATCGCATCTTCCATCACATGTCACTGTATCACATCTTCCACCAATGTCAATTCTTCAATCAACATCACATCTTCCACCACATGTCAATTCTTCAATCACACATCACATCTTCTATCATGTGTCACATCTTCCACCAAATATAACTGTATCATATCTTCCATCACATGTCACAGTCTCACATCTTCCATCACGTGTCACTGTATCACATCTTACATCACATGTCACTGTATCACATCTTCCACCATGTCACTGTATCACATCTTCCACCGCATGTCACTGTATCATATATTTCGTTACATGTCACTGTATCACATCTTCCATAAATGCTACATTTTTCTACATAACATAAACACAACCTCTTCTGTTTCAGCAAACGTGTATTTTCTGCACTAAAGCTGGCAGTGAAGGTTGCTCGCTGGACAAAACAGAGAAGACACAATTTGTGTCTCAGATATGCCGGCTTGTGGAAATCTCATGTAGATATGAATGCTACTGCTCTCCTTGTGGTAGGCAACAGTAGCATTAGTTTTACAATACAGACTTTCACAGATATTACTATTAGTATGAGTGCTACGTTTGATGACACATATATGTCATTATGAAATGTCTCCTGACATCCTTAGTTTTTACATCTATCTAATCTTCTTGTCTTCATAATCATCTGTTACTCCTGTCCTCAATTCATCTGTTAGTCTCACATTATAATTGTTATTATATAAGCACAAATATTAGTGTTATTCTTGTCCTCACATTGATTGATTCTTCTTGTCCCCACATTGATTGATTCTTCTTGTCCCCACATTGATTGATTCTTCTTGTCCCCACATTGATTGATTCTTCTTGTCCTCACATTGATTGATTCTTCTTGTCCCCACATTGATTGATTCTTCTTGTCCTCACATTGATCCATTTTAATAAAAACAACAAAAGCAAAATGCAGCCAAGATATGATTGTAACAGGAATTTGACCATGGTATGATTGTAAGTAATGTAGCCATAGTATGATTGAAACAGTAGTTTAGCCACGGTATAATTGTAACAGGAATGTAGCCATGGTGTAACTGTAACAGGAATGTAGTCATGGTATGATTGCAACAGGATTATAGCCATGGTATGATTGTAACAGGAATGTAGCCATGGTATGATTGCAACAGGATTATAGCCATGGTATGATTGTAACAGGAATGTAGCCATGGTATGATTGTAACAGGAATGTAGCCATGGAATGATTGTAACAGGATTGTAGCTATGGTGTAATTGTAACAGGAATGTAACAGAAAGGTGGACTATAATGTTTGCTGAGCAAAACAAGACTGACATAGAAACACATGTCTGACATAGAAACACAACAAGACTGACATAGAAACACAACAAGACTGACATAGAAACACATGTCTCACATAGAAACACAACATGTCTGACATAGAAACACAAGACTGACATAGAAACACAACATGTCTGACATAGAAACACAACAAGACTGACATAGAAACACCCCATGTCTGACATAGAAACACAACAAGACTGACATAGAAACACAACATGTCTGACATAGAAACACAACAATACTGACATAGAAACACATGTCTGACATAGAAGCACATGTCTGACATAGAAACACAACATGTCTGACATAGAAACACATGTCTGACATAGAAACACAACATGTCTGACATAGAAACGCAAGACTGACATAGAAACACAACAAGACTGACATAGAAACACATGTATGACATAGAAACACAACAAGACTGACATAGAAACATAACATGTCTGACATAGAAACACATGTCTGACATAGCAACACAACATGTCTGACATAGAAACACAACAAGACTGACATAGAAACACAACATGTCTGACATAGAAACAAAACATGTCTGACATAGAAACAAAACATGTCTGACATAGAAACACATGTCTGACATAGAAACACAACATGTCTGACATAGAAACACATGTCTGACATAGAAACACAACATGTCTGACATAGAAACGCAAGACTGACATAGAAACACAACAAGACTGACGTAGAAACACATGTCTGACATAGAAAAACAACATGTCTGACATAGAAACACAACAAGACTGACATAGAAACACACCATGTCTGACATAGAAACACAACAAGACTGACATAGAAACACATGTCTCACATAGAAACATAACAAGACTGACATAGAAACACATGTCTGACATAGAAACACAACACGACTGACATAGAAACACACCATGTCTGACATAGAAACACATGTCTGACATAGAAACACAACATGTCTGACATAGAAACGCAAGACTGACATAGAAACACAACAAGACTGACATAGAAACACATGTCTGACATAGAAACACATGTCTGACATAGAAACACATGTCTCACATAGAAACATAACAAGACTGACATAGAAACACATGTCTGACATAGAAACACAACAAGACTGACATAGAAACACACCATGTCTGACATAGAAACACATGTCTGACATAGAAACACAACATGTCTGACATAGAAACGCAAGACTGACATAGAAACACAACAAGACTGACATAGAAACACATGTCTGACATAGAAACACATGTCTGACATAGAAACACAACAATACTGACATAGAAACACATGTGTCACATAGAAACACAACATGTCTGACATAGAAACACAACAAGACTGACATAGAAACACATGTCTGACATAGAAACACAACATGTCTGACATAGAAACACAACAAGGCTGACATAGAAACACAACAAGACTGACATAGAAACACACCATGTCTGACATAGAAACACAACATGTCTGACATAGAAACACACCATGTCTGACATAGAAACACAACATGTCTGACATAGAAACACAACAAGACTGACATAGAAACACACCATGTCTGACATAGAAACACAACAAGACTGACATAGAAACACAACATGTCTGACATAGAAACACAACAAGACTGACATAGAAACACAACATGTCTGACATAGAAACACAACAAGACTGACATAGAAACACAACATGTCTGACATAGAAACACAACATGTCTGACATAGAAACACAACAAGACTGACATAGAAACACAACAAGACTGACATAGAAACACAACATGTCTGACATAGAAACACAACAAGACTGACATAGAAACACAACAAGACTGACATAGAAACACACCATGTCTGACATAGAAACACAACAAGACTGACATAGAAACACAACATGTCTGACATAGAAACACAACTAGACTGACATAGAAACACAACATGTCTGACATAGAAACACAACAAGACTGACATAGAAACACAACATGTCTGACATAGAAACACAACATGTCTGACATAGAAACACAACAAGACTGACATAGAAACACAACAAGACTGACATAGAAACTACCTTTTGCAGGAGCGGGAGGCCTGCCTGCGACGAGCCTGGGGCAGTTGGAGACACAGACAGGCCCAGGCTCAAGCCAGTCAACGTGTTGACCAGCATCTGCGTACTGTCCTCTTGTCTCAGGTATTAGAATCATCACAGTTCCATCTTACACCTCAAAACCTTCAGTTCACTTTTGTCATTCATATTCCTAATAATTCAACCACTCATCTCTCACGCAAATAACTCACATATCCCACTTGTATCCACAACTCACACACTGACAACACATAATATGGCGGTGTGTATGTTGAGATTGCTGCACACTACTGAAAACATCAATTGTGATATTTTCATGTTGGACCCAACTACACTAAACTCTACCCATCAACATCTATACATGCAGACAACTATGTTCCTCCCACATTTCTCTCTACTTCTATACATGCAGGCAACAGCAGCCGGCTGTTTTCTTGATGAGGATAGAATGTATGTATGAAACAAATCACCAGAGAAGACAAACATGTTTCTGTGTTATCCTCAGGTGTTCGCTGTCTGGCGTGAACTGCGACGGCCGGGACATTCTGCAGCCATGTCAGCAGCCAGTCTCAGCAATAGGAAACAGAACCATTATTAGTCATCTCTGATGTTGTCACAGTTTCCATCAGTTGGACTGGAAGATCTCCCACAGCAAACACCAGCCAAACAAGAACATCTCACAAGGAAAACTAGATCATCTATCACAACAAACATTAGCAAAACTAGATAATCTCCCAGAGCAAACATTAGCCAAACTAGTTCATCTCCCACAGCTTCAGTGTGAAAGGTGTGTGGAAATCATGGCAAACAACAGAGTCTATGGAAGGTGTATTCAACTGACCTCTAACCGACGGATATCCCAATCTGCCTAACTGATGGACAACCGAGATGGATGACTTGATGAGCTCGTGTCTTCCTTCACTGATGGATAACCCCAGATGGATGACTTGATGAGCTCGTGTCTTCCTTCACTGATGGACAACCCCAGATGGATGACTTGATAAGCTCATGTCAGACTCCACTGATGGACAACCCCAGATGGATGACTTGATGAGCTCATGTCAGCCTCCACTGATGAACAACCCCAGATGGATGACTTGATCAGCTCGTGTCTTCCTTCACTGATGGACAACCCCATATGGATGACTTGATGAGCTCATGTCAGCCTCCACTGATGGACAACCCCAGATGGATGACTTGATCAGCTCGTGTCTTCCTTCACTGATGGACAACCCCAGATGGATGACTTGATGAGCTCATGTCAGCCTCCACTGATGGACAACCCCAGATGGATGACTTGATGAGCTCATGTCAGCCTCCACTGATGGATAACCCCAGATGGATGACTCGATGAGCTCGTGTCAGCCTCCACTGATGGATAACCCCAGATGGATGACTTGATGAGCTCGTGTCTTCCTTCACTGATGGACAACCCCAGATGGATGACTTGATGAGCTCATGTCAGACTCCACTGATAGATACCCCCAGATGGATGACTTGATGAGCTCGTGTCTTCCTTTCTGATGGACAACCCCAGATGGATGACTTGATGAGCTCATGTCAGCCTCCACTGATGGACAACCCCAGATGGATGACTTGATCAGCTCGTGTCTTCCTTCACTGATGGACAACCCCAGATGGATGACTTGATGAGCTCATGTCAGACTCCACTGATGGATACCCCCAGATGGATGACTTGATGAGCTCGTGTCTTCCTTTCTGATGGACAACCCCAGATGGATGACTTGATGAGTTCATGTCAGACTCCACTGATGGATAACCCCAGATGGATGACTTAATGAGCTCGTGTCTATCTCCACCAATGGACAACCCCAGATGGATGACATGATGAGCTCATGACCAGACCCCACTGATGGACAACCCCAGATGGATGACTTGATGAGCTCGTGGTCAGACTCAACTGATGGACAACCCCAGATGGATGACTTGATGAGATTGTGTCCAGACTGTACTGATGGACAACCCCAGAAGGATGACTTGATGAGCTCGTGGTCAGACCCAACTGATGGACAACCCCAGATGGATGACTTGATGAGCTCGTGTCAGCCTCCACTGATGGACAACCCCAGATTGATGATTTGATGAGCTCATATCAGCCTCCACTGATGGATAACCCCAGATGGATGACTTCATCAGCTCGTGTCTTCCTTCACTGATGGACAACCCCAGATGGATGACTTGATGAGCTCATGTCAGCCTCCACTGATGGACAACCCCAGATGGATGACTTGATGAACTCATGTCAGCCTCCACTGATGGATAACGCCAGATGGATGACTCGATGAGCTCGTGTCAGCCTCCACTGATGGATAACCCCAGATGGATGACTTGATGAGCTCGTGTCTTCCTTCACTGATGGACAACCCCAGATGGATGACTTGCTGAGCTCATGTCAGACTCCACTGATAGATACCCCCAGATGGATGACTTGATGAGCTCGTGTCTTCCTTTCTGATGGACAACCCCAGATGGATGACTTGATGAGCTCATGTCAGCCTCCACTGATGGACAACCCCAGATGGATGACTTGATCAGCTCGTGTCTTCCTTCACTGATGGACAACCCCAGATGGATGACTTGATGAGCTCATGTCAGACTCCACTGATGGATACCCCCAGATGGATGACTTGATGAGCTCGTGTCTTCCTTTCTGATGGACAACCCCAGATGGATGACTTGATGAGTTCATGTCAGACTCCACTGATGGATAACCCCAGATGGATGACTTGATGAGCTCGTGTCTATCTCCACCAATGGACAACCCCAGATGGATGACATGATGAGCTCATGACCAGACCCCACTGATGGACAACCCCAGATGGATGACTTGATGAGCTCGTGGTCAGACTCAACTGATGGACAACCCCAGATGGATGACTTGATGAGATTGTGTCCAGACTGTACTGATGGACAACCCCAGAAGGATGACTTGATGAGCTCGTGGTCAGACCCAACTGATGGACAACCCCAGATGGATGACTTGATGAGCTCGTGTCAGCCTCCACTGATGGACAACCCCAGATTGATGATTTGATGAGCTCATATCAGCCTCCACTGATGGATAACCCCAGATGGATGACTTGATGAGCTTGTGGCTGGATTCCCTGTCTCCCGTCACGGCCCATTAGTTAGTATTGAGACTCAATAACAGTAACATCAAATTCCAACATAACCACACTCTGCTGGTTAGCTGAGAGTGTATGAATTTATTGAAGATAACCACAAAGTTTTGGTTAGTTTAGAGTGCATGAATTTATTGAACATAACCACACAGTTTTGGTTGGTTTAGAGTGCATGAATTTATTGAACATAACCACACTGTGCTGGTTAGATGAGAGTGCATGAATTTATTTAACATAACCACACTGTTTTGGCTAGTTTAAAGTGCATGAATTTATTGAACATAATCAAACAGTTTTGCCTAGTTTAAAGTGCATGAATTTATTGAGCATAACCACACAGTTTTGGTTGGTTTAGAGTGCATGAATTTATTGAACATAACCACAAAGTGTTGGTTGGTTTAGAGTGCATGAATTTATTGAACATAACCACAAAGTGTTGGTTGGTTTTGAGTGCATGAATTTACTGAACGAACTCACCAGTTTAAATATAACAATTCTCAACAAACATGTCAGCTATCATTGGTAAATCTACACAGTGTGGTGTGTTTGTGTGTGTATGAGAGAGAGAGAGAGAGAGAGAGACAGAGAGAGAGACAGAGAGATAGAGAGAGACAGAGATAGCGAGAATCAGTCCTCAAAAGTCCTATTTATCTGTCATCTGTGTCACAATCCTTCTGTAAATTATGTCTGGCCAGTAGGTCATATCTGTCCATCTGTCTGTAATCTTTGTCTGACCAGAAGATTTGTTTTGTCCACCATCTGTCAACCATCTTTCCGGCCAACAGGTAATACATGTCCCCCTTTTGTCTGTCATACATCTTTCTGGCCAGTAGGCCTATTTCCTATTGGTTCAACCATCTGTCTAGCCAGCAGGTCCTCAGGTCCTATCTGCCCACCATCTTTGTCTGAGTGACCTGTCCTAAGGCCCTGTCTGTCAGCTGATAACCCTAAGGCAGGCCACGTCAGTCTGTCTGGATCGCATACCAGGTCTGTCTGGATCTCATACCAGGTCTGTCTGGATCTCATACCAGGTCTGTCTGGATCTCATACCAGGTCTGTCTGGATCTCATACCAGGTCTGTCTGGATCTCATACCAGGTCTGTCTGGCTCTCAGACCATGTCTGTCTGGCTCGCAGACTATGTCTGTTTTAATCTACAATAAGTTCCTGTCTGTCATGTAAGATTGGCCAGGCTCAGACCCTGCCTGTTTCTAGCCAAGCTTCAGCTATCTGTGTATCTGTATCCCGGCAATCCCCAGGTCCTATCTGTGTCTGTATCTCGACTATCCCTCAGATCCTATCTGTATCCCAACTGTCCCTCAGGTCCAATCTGTGTATTTGTACCTCTACTATTCTTCAGATCATATCTGTATATCTTTATCCCGACTATCCCTCAGGTCCTATATGTGTCTTTGTATCCCAATTTTCCCTCAGGTCCTATATGTGTGTCTGTATCCCAATTATCCATCAGGTCCTATATGTGTCTGTATCCCAATTATTCCTCAGGTCCTATATGTGTGTCCGTAACTCAATTATCCCTCAGGTCCTAGATGTGTGTCTGTATCCCAATTGTTCCTCAGGTCCTATATGTGTATCCGTAACCCAATTATCCCTCAGGTCCAATATGTGTATCCGTAACCCAATTATCCCTCAGCTCCTAGATGTGTGTCTGTATCACGACTATCTAGTTTGTTTTAGTTAGTTTAGTCGTTGGATCAACACCACGGCACACGGTTTAACACATAAGTGCTCCATTTTCCTCCTAACTCAAACCTGAGTCTGGAGAAACTCAGCTCAATGCACGAACTCCGTTGCATCGGCGAGGATCCTGAAATACTTTGGGTAGATTTTTTAACTCGAAATTTTGCCCGGGCAGCGCCGTTAGGCTACTCTTTTTCCATTTCCAACTGCCAAGGGATTTCTTTACGTGGGCAACAATACACACGGGCGTCCGATCTCACTACCCAGAGACCAGGGGAAAATTTTTATTACTGGAAGTTCAGGGGGATCTTTTAAATAAATCCCGGTCCTCATCGGGGCCTGAACCAGGAACCTCCAGCACTCGAGGCGGACACCATACCTCGAGGCCACTCAGCCCCCCTCTCTCGGGTCCTATATGTATGTCTGTATCCCAATTATCCCTGAGGTCCTAGATGTGTGTCTGTATCCCAATTATCCCTGAGGTCCTAGATGTGTGTCTGTATCACGACTATCCCTCAGGTAATATCTGTGTGCTTGTATCCCGACTGTCCCGGAGACCATGTTTCTAAAGTCATGTATTCTATTTGTGCATGGCCATTGTTTTATCGTAGCATTGCTTCTACTGTATTGTTCTATGTCAAGCCCCGTCATTGTTTGTGTTGTACCATGTCTGTCTGTCTGTTGTACCATGTCTGTCTGTGTACTGTGTCATGTCTGTCTGTCTATGTGATGTACCACGTATGTCTGTCTATGTGCTGTACCATATCTGTCTGTCTGTGACCTGTGCATTGTCTATCTGTCTGTGTGTTGTACCTATGTCTGCCTCTGTGTTGTACCATGTCTGTCTGTGTGTTGTACCACGTCTGTCTGTTGTACCACATATGTCTGTCTATGTGTTGTACCATGTCTGTATGTGTTTGTGCTGTACCACGTCTGTCTGTGTATTGTACCATATATGTCTGTCGTACCATGTCTGTCTGTCTATGCATTGTACCACGTCTGTCTATATTTTGTACAACGTCTGTATGTGTAATGTGCCATGTCTATGTGTTGTACCTCATCTGCCTGTCTGTTGTAACAAGTCTGTCGGTCTTTCTGTCTTTACCATGCCTGTCTATGTTGTACCATGTCGGTCTCTGTATACTGTGTCATGTCTGTCTGTCTGTTGTACCACGACTGTCTATGTGTTGTATTATGTCTGTCTCTGTGTCATGCGTGTCTGTCTATGTTGTACCATGTCTGTCCATGTGTTGTACCATGTATGTCTGTCCATGTGTTGTACCATGTCTGTCTGTCTATGTGTTGTACCATGTCTGTCTGTTGCAACATGTCTGTCTGTTGTACCATGTAAATGTCTGTTGTACCATGTATGTCTATGTGTTGTACCATATATGTCTGTCATTGTGTTGTACCATGTCTGTCTGTCTATGTGTTGTACCATATATGTCTATGTGTTGTACCATGTCTGTCTATGCGTTGTACCATGACTGTCTATGTGTTGTACCATGTCTGTCTGTGTGTTGTACCAAGACTGTCTATGTGGTGTACCATATCTGTCCGTCTATGTGTTGTACCATACGTGTCTATGTGTTGTTCCATGACTGTCTATATGTTGTACTATGGTGTCTATGTGTTGTACCATATCTGTCTGTGTGTTGTACCATGATTGTCTATGTGTTGTACCATGCCTGTCTGTGTGGCGTGCCATGCTTATCTATGTGTTGTACCATGCCTTTCTATGTGTTGTACCATGACTGTCTATACGTTGTACCATGTCTGTCTATGTGTTGTACCATGACTGTCTATGTGTTGTACCATGATTGTCTGTTTGTGTTGTACCATGACTGTCTATGTGTTGTACCATGCCTATGTGTTGTACCATGTTTCCCTATGTGTTGTACCATGCCTGTCTGTCTATGTTTTTGTACCATGACTGCCTGTCTGTGTTGTACAATGCCTGTCTATATGTTGTACCATGCCTGTCTATGTGTTGTACAATGACTGTCTATGTTGTACCATGGTTGTCTGTGTTGTACCATGACTGTCTGTGTTGTACCATGTCTGTCTATGTGTTGTACCATGTCTGTCTATGTGTTGTACCATGTCTGTCTATGAGGTGTACCATGACTGTCTATGTGTTATACCATGACTGTCTGTCTATATGTTCTACCATGCCTGTCTGTGTTGTACCATGCCTGTCTGTGTTGTACCATGCCTGTTTATGTGTTGTACCATGCTCCTGTGTTGTACCATGCCTGCCTATGTGTTGTACCATGCCTGTCTATGTATTGTACCATGTCTGGTGTGTTGTACCATGTCTGTCTATGTGTTGTACCATGTATGTCTGTGTTGTACCATGTATGTCTGTGTTGTACCATATATGACTATGTGTTGTACTATGTCTATCTATGTGTTGTATCATGTTTGTCTGTGTTGGACCATTTTTGTTTGTGTTGTACCATGCCTGTCTGTGTTGTACCATGACTGTCTATGTGTTGTACCATGTCTGTCTATGTGTTGTACCATGCCTGTCTATGTGTTGTACCATGTCTGTCTATGTGTTGTACTATCTCTGTCTGTCTAAGTGTTGTACCATGCCAGTCTGTCTCTTGTACCATGTCTCTCTCTGTGTTGTACCATGTCTGTCTAAGTGTTGTACCACGTCTGCCTGTCTATGTGTTGTATCATGTCTGTCTATGTGTTGTACCATGGCTGTCTGTCTGTTGTACCATGTCTTTCTGTGTTGTACCATGTCTATGTGGTGTACCATGCAACTGTCTCTTGTACCATGTCTGTCTATGTGTTGTATCATGTCTGTCTCTGTGTATTGTGTCATGTATGTCTATATTGTGCCTTTTCTGTCTATGTCTTGTGCCATGTCTTTCTATGTGTTGTACCATGTCTGTCTATGTGTTGTACCATATCTGTCTATGTGTTGTACCATGCCTATGTATTGTACCATGTCTGTCTATGTGTTGTACCATGTCTGTCTATGTGTTGTACCATGTCTGTCTGTGTTGTATCATGTTTGTCTGTGTTGTACCATGCCTGTCTGTGTTGTACCATGACTGTCTATGTGTTGTACCATGTCTGTCTATGTGTTGTACCATGTCTGTCTATGTGTTATACCATGTCTGTCTATGTGTTGTACTACCTCTGTCTGTCTACGTGTTGTACCATGTCTCTCTATGTATTGTACCATGTCTGTCTAAGTGTTGTACCACGTCTGCCTGTCTATGTGTTGTATCATGTCTGTCTATGTGTTGTACCATGGCTGTCTGTCTGTTGTACCATGTCTGTCTGTGTTGTACCATGTTTGTCTGTCTGTGTGATGTACCATGACTGTCTATGTGTTGTACCATGTCTGTCTGTCTATGTGTTGTATCATGCCTGTCTGTCTGTGTGTTGTACCATGACTGTCTATGTATTGTACCGTGACTGTCTGCGTGTTGTACTATGTCTGTCTGTCTGTGTGTTATACCATGTCTGTCTATGTGTTGTACCATGCCTGTCTATGTGTTGTACCATGTCTGTCTGTGTGTTGTGCCATGTCTTTCTGTCTGTGTGTTGTACAATATATGTCTGTGTGTTGTACCTTGATTGTCTATGTGTTGTACCACGTCTGTCTGTGTGTTGTACCATGACTGTCTGTGTGTTGTACCATGCCTGTCTATGTGTTGTATATTGTCTGTCTGTGTGTTGTACCATGTCTGTCTATGTGTTGTACCATGTCTATGTGTTGTACCATGTCTGTCTATGTGTTGTACCATGTCTGTCTATGTGTTTTACCATGTCTGTCTATGTGTTGTACCATGCCTGTCTATGTGTTGTACCATGTCTGTCTGTGTGTTGTGCCATGTCTTTTTGTCTGTGTGTTGTACAATATATTTCTGTGTGTTGTACCTTGATTGTCTATGTGTTGTACCATGTCTGTCTATGTGTTGTACCTTGCATGTCTATGTGTTGTACCATGTCTGTCTGTGTGTTGTACCATGCCTGTCTGTGTTGTACCATGTCTGTCTGTCTATGTGCTGTACCATGTCTGTCTATGTGCTGTACCATGTCTGTCTATGTGTTGTACCATGCCTGTCTGTCTGTTGTATCATGTATGTCTGTTGTACCAAGCCTGTCTGTTGTACCAAGCCTGTCTATGTTTTGTACTGTCTGTCTGTGTCTTGTACCATGTCTATGTGTTGTACCATGTCTGTCTATGTGTTGCACCATGTGTCTGTGTTGTATCATGTATGTCTATGTGTTGTACCATGTCTGTCTGTCTGTTGTACCATGTCTGTCTGTCTGTTGTACCATAGCTGTCTGTGTTGTACCATGTCTATGTGTTGTACCATGTCTATGTGTTGTACCATGTCTGTCTATGTGTTGTACCGTGTCTGTCTATTTGTGTGTTGTACCATGACTGCCTGTGTTTTGTACCATGTGATTCACGGGCAAGACGGCGTTTACCTGCAAAGCGCTATGGAACGTAATGAGCACGGCAAGGCACGTAGAGCGCCCTGGTCATCCACTGCACCTGTATTCGTCTCCAGTCGTCTCGACTTGTCTTGCCACTGAACTCAGATGGACTCAGACGAGAGAGTGTAGTCGACGAATTGCGCAACTCTTCCTCACTTTAATCCAATTCATCGCGCAAGTCATTCTTCTTCATTCTTCTTGTACCATGTCTGTACTGTGTCATGTCTGTCTGTATTGTGCCTTGTCTGTCTGTGTGTACTGTGCCATGTTTGCATGTACTGTGCGAGTCACTAGTTGCGGTTCCGACTTCACGGCAACGAGTCGTTCCCATTATGCTCCGTTCCTGTGTCAGTGAATATCACACAAAATACTCCTCACTGCCCCATGTGAAAAGTGGAATAGACAGGAGTCTTGACAAACCAACAGCCTGCACAGGTACACTGTGCATAATGACGCCAGAATGCCACACAAAAGTCCTTTACGAAAAATACAGTTCATCATCGATTGAAGCGGCAGTCACTAGAAAACCAGCAGCCATACATTACACTTCATAAGGAAATCCAGTACTGACCTACGTCTGTCTATGAGTACTGTCCCTTTGTCTGTGTGCATTGTGCCATGTCTCTATCTGTGAGTATTGTGATACTGTGAGATCATTAAAACTATGCTACAAATAGGTGTGAAAGCATTAAAATTATACGACAAATAGGTGTGAGAGCAATAAATCTGTATCATAGATAGATGTGATTATTAAAACTGTATCATAAATGCGTTTTAAAGCATTAAAACTATATCACAGATATGTGTGAATATTAAAACTATATAATAGATCGGTGTGATTATTAAAACTATCTTATAGATATGTGTGAGAGCATTAAAACTATATCATGGATAGATGTGAGATCAGTACAACTATATCACAAATATATGTGAGATCTTTAAAACTATATCATAATTAGGTGAGAGATCATTAAAACTATATTATAGGTTGGTGTGAGATCTTTAAAACTATATCTTCTAATTAGGTGAGAGATCATTAAAACTATATCATAATTAGGTGAGAGATCAGTAAAACTATATCATAATTAGGTGAGAGAACATTAAAACTATATCATAATTAGGAGAGATAGCATTAAAACTATATCATAATTAGGTGAGAGATCATGAAAACTATATCATAATTAGGTGAGAGATCATGAAAACTATATCATAATTAGGTGAGAGATCATTAAAACTATATCATAGGTTGGTGTAAGATCATTAAAACTATATCATAGGTTGGTGTGAGATCATTAAAACTACACCATAACTAGGTGAGAGATCATTAAAACTATGTCATAATTAGAAGAGAGATCATTAAAACTGTATCGTAATTAGGAGAGAGATCATGAAAACTATATCATAGGTTGGTGTGAGATCATAAAAACTATATCATAGGTTGGTGTGAGATCATTAAAACTACATCATAATTAGGTGAGAGATCATTAAAACTATGTCATAATTAGGTGAGAGATCATTAAAACTATATCGTAATTAGGAGAGATAGCATTAAAATTATATCATAATTAGGTGAGAGATAATTAAAACTATATCATAATTAGGTGAGAGATCATGAAAACTATATCATAATTAGGTGAGAGATCATGAAAACTATATCATAATTAGGTGACAGAACATTAAACTATATCATAATTAGGTGAGAGATGATTAAAACTATATCATAATTAGGTGAGATATCATTAAACTATATGACACTAAAGCCCATATATTAATGAGATCATTCCAACTATATAACATGTAGTAAGACACATGTCGGCCCATAGAGAGATGGTTCTCACATTGTAGAGGACGCGGTGGCAGGCAACAGGAATGAGTTCTTGCGTGCAGAGGAAATACATGAGTTCACACATGTGAGGGGCGGGGGGGGGGGGGGGGGAGTGTGAACTAGTTATCACATGTTAGGTGGAACGCAGAGGTGTTTCCAAGGCACCAGGGCCAGGTTCTTTACTGGCCAAGACCTACTGACACGTCCTAGCCGTGCGTCCTGTGCAACAGGTCCCTTCGGGGTCCTGGCTAACGTAGTAGGATCGCTGATTCTTCTGAAGCCGGAGAGTATTTGCCTGCAAGGCGAGGAACCACCAGTCTGCACACCAGTAAGCCAGACATGGGACAATGGATACTCACGCAAACCTCAGGTCCTGTATGACATCACACTGATGTTGGACAACAGGATGTATTCATCCGACATACAGGACTTCACGCTGGAGTTCACAGCCAGCGAACGCAAGCAAGCAACATATTAGGTGGGGGTGTGGACTAGTTCTCACATGTGAGGCGGGGGTAGTGTAGATTAGTTCTCACATGTGACACTGCGATGCTGGAAGTGTGGAATAGTTCTCACAAGTGACCCTGCGATGCTGGAAGTGTGGACTAGTTCTCACACGTGACCCTGCGATGCTGGAAATAAAAGAAGACGTCGTGAATGATGTCGCGCCTGGACTTGTTCTGCCAGAGCCAGTCCTGGTTGCAGGTGGACACCACCGGGGCTCTTCCCTCGTGGAAGTCGATGGCGTTAACGTTGATGCTGGGCAGGTTCTGCTGCATCCAGGACAGGAACTTGAGGCTAGGGAAGTGTACCTGTGAGTGGGCGAGACCACACAGACACATGTTCAACCACTGCCACTACTTCACTGAATACACGATATCTGATAGGAATGTTTCACCAATGACACTACATATCTTCTTGAGTTTATATTCAGATTTTCTTAGATAAGTACAACACATTTTTCTCCATTCTTCTTATGATGTCTTAATGTAGTCAATGTAGTCAATGTAGTCAATGTAGTCAATGTAGTCAATGTAGTCAATGTAGTCAATGTAGTCAATGTAGTCAATGTAGTCAATGTAGTCAATGTAGTCAATGTAGTCAATGTAGTCTCAGTGGTTGATGTTGTTGTGTTTTCTTGTTGTTGTTTGCTGATGAAGGCTTGTGGCCACAATGTCATGTTTTCTGTCATTGTAAAGCTACCCTACTTCATGTTTTCTGTCATTGTAAAGCTACCCTACTTCATGTTTTCTGTCATTGTAAAGCTACCCTACTTCATGTTTTCTGTCATTGTAAAGCTACCCTACTTCATGTTTTCTGTCATTGTAAAGCTACCCTACTTCATGTTTTCTATCATTGTAAAGCTACCCTACTTCATATTTTTATTTTGTTGTCCTATTCACAGCTTAACCAGTTTTCCTTCAACCAATTTCATTGTAAACATGATACAGGCAGTCCCCACACACACTACATCAATCATGCTACTGTGTACGTAGACGCAACTTGTTGCTGGTTCTATCAACATACAATATACAGATCACGTAAGCCCAACTTGTTGCCGGTATTGTCAACATACAATATACAGATCACGTAAGCCCAACTTGTTGCCGGTACTGTAAACATACAATATACAGATCACGTAAGCCCAACTTGTTGCTAGTTCTATCACAATATAACAAATAAAGATAATGTAAGCCCAACTTGTTGCTGGTTCTATCAAAATACAACATATTAAGATCATGTAAACCCAACTTGTTGCTGGTTCTATCAACATACAAGAATTAGATCACGTTAACCCAACTTGTTGCTGGTTCTATCAAAATACAACATATTAAGATCATGTAAACCCAACTTGTTGCTGGTACTGTCAACATACAATATACAGATCTCGTAAGCCCAACTTGTTGCTAGTTCTATCACAATACAACAAATAAAGATCATGTAAACCCAACTTGTTGCTAGTTCTATCAAAATACAACATATTAAGATCGTGTAAACCCAACTTGTTGCTGGTTCTATCAACATACAAGAATTAGATCACGTTAACCCAACTTGTTGCTGGTTCTATCAACATACAAGAATTAGACCACGTTAACCCAACTTGTTGCTGGTTCTATCAACATACAAGAATTAGACCACGTTAACCCAACTTATTGCTGGTTCTATCAACATACAAGAATTAGACCACGTTAACCCAACTTGTTGCTGGTTCTATCAACATACAAGAATTAGATCACGTTAACCCAACTTATTGCTGGTTCTATCAACATACAAGAATTAGATCACGTTAACCCAACTTATTGCTGGTTCTATCAACATACAAGAATTAGATCACGTTAACCCAACTTGTTGCTAGTTCTATCAAAATACAACATATTAAGATCATGTAAACCCAACTTGTTGCTGGTACTGTCAATCTCTTAAGCCCAACTTGTTGCTAGTTCTATCACAATACAACAAATAAAGATCATGTAAACCCAACTTGTTGCTAGTTCTATCAAAATACAACATATTAAGTTCATGTAAACCCAACTTGTTGCTGGTTCTATCAACATACAAGAATTAGATCACGTTAACCCAACTTGTAGCTGGTACTATTACCATATAGATTACGCAAACCCAATGTATACCTTACTGTAGTCATTGGAGGGTCGTCTCAGTTATTATATGTTGTGTTTTGTTTTGTATTTGTTTGCTGATTCATGCTAGTCGACCGTCATCCTGTATGTTTCGTAATCCTGTTCTGTAAAGCTGCATTACTTTGTGTTATTTTATATTGTTTATATTTCCACAGCTTTACAGCACTCCCACTAATTATGTTAATATTTAAACATACAACATATAGATCAGGTAAACCCAACTTGTTGCTGGTACTATTAACATACAACATAAACCCAACTTGTTGCTGGTACTATCAACATACAACATAAACCCAACTTGTTGCTGGTACTATCAACATACAACATAAACCTAACTTGTTGCTGGTACTACCAACATACAACATATACCCAACTTGTTGCTGGTACTATCAACATACAACATAAACCAACTTGTTGCTGGTACTATCAACATACAACATAAACCCAACTTGTTGCTGGTACTATCAACATACACCATAAACCTAACTTGTTGCTGGTACTACCAACATACAACATATACCCAACCTGTTGCTGGTACTATCAACATACAACATAAACCAACTTGTTGCTGGTACTATCAACATACAACATAAACCCAACTTTTTGCTGGTACTATCAACATACTGACACCATGTCTAGATGGTCTGCCTTCACGGTTAACTGAAACCAGGCGGTTCTTGCACACTAACCCCCAGTATATGAGGTGCGTACCTTTTTCTTGCACACTAACCCCCCCCCCCCCCCAGTATATGAGGCGCGTACCTATTTCTTGCACACTAACCCCCCAGTATATGAGGTGCGTACCTATTTCTTGCACACTAACCCCCAGTATATGAGGTGCGTACCCTTTTCTTGCACACTAACCCGCAGTATATGAGGTGCGTACCTATTTCTTGCACACTAACCCCCAGTATATGAGGTGCGTACCTTTTTCTTGCACACTAACCCCCCAGTATATGAGGCGCGTACCTATTTCTTGCACACTAACCCCCCAGTATATGAGGTGCGTACCTATTTCTTGCACACTAACCCCCAGTATATGAGGTGCGTACCTTTTTCTTGCACACTAACCCGCAGTATATGAGGTGCGTACCTATTTATTGCACACTAACCCCCCAGTATATGAGGTGCGTACCTATTTCTTGCACACTAACCCCCCAGTATATGAGGTGCGTATCTATTTCTTGCACACTAACCCCCAGTATATGAGGTGCGTATCTATTTCTTGCACACTAACCCCCAGTATATGAGGTGCGTATCTATTTCTTGCACACTAACCCCCAGTATATGAGGTGCGTACCTTTTTCTTCAAGCTGTCCATGAAGTAGAAGTCATCTGACAGAAACAGATTGACCGGCAGAGAGAAGGCTCTGGAAATCTGCGTCAGATGTTCGTTCTCGTGGATCAGGTAATCTATGTACCTGGAAACCATCAACACCTACTTGTGGATATGTCACAGTGAACAGTCAACACACACTTGTGGATATGTCACAGTGAACAGTCACCACATACTTGTGGATATGTCACAGCAAACAGTCAACACACATTTGTGGATATGTCACAGCGAACAGTCACCACACTTGTGGATATGTCACAGTGAACAGTCACCACATACTTGTGGATATGTCACAGTGAACAGTCACCACATACTTGTGGATATGTCACAGCAAACAGTCAATACATACTTGTGGATATGTCACAGTGAACAGTCACCACATACTTGTGGATATGTCACAGCGAACAGTCACCACACACTTGATATGTCACAGCGAACAGTCAACACACACTTGTGGATATGTCACAGTGAACAGTCACCACATACTTGTGGATATGTCACAGTGAACAGTCACCACATACTTGTGGATATGTCACTGTGAACAGTCAACATACACGTGTGGATTTGTCACAGTGAACAGTCAACACACATTTGTGGATATGTCATCGTGAACAGTCACCACACATTTGTGGATATGTCACAGTGAACTGTCATCACACTTGTGGATATGTCATAGTGAACAGTCATCACACATTTGTGGATATGTCACAGCGGACAGTCAACACACACTTGGATATTTCACAGTTAACAGTCAACACATCTGGATATGTCATAGTGAACAGTCAACACATCTGGATGTATTACAGTGAGCTATAAGTGTGAAGTATATCATGGAGGAGTTGTGAGGGTGAAGTATATCATGGAGGAGCTATGGGGTGAAGTATATCATGGAGGAGTTGTGATAGTGAAGTATATCATGCAGGAGTTGTGAGAGTGAAGTATATCATGGAGGAGTTGTGAGGGTGAAGTATATCTTGGGGGAGTTGTGAGAGTGAAGTATACCATGGAGGAGCTATGGGGTGAAGTGTATCATGGAGGAGTTGTGAGGGTGAAGTATACCATAGAGGAGTTGTGAGAGTGAAGTATATCATGGAGGAGCTATGGGGTGAAGTGTATCATAGAGGAGTTGTGAGGGTGAAGTATATCATGGAGGAGCTATGGGGTGAAGTGTATCATGGAGGAGTTGTGAGAGTGAAGTATATCATGGAGGAGTTGTGAGAGTGAAGTATATCATGGAGGAGCTATGGGGTGAAGTGTATCATGGAGGAGTTGTGAGAGTGAAGTATATCATGGAGGAGTTGTGAGGGTGAAGTATATCTTGGAGGAGTTGTGAGAGTGAAGTATATCATGGAGGAGCTATAGGGTGAAGTGTATCATGGAGGAGTTGTGAGGGTGAAGTATATCATAGAGGAGTTGTGAGAGTGAAGTATATCATGGAGGAGCTATGGGGTGAAGTATATCATGGAGGAGTTGTGAGAGTGAAGTATATCATGGAGGAGCTATGGGGTGAAGTGTATCATGGAGGAGTTGTGAGGGTGAAGTATATCATAGAGGAGTTGTGAGAGTGAAGTATATCATGGAGGAGCTATGGGTGAAGTATATCATGGGGAGTTGTGAGGGTGAAGTATATCATGGAGGAGCTATGGGTGAAGTATATCATGGAGGAGCTATGGGGTGAAGTGTATCATGGAGGAGCTATGGGGTGAAGTGTATCATAGAGGAGTTGTGAGAATGAAGTATATCATGGAGGAGCTATGGGGTGAAGTGTATCATAGAGGAGTTGTGAGAGTGAAGTATATCATGGAGGAGCTATGGGGTGAAGTGTAGCATGGAGGAGTTGTGAGAGTGAAGTATATCATGGAGGAGCTATGGGGTGAAGTGTATCATGGAGGAGTTGTGAGAGTGAAGTATATCATGGAGGAGTTGTGAGAGTGAAGTATATCATGGAGGAGCTATGGGGTGAAGTGTATCATGGAGGAGTTGTGAGAGTGAAGTATATCATGGAGGAGCTATGGGGTGAAGTGTATCATGGAGGAGTTGTGAGGGTGAAGTATATCATAGAGGAGTTGTGAGAGTAAAGTATATCATGGAGGAGCTATGGGTGAAGTATATCATGGAGGAGTTGTGAGGGTGAAGTATATCATGGAGGAGTTGTGAGAGTGAAGTATATCATGGAGGAGCTATGGGTGAAGTGTATCATGGAGGAGTTGTGAGGGTGAATATATCATGAATGAACTGAGAGGGTGAAGTACATCATGCACGACCTGTGAGAATGAAGTATATCATGGAGGAGCTGTAAGAGTGAAGTATATCATGGAGAAGATGTGAGGGTGAAGTATATCATGGAGAAGCTGTCAGTGTGAAGTATATCATGGAGAAGATGTGAGGGTGAAGTATATCATGGAGGAGCTGTCAGTGTGAAGTATATCATGAATGAGCTGAGAGGGTGAAATATATCATGCACGACCTGTGAGAATGAAGTATATCATGGAGGAGCTGTGAGTGTAAAGTATATCATGAAGGAGCTGTGAGAGCCAAATATATCATAGAGGAGCTGTGATGGTGAAGTATTTCATGGAGGAGCTGTGAGAGTGAAGTGAAACTTGGACAATGAGCAGTCAAGCTGAAAAACATCTGATGGCTGCAGAAATGTGGTTTCCGAGGAAAATGCAAAGAATACCATGGACAGACAGAAAAACCAATGACCAAGTACTACAGGAGACAAATGAACATCGTAAATTGATTAGAGAAATTAGACGTAGACAGTCAAAATTTTTTGGACATGTTATGAGAAGAAATGGATTGGAGAACTTAGTGACAACTGGCAAGATCGAAGGGAACAGACCAAGGGGAAGACCGAGAAGTAAATACCTGGATGACTTGACCACGTGGCATGGTCGAGACAGAAACGCTGAGCTGATCCACGACTCTGGTGATCGAGTGAAATGGCGAGTCATGACCTCCCACGCTTTCCGGCATGGCACATGATTGATTGATTGACTGTGAAAGTGATATCATGGATGAGCTGTGAGAGTGAATTATACCATGGTTGAGCTCTGAGAATGAAGTATATCATGGAGGAGATGTGAGAGTGAAGTATATTACGGAGGAGCTGTGAGAGTGAAATATTTCATAGATGAGCAGTGAGAGTAAAGTATATCATCAACGTGCTATGAGAGTGAAGAATATCATGGATGTGTGTAATCATGTGCACTCACTGAGATATGTGTTCATGTGCACTCACTGAGATACGCATGATCATGTGCACTCGCAGAGATATGTGTGATCATGTGCACTCACTGAGATATGTGTTCATGTGCACTCAGAGATATGTGTTCATATGCACTCACTGAGATATGTGTTCATGCGCACTCACTGAGATATGTGTGATCATGTGCACTCGCAGAGATATGTGTGATCATGTGCACTCACTGAGATATGTGTTCATGTGCATTCACTGAGATATGCATGATCATGTGCACTTGCAGAGATATGTGCGATCATGTGCACTCACTGAGATATGTGTTCATGTGCACTCACTGAGATATGTGTTCATGCGCACTCACTGAGATATGCATGATCATGTGCACTTGCAGAGATATGTGCGATCATGTGCACTCACTGAGATATGTAATCATGTGCACTCACAGAGATATGTGTAATCATGTGCACTCACAGAGATATGTGTAATCATGTGCAATCACTGAGATATGCATGATCATGTGCACTCGCAGATATATGTGTGATCATGTACAATCACTGAGATGTGTGTTCATGTGCTCTCACTGAGATATATGTTCATGTGCACTCACTGAGATATATGTTCATATGCACTCACTGAGATATATGTTCATGTGCACTCACTGAGATATATGTTCATGTGCACTCACTGAGATATGTAATCATGTGAACTCACTGAGATATGTGTTCATGTGCACTCACTGAGATATGTGTTCATGTGCACTCACTGAGATATATGTTCATGTGCACTCACTGAGATATATGTTCATGTGCACTCACTGAGATATGCATGGTCATGTGCACTCACTGAGATATGTGTTCATGTGCACTCACTGAGATATGTAATCATGTGCACTCACTGAGATATGTGTTCTTGTGCACTCACTGAGATGTGTGTTCATGTGCACTCACTGAGATATGTGTTCATGTGCACTCACTGATATATATGTTCATGCACACTCACTGAGATATGTGTTCATGTGCACTCACTGAGATATGTGTTCATGTGCACTCACTGAGATATGTGTTCATGTGCATTCACTGAGATATATGTTCATGTGCACTAACTGAGATATGTGGTCACGTGCACTCACTGAGATATATGTTCATGTGCACTCACTGAGATATGTGTACATGTTCACTCATGAGATATGTGTTCATGCGCACTCACTGAGATATGTGTTCATGCGCACTCACTGAGATATGTATGATCTTGTGCACTCACTGAGATATGTAATCATGTGCACTCACTGAGATATGTATAATCTTGTGCACTCACTGAGATATGTAATCATGTGCACTCACAATGAAATATGTCGTGTTGTGTGATCATGTGCACTAACTGAGATATGTGTGATCATATGCACTCATCAGGAGGGGGGAGGGTGCTGAGTGGTCTCGAGGTATAGTGTCCGCCTCGAGTGCTGGAGGTCCCGGGTTCAGGCCCCGGTGAGGACCGGTATTTTTTCACGAGAACTTCTAGTAATAAAATTATCCCTGGTCTCTGGGTAGTGAGATCGGACGCCCGTGTGTATTGTTGCGCGCGTAAAAAATCCATTGGCAGTTGGAAATCTAAAACGGCGCTGCCCAGGCAAAATTTTAGTTAAAATTCTACCCAAAGTATTTCAGGATCCTCGCCGGTGCTACGGAGTTCGTGCACTGAGCTGAGTTTCTCCAGACTCAGTTTTGAATTAGGAGGAGAACGGAGCACTTATGGGGTACATCGTGTGCCATGGTGTTGATCCATCGACTAAACTAAACTCACAAGGAGACATTGTGTGGTGTTGTGTAACCATGTGCACTCACCAGGAGACAATATGTAGTGCTGTATGATCATGTGCACTCACAGAGAAATGTGTGGTGATGTGTGATCGTGTGCACTCACCAGGAGACAATGTGTGGTGCTGTGTGATCGTGTGCACTCACCAGGAGACAATGTGTGGTGATGTGTGATCGTGTGCACTCACCAGGAGACAATGTGTGGTGATGTGTGATCGTGTGCACTCACCAGGAGACAATGTGTGGTGATGTGTGCTCGTGTGCACTCACCAGGAGACAATGTGTGGTGATGTGTGATCGTGTGCACTCACCAGGAGACAATGTGTGGTGATGTGTGATCGTGTGCACTCACCAGGAGACAATGTGTGGTGATGTGTGATCGTGTGCACTCACCAGGAGACAATGTGTGGTGATGTGTGATCGTGTGCACTCACCAGGAGACAATGTGTGGTGATGTGTGATCGTGTGCACTCACCAGGAGACAATGTGTGGTGATGTGTGATCGTGTGCACTCACCAGGAGACAATGTGTGGTGATGTGTGATCGTGTGCACTCACCAGGAGACAATGTGTGGTGATGTGTGATCGTGTGCACTCACCAGGAGACAATGTGTGGTGATGTGTGATCGTGTGCACTCACCAGGAGACAATGTGTGGTGATGTGTGATCGTGTGCACTCACCAGGAGACAATGTGTGGTGATGTGTGATCGTGTGCACTCACCAGGAGACAATGTGTGGTGATGTGTGATCGTGTGCACTCACCAGGAGACAATGTGTGGTGATGTGTGATCGTGTGCACTCACCAGGAGACAATGTGTGGTGATGTGTGATCGTGTGCACTCACCAGGAGACAATGTGTGAAGCCTTGAGTGTGTGTACATTGGCTGATGTGGCGGGGTAGACATCTCTCATCACCTTCTTCTGCTCCATCTGGTAGGGGTGAGCTTGATGGCGAGCCTGTCAGATGACATCACATGGTTCAACCTACAGACAACACAGCCAAACTATCACATGGTTCAACCTACAGGCAACACAGCCAAGCCATCACATGGTTCAACCTACAGGCAACACATCCCAGCCATCACGTGGTTCAACCTACAGGCAACACAGCCAAGCCATCACATGGTTCAACCTACAGACAACACAGCCAAGCCATCACACGGTTCAACCTACAGGCAACACATCCCAGCCATCACATGGTTCAACCTACAGGCAACACAGCCAAGCCATCACATGGTTCAACCTACAGGCAACACAGCCAAACTATCACATGGTTCAACCTACAGACAACACAGCCAAACTATCACATGGTTCAACCTACAGGCAACACATCCCAGCCATCACATGGTTCAACCTACAGGCAACACAGCCAAGCCATCACATGGTTCAACCTACAGGCAACACATCCCAGCCATCACATGGTTCAACCTACAGGCAACACAGCCAAGCCATCACTTGGTTCAACCTACAGGCAACACAGCCAAGCCATCACATGGTTCAACCTACTGGCAACACAGCCAAGCCATCACATGGTTCAACCTACAGGCAACACAGCCAAGCCATCACATGGTTCAACCTACAGGCAACACATCCAAGCCATCACATGGTTCAACCTACAGACAACACATCCCAGCCATCACATGGTTCAACCTACAGACAACACATCCAAGCCATCACATGGTTCAACTTACAGGCAACACATCCCAGCCATCACATGGTTCAACCTACAGACAACACAGCCAAGCCATCACATGGTTCAACCTACAGGCAACACAGCCAAGCCATCACATGGTTCAACCTACAGGCAATACAGCCAAGCCATCACATGGTTCAACCTACAGACAACATATCCCAGCCATCACATGGTTCAATCTACAGACAACACAGCCAAGTCATCACATGGTTCAACCTACACACAACATATCATTTGGTTCGACCTACAGACAATACACCCAAACTATCACATGGTTCAGGCTAGACAATATATTCAAGCCTCACTTCCTACGGTACAACAAATATCGTTGTTGTCATAAAGTACAACAAATGTCTATTGTGTTACAGAGAGAAAATGCCCATGTGGTACAGTGCAAAAGTCTCCATGTTGTGGTACAGTGCAAACATGTCCATGTTGTGGTACAGTGCAAACATGTCCATCTTGTGGTACACTACAACAAACATCTGTGTCATGGTATATTACAACAAATGTCTATGTTATGGAAAAGTACAACAAATGTCAATGTTGCAGTACAGTCCAACAAATGTCTATGCTGCGGTACAGTACAACAAAGCTCTATGTTGAGGTACAGTACAATAAAAATCTAGGTTTTAGTACAGTACAACAAAGGTCTATGATATGGTACAGCACAACAAAGGTCTGTTTTGGTACAGTAAAACAATGTTTTAGGTTGCAGTACAGCACAACAAATGTCTGTCTATGGTTTGGTGCTGTACAACACATGTCCATGTTGTGGTACACTACAACAAATGTCTATGTTGTGGTATAGTACAACAAACGTCTATGTAGTAGCAGACAAAACTGGTTTTTGTTTAATTTGACAGTTTGGATACTCATAGAACCAAACAGAGAATACATGTGACAGACCCAGCAAGACAAGCCTGAGTATTCCATTGCTCATAGAATCAAACAGAGAATACATGTGACAGACCCAGCAAGACAAGCCTGAGTATTCCATTGCTCATAGAACCAAACAAAGAATACATGTGACAGACCCAGCAAGACAAGTCTGGGTATTCCATTGCTCATAGAACCAAACAAAGAATACATGTGACAGACCCAGCAAGACAAATCTGGGTATTCCATTGCTCATAGAACCAAACAAAGAATACATGTGACAGACCCAGCAAGACAAGTCTGGGTACTCCACATAGAATCAAGCAGATTACATTACCACCTACACATTCCATACATGAGCCATACGAATATGCTAACCAAAATGTGCTGTGAATAATGTGTACAATTATAAACCTCTTTGGATGCAAATTAGAATAGATTTCTGACAAACCAAAAAATAGACTCAATAATATGAAATAAAACTGCAAGCAAATGCTTTTAGCAATAAAAATAAATGATGATTATAGGATACCTGAAAGCGTATTTACCTGATCTAAAGCGGACCGACTCTTGCTGGGAAGACCGGCTGCCCCTACACCGATTCTGCACTTGGAAGTTCCAACCTTGGCTCTCTTGTTAAGGATAGCTGACTTACAAACCATTGACGACTGAACATCTGCCATCTTGTAATGTTCCCCAGATCCATCTACAGGCAGACCTGAGAGTGCACCGGTCAATTCTCAAGCTCAATCAGACAATATTCACAGACATGTCAACAACTGCCAAGCTTAATCAGACAATATTCACAGCCATGTCAACAACTGCCAAGCTCAATCAGACAATATTCACAGCCATGTCAACAAGCGACCAGCTCAATCAGACATTATTCACAGCCATGTCAACAACTGCCAAGCTCAATCAGACAATATTCACAGCCATGTAAACAACTTTGAGACTCAATCAGACAATATTCACAGCCATGTCAACAACTGCCAATCTCAATCAGACAATATTCACAGCCATGTCAACAAGTGACTAGCTCAATCAGACAATATTCACAGCCATGTCAACAACTGCCAAGCTCAATCAGACAATATTCACAGCCATGTAAACAACTTTGAGACTCAATCAGACAATATTCACAGCCATGTCAACAACTGCCAATCTCAATCAGACAATATTCACAGCCATGTCAACAAGCGACCAGCTCAATCAGACAATATTCACAGCCATGTCAACAACTGCCAAGCTCAATCAGACAATATTCACAGCCATGTAAACAACTTTGAGACTCAATCAGACAATATTCACAGCCATGTCAACAACTGCCAATCTCAATCAGACAATATTCACAGCCATGTCAACAAGTGACTAGCTCAATCAGACAATATTCACAGCCATGTCAACAACTGCCAAGCTCAATCATACAATATTCACAGCCATGTCAACAACTGACCAGCTCAATCAGATAATATTCACAGCCATGTCAACAACTGCCAAGCTCAATCAGACAATATTCACAGCCATGTAAACAACTGTGAGACTCAATCAGACAATATTCACAGCCATGTCAACAAGTGGCCAGCTCAATCAGACAATATTCACAGCCATGTCAACAACTGCCAAGCTCAATCAGACAATATTCACAGCCATGTCAACAACTGACAAGCTCAATCAGATAATATTCACAGCCATGTCAACAACTGCCAAGCTCAATCAGACAATATTCACAGCCATGTAAACAACTGTGAGACTCAATCAGACAATATTCACAGCCATGTCAACAACTGTGAGACTCAATCAGACAATATTCACAGCCATGTCAACAACTGCCAATCTCAATCAGACAATATTCACAGCCATGTCAACAACTGCCAAGCTCAATCAGACAATACTCACAGCCATGTCAACAACTGCCAAGCTCAATCAGACAATATTCAGAGCCATGTCAACAACTGCCAATCTCAATCAGACAATATTCACAGCCATGTCAACAAGTGACCAACTCAATCAGACAATATTCACAGCCATGTCAACAAGTGACCAACTCAATCAGACAATATTCACAGCCATGTCAACAACTGTGAGACTCAATCAGACAATATTCACAGCCATGTCAACAACTGCCAATCTCAATCAGACAATATTCACAGCCATGTCAACAACTGCCAAGCTCAATCAGACAATACTCACAGCCATGTCAACAACTGCCAAGCTCAATCAGACAATATTCAGAGCCATGTCAACAACTGCCAATCTCAATCAGACAATATTCACAGCCATGTCAACAAGTGACCAACTCAATCAGACAATATTCACAGCCATGTCAACAACTTTGAGACTCAATCAGACAATATTCACAGCCATGTCAACAACTGCCAATCTCAATCAGACAATATTCACAGCCATGTCAACAAGCGACCAGCTCAATCAGACAATATTCACAGCCATGTCAACAACTGCCAAGCTCAATCAGACAATATTCACAGCCATGTAAACAACTTTGAGACTCAATCAGACAATATTCACAGCCATGTCAACAAGTGACCAACTCAATCAGACAATATTCACAGCCATGTCAACAACTTTGAGACTCAATCAGACAATATTCACAGCCATGTCAACAACTGCCAATCTCAATCAGACAATATTCACAGCCATGTCAACAAGCGACCAGCTCAATCAGACAATATTCACAGCCATGTCAACAACTGCCAAGCTCAATCAGACAATATTCACAGCCATGTAAACAACTTTGAGACTCAATCAGACAATATTCACAGCCATGTCAACAACTGCCAATCTCAATCAGACAATATTCACAGCCATGTCAACAAGTGACTAGCTCAATCAGACAATATTCACAGCCATGTCAACAACTGCCAATCTCAATCAGACAATATTCACAGCCATGTCAACAAGTGACCAACTCAATCAGACAATATTCACAGCCATGTCAACAACTGCCAATCTCAATCAGACAATATTCACAGCCATGTCAACAAGTGACCAGCTCAATCTGACAACACCCAAGCTCAATCCACCAACAACAATAAAAAATCACACAGCAACAGTCTATGGCAATCAGACAACAAAAACAATCTCTGGCAGTCAAACAACAACAACAGTCTATGACAATCAGACACAAGTAAACCAAACAACAATAATTCATACAACAGCAAAAGATCACAGAAGTATATACACCCAGTATGATAATATGAATAAATTAAGCATCACTACATCTAATACACATATTTGAAAGCTGACAATATGGCACAGATCGCACCAGAATATACCAACAGCCACTGAGATCAAGGCGGGTCCTCTGAGGATTGGCTGATTCATATTGTGATAAGATATGACATTTGAGCAACAGACTTGTCATCGCGTGGGCACTGGCCCAGAGGTCAAGGTTGGTCAGCTGTTTGCTTGTGTACGAGTACTTCTATTTACTACAGATTGTTGATCCATTCCTATTTGGTGGGTACATTATCCAGCTGGGTAGTTTCTTCTCAAAGTGTGCCTCAATCGACAAAACACAGGACAGTAACAAGTGGTGCACTAACATATACAACAGCATCAATATAAGATACCTTTTGTGTCTCTATCTAGAACCTCAATATGTGATACCTGTTGTGTCTCTATCTAGAACATCAATATGTGAAAGCCTTTTGTCACTCAATATAGAACCTCAATATGTGATACCTTGTGTCAATCTATATAGAACCTCAATATGTGATACCTTGTGTCACTCTATATAGAACATCAATATGTGATACCTTTTGTCACCCTATATAGAACATCAATATGTGATACCTTTTGTCACTCTATATAGAACATCAATATGTGATACCTTTTGTCACTCTATATAGAACATCAATATGTGATACCTTTTGTCACTCTATATAGAACATCAATATGTGATACCTTTTGTCACTCTATATAGAACATCAATATGTGAAAGCCTTTTGTCACTCTATGTAGAACACCATGGACAGACAGAAAGACCAATGAACAAGTCCTATAAGAAACACATGAAGATCGTAAACTGATTAGAGACATTAGACGTAGACAGTCAACATTTTTGGGCATGTTATGAGAAGAAATGGATTGGAGAACTTGGTGACAACTGGCAAGATTGAAGGGAAGAGACCAAGGGGAAGACCGAGAAGTAAATATCTGGATGGCTTGGCCACGTGGCATGATCGAGATAGGAACACAGAACTGATCCACGACTCTGGTGATCGAGTGAGATGGCAGAACATGACCGCCCACGCTTACCGGCATGGCACGTGATGGATAGATGGATGGATGGATATAGAACAACAATATGTGAAAGCCTTTTGTCACTCTATATAGAGCAACAATATGTGACAATGAGTGTCACTATCTGACAAACCATGAGAGTCACCGTCTGACAGACAAAGAGTGTCACCATCTGACAGACAATGAGTGTCACCATCTGACAGACAATGAGTATCACCATCTGACAGACAATGAGTGTCACCATCTGACAGACAACGAGTGCAGACAGCCATGTGTATCTCCAGCACTCACCTGAGGGCTGCCAGCCTGGTCGGCCCTGACCCTGGTAGCCGACGTAGCTCTGTGCGGGGGCCGGGTGGTAGCAGGCAGGGGCGGCCACTCTAGGGCAGGTCAGGTCGTGGTGCAGGCCAGATGCGGGCATCGCTGCCATGCCCGAGCCTGACGGGATGTGGCTGTTGATGTTCCATGTCTGTCAGAGTAGCAGCAACACACACCTCATATGGTAAACGTGTGGATAACAGCACATTACAAGAATAACACAACATGGCATGGGTAAAATAGCACACCAAATAGACAACATAACATTATATGGGTAAGATAGCACACCAAATAGATAGCATAACATTATATGGGTAGAATAGCACATCATATAGATAACATAACATTATATGGGTAGAATAGCGCGATATATAGATAACATAACATTGCATGGGTAGAAAAGCACACCATATAGATAACACAACAGTACCTGGGTAAAATAGAAAACAAAACTAGATAATATAACACTGCATGGGTAAAATAGCCCAGTAGATAGTTAAATACACCTAATGGATATAATTACACAACACATAATGCAATACATAAGATAAGATACCAGGGTAGTGTGAAGAGACTAAAATATTATGTGGATAACAACACATATATGAATAATATAACACATCACGGATACCATAACACAACATGGATAGACTAGAACGCTGCAAGATAATACAAATCTATATGGATCAAACAAGTTTGTACAAACAAATAATCCTATCTTCGTCTAACTGCATCTTTTGTATCACAACAATAGATATAAGACAAAATTGCCTGGTGTGTGTCACAACAATAGATATACGACAAAATTGCCTTGTGTGAGTCACAGCAATTAATAAAAGACAAAATTGAATGGTGTGTGTCTCAACAATAGATATAAGACATTGCCTGGTGTGTGTGACAAGAATTGATATAAGACAAAATTGCCTGGCGTGGATAACAACGATAGATATATGACAATATTGCCTGGTGTGGGTCACAACAAGAGAAGACTCCCTGGTGTGTGTGACAACAAGAGAAGACTGCTTGGTGTGTGTGACAACAAGAAAAGACTGCCTGGTGTGTGTGTGTGTGTGACAACAAAATAAGACTGCCTGGTGTGTGTGACAACAAGAGAGGACTGCCTGGTGTGTGTGTGTGTGTGTGTGTGTGACAACAAAATAAGACTGCCTGGTGTGTGTGACAACAAGAGAGGACTGCCTGGTGTGTGTGACAACAAGAGAAGACTGCCTGGTGTGTGTGTGTGTGTGTGACAACAAAATAAGACTGCCTGGTGTGTGTGTGACAACAAGAGAGGACTGCCTGGTGTGTGTGTGTGACAACAAAAGAAGACTGCCTGGTGTGTGTGACAACAAGAGAGGACTGCCTGGTTTGTGTCACTCACCCCAGTGTTGGCACAGGCTAGGTCCGAGTAGGAGTTGCTGACCGTGGGAGCACTGATGCCATTAGATGCGGCCTGCAGGTTGAACAAACTCCTGACAGCATTCATGTCTTCCTCAGGTGTGATGACACCACCTGCCAATGACCCACAAGGTCATACACAGGTGCTCAACAATGGTGACTGAGTAAACTACAACAAATATAATCTGTGTGTGTGTGTGTGTTGGCGTGTGTGTGTGTGTGTGTGTGTGTTGGCGTGTGTATGTGTGTGTGCGCGCGCGCAATGCCATACACAGGTGGTCAACAATGGTGACTAAGTAAACTACATCAAATATAATCTCTCTCTCTCTCTCTCTCTCTCTCTCTCTCTCTCTCTCTCTCTCTCTCTCTCTCTCTCTCTCTCTCTCTCTCTCTTTATCTGTGTGTATTTTCTCTCTGTCTGTGTGTGTGCGTGCGTGAGTGTGTCTCTCTCTGTCACTCTCTCTCTCTCTCTCTCTGTCTTTCTCTCTCTATCCACACACACACACATACAAACACACACACACACACACTACAGATGTAACTATGTTGTAATTGTGTTGTAACTAGATAATCATTCACACACTACACATGTAACTAAGTTGTAACTAGGCAATCATTTACACACTACACATTTGTAATTAGACAATCATTTACACAAACACTACATTTGTACGAATGTTGTAATTAGACAATCATTCACACAAACACTAAATTTGTAACTATGGTGTAACTAGACAATCATTCCCACAAACACTACAGTTGTAACTGTTTTCACACAATCACTGCATTTGTACGAATGTTGTAACTAGAAATCATTCACACAAACACTAAATTTGTAACTATCCTGTAATTAGACAATCATTCATACAAACACTACAGTTGTAACTATGTTGTAATTTGACAATCATTCGCACAAACACTACAACTAGGTGTAACAGTGTTGTAATTATGTTGTAATTATGTTGTAACTATGTTGTAATCACAAATTACAATCACAAACCTACCGATATCCTTGTGTTAGCAACACCACGTACATGCAGACAGACAGACAGACAGACAGACAGACAGACAGACAGACAGACAGACAGACAATCACAAACCTACCGATATCCCTGTGCCATCATCACCACGTACATGCAGACAGACAGACAATCACAAACCTACCGATATCCTTGTGCCTGCAACACCACGTACGTGCAGACAGACAGACAGACAATCACAAACCTACCTATATCCTTGTGCCTGCAACTCCACGTACGTGCAGACAGACAGACAGACAGACAGACACAAACCTACCGATATCCTTGTGCCAGCCATGAACTGCTGCCTGGCCAGGTCGGAGGTGAGGGTTCCAGTGACCGCCCGAGCTGTCTATGCTAACATGATGGTGGACGTTTTGCTGACCATCATCCACCACCTCCTCCTTCTGTGTCACCCAGCTCTGGCTGACCGGCCCGGCTCCTGCAACCACCACCTTAGCGGCCCCTTGGTCATCAGCCCACAGCTGTGGATGTGAGCCAACAGTCAAATGAGGATAACCTGACACGTGCAAATTCCGCTTCTGGCTGAGTCACCGACATGTGTGTGCTCATTATGTTTGGTTCATATATGTACTGCCATCTACAAGTAACGATATACATAAACAAACATCCACAGACAGACAACATACAAGATGGTCCATATATCTACAAGTAACCATGTACATCAACAAACATCCACAGACAGACAACATACAAGATGGTCCATATATCTACAAGTAACCATGTACACCAACAAACATCCACAGACAGACAGACAACCTACAAGATGGTCCATATATCTACAAGTAACCATGTACATCAACAAACATCGACAGACAGACAACCTACAAGCTGGTCCATATATCTACCAGTAACCGTGTACATCAACAAACATCCACAGACAGACAACCTACAAGCTGGTCCATATATCTACAAGTAACCATGTACATCAACAAACATCCACAGACAGACAGACAACCTACAAGCTGGTCCATATATCTACCAGTAACCGTGTACATCAACAAACATCCACAGACAGACAACCTACAAGCTGGTCCATATATCTACAAGTAACCATGTACATCAACAAACATCCACAGACAGACAGACAACCTACAAGCTGGTCCATATATCTACCAGTAACTGTGTACATCAACAAACATCCACAGACAACCTACACGCTAGTCCATATATCTACAAGTAACCATGTACATCAACAAACATCCACAGACAGACAACCTACACGCTAGTCCATATATCTACAAGTAACCATGTACATCAACAAACATCCACAGACAGACAGACAACCTACAAGATGGTCCATATATCTACAAGTAACCATGTACATCAACAAACATCCACAGACAGACAACCAACAAGCTGGTTCATATATCTACAAGTAACCATGTACATCAACAAACATCCACAGACAGACAACCTACAAGATGGTCCATATATCTACAAGTAACCATGTACATCAACAAACATCCACAGACAGACAACCAACAAGCTGGTTCATATGTCTACAAGTAACCATGTACATCAACAAACATCCACAGACAGACAACCAACAAGCTAATCCATATATCTACAAGTAACCATGTACATCAACAAACATCCACAGACAGACAACCTACAAGCTGGTCCATATATCTACAAGTAACCATGTACATCAACACACATCCACAAACAACCTACACGCTGGTCCATATATCTACAAGTAACCATGTACATCAACAAACATCCACAGACAGACAGACAACCTACAAGCTGGTCCATATATCTAAAAGTAACCATGTACATCAACAAACATCCACAGACAGACAACCTACATGCTGGTCCATATATCTACAAGTAACCATGTACATCAACAAACATCCACAGACAGACAGACAACCTACAAGCTGGTCCATATATCTACCAGTAACCATGTACATCAACAAACATCCACAGACAGACAGACAACCTACATGCTGGTCCATATATCTAAAAGTAACCATGTACATCAACAAACATCCACAGACAGACAGACAACCTACATGCTGGCTACTTGATCCATGCGCGTGTACGAACTTCCAGTGTTGCTGGGCAGTCTCTCGCACTCGAGCATCTCCTGGTGACAGGGGAGTAGACAGGACCCCGTTGTCCAATACCTCACCACCGGCTGAGCTCAGAGCCATGTGCCAGTCTGCCGGATACCTGCCCCCAGCTGCGGCTGTGCCGGAGTCAGCGTGCCACACAGCTGCAAGTATCACACCAGAATCCACTCACAGACACATCATCTATCTGACACGTGTCAGCAAATGATACAGCACATCGCATGATTAACACATCAACTCACAGACACATGTCAGTCAATGATACAGCAAATCTAATAATTTACACATCAACTCACAGACACGTGTCAGTCGATGATACAGCACATCACATGAATTACACATCAACACTGTCTGACACATACAGCCAATGATACAGCACATCAAATGATTTACACATCATCTCTCTGACAGATGTCAGTCAATGATACAGCACATCACATGATTTACACATCAACTCACAGAGACATGTATGTCAATGATCCAGCACATTAAATGAGTTTGACAACAAGCAGTACCATGTGTGTGACAAGTACTACCATGTGTGTGACAACGAGCACTACCATGTGTGGGACAACGAGCACTACCATGTGTGTGACAAGTACTACCATGTGTGTGACAACGAGCACTACCTTGTGTGGGACAACGAGCACTACCTTGTGTGAGACAGCAAGCACTACCTTGTGTGGGACAACAAGCACTACCTTGTGTGGGACAACGAGCACTACTATGTGTGTGACAACGAGCACTACCATGTGTGGGACAACGAGCACTACCATGTGTGAGACAGCAAGCACTACCATGTGTGAGACAGCAAGCACTACCATGTGTGTGACAATGAGCATTAATGTGTGTGTGACAACGAGCACTACCATGTGTGGGACAACGAGCATTACCATGTGTGAGACAGCAAGCACTACCATGTGTGGGACAACGAGCACTACCATGTGTGGGACAACGAGCACTACCATGTGTGAGACAGCAAGCACTACCATGTGTGGGACAACGAGCACTACCATGTGTGGGACAACGAGCACTACCATGTGTGGGACAGCAAGCACTACCATGTGTGGGACAGCAAGCACTACCATGTGTGGGACAACGAGCACTACCATGTGTGGGACAACGAGCACTACCATGTGTGAGACAGCAAGCACTACCATGTGTGGGACAACGAGCACTACTATGTGTGGGACAGCAAGCACTACCATGTGTGGGACAACGAGCACTACCATGTGTGAGACAGCAAGCACTACCATGTGTGGGACAGCAAGCACTACCATGTGTGGGACAACGAGCACTACCATGTGTGGGACAACGAGCACTACCATGTGTGGGACAACGAGCACTACCATGTGTGGGACAACGAGCACTACCATGTGTGGGACAGCAAGCACTACCATGTGTGGGACAGCAAGCACTACCATGTGTGGGACAACGAGCACTACCATGTGTGGGACAACGAGCACTACCATGTGTGAGACAGCAAGCACTACCATGTGTGGGACAACGAGCACTACTATGTGTGGGACAGCAAGCACTACCATGTGTGGGACAACGAGCACTACCATGTGTGAGACAGCAAGCACTACCATGTGTGGGACAGCAAGCACTACCATGTGTGGGACAACGAGCACTACCATGTGTGGGACAACGAGCACTACCATGTGTGAGACAGCAAGCACTACCATGTGTGGGACAACGAGCACTACCATGTGTGGGACAGCGAGCACTACCATGTGTGGGACAACGAGCACTACCATGTGTGGGACAACGAGCACTACCATGTGTGAGACAGCAAGCACTACCATGTGTGGGACAACGAGCACTACCATGTGTGGGACAACGAGCACTACCATGTGTGGGACAACGAGCACTACCATGTGTGGGACAACGAACACTACCTTGTGTGGGACAACGAGCACTACCATGTGTGGGACAACGAGCATTACCATGTGTGAGACAGCAAGCACTACCATGTGTGGGACAACGAGCACTACCATGTGTGAGACAGCAAGCACTACCATGTGTGGGACAGCAAGCACTACCATGTGTGGGACAACGATCACTACCATGTGTGGGACAGCAAGCACTACCATGTGTGGGACAACGAGCACTACCATGTGTGAGACAGCAAGCACTACCATGTGTGAGACAGCAAGCACTACCATGTGTGGGACAACGAGCACTACCATGTGTGGGACAACGAGCACTACCATGTGTGGGACAACGAGCACTACCATGTGTGGGACAACGAGCACTACCATGTGTGAGACAGCAAGCACTACCATGTGTGAGACAGCAAGCACTACCATGTGTGGGACAACGAGCACTACCATGTGTGAGACAACGAGCACTACCATGTGTGGGACAACGAGCACTACCATGTGTGGGACAACGAGCACTACCATGTGTGGGACAACGAGCACTACCATGTGTGGGACAACGAGCACTACCATGTGTGGGACAACGAGCACTACCATGTGTGAGACAGCAAGCACTACCATGTGTGTGACAACGAGCACTACCATGTGTGGGACAACGAACACTACCTTGTGTGGGACAACGAACACTACCTTGTGTGGGACAACGAGCACTACCATGTGTGGGACAACGAGCACTACCATGTGTGAGACAGCAAGCACTACCATGTGTGGGACAACGAGCACTACCATGTGTGAGACAGCAAGCACTACCATGTGTGAGACAGCAAGCACTACCTTGTGTGTGACAATGAGCATTAATGTGTGTGTGACAACGAGCACTACTATGTGTGTGACAACAAGCACTACCATGTGTGGGACAACGAGCACTACCATGTGTGGGACAACGAGCACTACCTCGTGTGGGACAACGAACACTACCATGTGTGGGACAACGAACACTACCATGTGTGGGACAACGAGCACTACCATGTGTGTGACAACGAGCACTACCTTGTGTGGCATCCATGAACCCGGGGCCATCTAGTCCCGGGGTGAGCTCCTGGAAGGCGGCGGGTGGGCACCGGTGGCCCCTGAGATCTGATCCCGTGGAAGCACATGCTAGTGCGGCAACACTGGTCTCGGCCACGACGGCCTCTTTAGGGCTGGAGATTGTCTGTGTAATGTCATCAGCAACAGCTAAATGTTTACACATACACACATGAGATCGCCTGTGTAATGTCATCAGCAACAGCTAAATGTTTACACATACACACATGAGATCGCCTGTGTAATGTCATCAGCAACAGCTAAATGTTAACACATACACACATGAGATCGCCTGTATAATGTCATCAGCAACAGCTAAATGTTTACACATACACACATGAGATCGCCTGTATAATGTCATCAGCAACAGCTAAATGTTTACACATACACACATGAGATCGCCTGTGTAATGTCATCAGCAACAGCTAAATGTTTACACATACACACATGAGATCGCCTGTGTAATGTCATCAGCAACAGCTAAATGTTTACACATACACACATGAGATCGCCTGTGTAATGTCATCAGCAACAGCTAAATGTTTACACATACACACATGAGATCGCCTGTATAATGTCATCAGCAACAGCTAAATGTTTACACATACACACATGAGATCGCCTGTATAATGACATCAGCAACAGCTAAATGTTTACACATACACACATGAGATCGCCTGTATAATGTCATCAGCAACAGCTAAATGTTTACACATACACACATGAGATCGCCTGTATAATGTCATCAGCAACAGCTAAATGTTTACACATACACACATGAGATCGCCTGTATAATGTCATCAGCAACAGCTAAATGTTTACACATACACACATTAGATCGCCTGTATAATGTCATCAGCAACAGCTAAATGTTTACACATACACACATTAGATCGCCTGAATAATGTCATCAGCAACAGCTAAATGTTTACGCATACACACATGAGATCGCCTGTATAATGACATCAGCAACAGCTAAATGTTTACACATACACACATGAGATCGCCTGTATAATGTCATCAGCAACAGCTAAATGTTTACACATACACACATTAGATCGCCTGTATAATGTCATCAGCAACAGCTAAATGTTTACACATACACACATGAGATCGCCTGTATAATGTCATCAGCAACAGCTAAATGTTTACGCATACACACATGAGATCGCCTGTATAATGACATCAGCAACAGCTAAATGTTTACACATACACACATGAGATCGCCTGTATAATGTCATCAGCAACAGCTAAATGTTTACACATACACACATGAGATCGCCTGTATAATGTCATCAGCAACAGCTAAATGTTTACACATACACACATGAGCTAGCATACAGAACTAGGGGCAGACATTTAGACCGCTGGTAGGTAGACATGTTTTAGGAGGTAATGAGACCAGGAACACACATTGTATACACATCTAGCTTGTAGGTAGACATGTTTTAGGAGGTAATGAGACTAGGAACACACATTGTAAACACATCTAACTGGTAGGTAGACATGTTTTAGGAGGTAATGAGACTAGGAACACACATTGTATACACATCTAACCGGTACGCATGATCAGACAGAGCTGTAAGCAGGCATGTAGACTGCTTGTAGGTAAACATGTATGAGGGAATGAGACCAGGAACACACATTGTATAAAAATCTAACAGGTAAAAATGGTCAGACAGAGCTGTTTGATAACCATGGAGATGACAGACTCTGGGCAGGTTAGATGACAGAAACAACGGAGATGACAGCCATGTGGGGCTCAGAAGTAGAAGAAATGTTACGTTTTAACCGACAGTTAGATGGAGATGACAGACAGTTGAAGTTTGTGTTACCTGGAGATGAGAGACAGTTGAAGTTTGTGTTACATGGAGATGAGAGACAGTTGCAGTATGTGTTACATGGAGATGAGAGACAGTTGAAGTTTGTGTCACGTGGAGATGAGAGACAGTTGATGTTTGTGTCACGTGGAGATGAGAGACAGTTGAAGTGTGTGTTACATGGAGATGAGAGACAGTTGAAGTGTGTGTTACATGGAGATGAGAGACAGTGATGTTTATGCTACAGGGACATGGAGATGAGCGATACAAAGCAATTTAGTGTATACAGTCTCACAGATGAGCGACACGAGAAAATGTAGATTACAGGGACGCAAAAGTAAGTGACAGCAGAAAGTTTACATTACCCCGACATAGAGATGAGTGGCAGAAAAACATTTACATTACAGAGACATAGAGATGAGTGACAGAAGAAAGTTTACATTATTGAGACATAGAAGAAAGTGACAGAAGAAAGTTTACATTATTGAGACATATAGGAAAGTGACAGAAGAAAGTTTACATTATTGAGATATAGAGATAAGTGACAGAAGAAAGTTTACATTATTGAGATATAGAGATAAGTGACAGAAGAAAGTTTGCATTATTAAGACATAGAGGAAAGTGACAGAAGAGCATAATGCCATGTGATTTGCCATGACGCGTCACCGTGTTTCAGGCAATGTTTGCAGATCATCGAGCAGGTATGACTGACAGACGTATGCTCCTGTCACGTGTATCTGTTCTGTGTACAATTGTTCTAGACATGGTGACCTATTGTTATCTTTTAGACAGGGTGATGTTGAAATCTCTTCTAGACAGTGTGTTGTTTAAATCTCTTCTAGACAGTGTGATGTTTAAATCTCTTCTAGACAGGATGATGTTCAAATATATTCTAGACAGTGTGATAGACAGTGTGATGTTTAAATCTCTTCTAGACAGGATGATGTTCGAATCTCTTCTTGACAGTGTGATGTTCATATCTCTTCTAGACAGTTTATGTTTAAATCTCTTCTAGACAGTGTGATGTTTAAATCTCTTCTAGACAGGAAGATGTTCAAATATATTCTAGACAGTGTGATAGACAGTGTGATGTTTAAATCTCTTCTAGACAATCTGATAGACAGTGTGATGTTTAAATCTCTTCTAGACAGGATGATGTTCGAATCTCTTCTTGACAGTGTGATGTTCAAATCTCTTCTAGACAGGGTGATGTTTAAATCTCTTCTAGACAGTGTGATGTTTAAATCTCTTCTAGACAGTGTGATGTTTAAATCTCTCCTAGACAGTGTGATGTTTAAATCTCTTCTAGACAGGATGATGTTTAAATCTCTTCTAGACAGTGTGATGTTCAAATCTCTTCTAGACAGTGTGATGTTTAAATCTCTTCTGGACAGTGTGATGTTTAAATCTCTTCTAGACAGTGTGATGTTTAAATCTCTTCTAGACAGTGTGATGTTTAAATCTCTTCTAGACAGTGTGATGTTTAAATCTCTTCTAGACAGTGTGATGTTTAAATCTCTTCTAGATAGTGTGATGTTCAAATCTCTTCTAGATAGTGTGATGTTTAAATCTCTTCTAGATAGTGTGATGTTCAAATCTCTTCTAGACAGTTGATGTTTAAATCCCTTCTAGACTATGTGATGTTTAAATCTCTTCTAGACAGAGTGATGATTTTCTGCGTTTAATTAAACAATGACTGTACTCACTGGCAAACGATCTCTGCGTATGCTAACGCCATCCTCATCCTCATCATCTTCATCATCCTCCTCATCATCACCTTCATCCTCCCTGTCTATTGAGTTGCTAGTGGTGTTGTCCAGGGAGTCTCCTACCTCATCTCCTCTGTACTGGTCATTGTCTGCCACGTCAAACATCTCATCGCCCTCAGCAATCTCTGTCACACAGACATGGCCGGCCGAGGTACCCTGTCACAGGTGCAGTGTATGTATGTGTTTGTGACAAACATATCTACAACATCACACAGACATGGCCAGGCGAGGTACCCTGTCACAGGTGCAGTGTATGTATGTGTTTGTGACAAACATATCTACAACATCACACAGACATGGCCAGGCGAGGTACCCTGTCACAGGTGCAGTGTATGTATGTGTTTGTGACAAACATATCTACAACATCACACAGACATGGCCAGGCGAGGTACCCTGTCACAGGTGCAGTCTATGTATGTGTTTGTGACAAACATATCTACAACATCACACAGACATGGCCAGGCGAGGTACCCTGTCACAGGTGCAGTCTATGTATGTGTTTGTGACAAACATATCTACAACATCACACAGACATGGCCGGCCGAGGTACCCTGTCACAGGTGCAGTGTATGTATGTGTTTGTGACAAACATATCTACAACATCACACAGACATGGCCGGCCGAGGTACCCTGTCACAGGTGCAGTGTATGTATGTGTTTGTGACAAACATATCTACAACATCACACAGACATGGCCGGCCGAGGTACCCTGTCACAGGTGCAGTGTATGTATGTGTTTGTGACAAACATATCTACAACATCACACAGACATGGCCGGCCGAGGTACCCTGTCACAGGTGCAGTGTATGTATGTGTTTGTGACAAACATATCTACAACATCACACAGACATGGCCAGGCGAGGTACCCTGTCACAGGTGCAGTCTATGTATGTGTTTGTGACAAACATATCTACAACATCACACAGACATGGCCGGCCGAGGTACCCTGTCACAGGTGCAGTGTATGTATGTGTTTGTGACAAACATATCTACAACATCACACAGACATGGCCGGCCGAGGTACCCTGTCACAGGTGCAGTGTATGTATGTGTTTGTGACAAACATATCTACAACATCACACAGACATGGCCGGCCGAGGTACCCTGTCACAGGTGCAGTCTATGTATGTGTTTGTGACAAACATATCTACAACATCACACAGACATGGCCGGCCGAGGTACCCTGTCACAGGTGCAGTCTATGTATGTGTTTGTGACAAACATATCTACAACATCACACAGACATGGCCAGGCGAGGTACCCTGTCACAGGTGCAGTCTATGTATGTGTTTGTGACAAACATATCTACAACATCACACGGACATGGCCGGCCGAGGTACCCTGTCACAGGTGCAGTGTATGTATGTGTTTGTGACAAACACATCACTATACATACTTATCTATTACATAAATTGTATGTCTGTATGTGTTTGTGACAAACATATCAATACAAACTTATCTACTACATTAATTGTTTGTATGTACGTGTTGTGACAAACGTATCAACATAAACGTAATATAAACAGATCATATAAACATATCGATTAAATCACACGTCCATGGCTGCATGGAGAAACCTGTAACAGAGTGAATGTTTCTATGTATGTGATTTTGTCAAACATATCTACAACATCACACAGACATGGCAGCCTGTAACAGACTCTATGTTTCTATGTATGTGATTGTGTCAAGTTTTGTTTTAGTTTTAGTTTAGTCGATGGATCAACATCACAACACACAGGTGCAACCTATAAGTGCTTCGCTCTCCACCGAACTCAAACCTTAGTCTGGAGAAACTCAGCTCAGTGCACGAACTCCGTAGCACCGGCGAGGATCTTGAAATACTTTGGGTAGATTTTTAACTCGAAATTTTTCCCGGGCAGCGCCGTTAGGCTACTCTTTTTCGATTTCCAACTGCCAAGGGATGATTTACGTGCGCAACAATACACACGGGCCTCCGATCTCACTACCCAGAGACAACAATACACACTGGCGTCCGATCTCACTACCCAGAGACAACAATACACACTGGCGTCCGATCTCACTACCCAGAGACAACAATACACACGGGCGTCCGATCTCATTACCCAGAGACAACAATACACACGGGCGTCCGATCTCACTACCCAGAGACAACAATACACACGGGCGTCCGATCTCACTACCCAGAGACAACAATACACACGGGCGTCCGATCTCACTACCTAGAGACAACAATACACACGGGCGTCCGATCTCACTACCCAGAGACAACAATACACACGGGCGTCCGATCTCACTACCCAGAGACAACAATACACACGGGCGTCCGATCTCACTACCCAGAGACAACAATACACACGGGCGTCCGATCTCACTACCCAGAGACAACAATACACACGGGCGTCCGATCTCACTACCCAGAGACAACAATACACACGGGCGTCCGATCTCACTACCCAGAGACAACAATACACACGGGCGTCCGATCTCACTACCCAGAGACAACAATACACACGGGCGTCCGATCTCACTACCCAGAGACAACAATACACACGGGCGTCCGATCTCACTACCCAGAGACAACAATACACACGGGCGTCCGATCTCACTACCCAGAGACAACAATACACACGGGCGTCCGATCTCACTACCCAGAGACAACAATACACACGGGCGTCCGATCTCACTACCCAGAGACAACAATACACACGGGCGTCCGATCTCACTACCCAGAGACAACAATACACACGGGCGTCCGATCTCACTACCCAGAGACAACAATACACACGGGCGTCCGATCTCACTACCCAGAGACAACAATACACACGGCGTCCGATCTCACTACCCAGAGACAACAATACACACGGGCGTCCGATCTCACTACCCAGAGACAACAATACACACGGGCGTCCGATCTCACTACCCAGAGACAACAATACACACGGGCGTCCGATCTCACTACCCAGAGACAACAATACACACGGGCGTCCGATCTCACTACCCAGAGACAACAATACACACGGGCGTCCGATCTCACTACCCAGAGACAACAATACACACGGGCGTCCGATCTCACTACCCAGAGACAACAATACACACGGCGTCCGATCTCACTACCCAGAGACAACAATACACACGGGCGTCCGATCTCACTACCCAGAGACAACAATACACACGGGCGTCCGATCTCACTACCCAGAGACAACAATACACACGGGCGTCCGATCTCACTACCCAGAGACAACAATACACACGGGCGTCCGATCTCACTACCCAGAGACAACAATACACACGGGCGTCCGATCTCACTACCCAGAGACAACAATACACACAACAATACACACAACAATACACACAACAATACACACAACAATACACACAACAATACACACAACAATACACACAACAATACACACGAGCGTCTGATCTCACTACCCAGAGACAACAATACACACGGGCGTCCGATCTCACTACCCAGAGACAACAATACACACAACAATACACACAACAATACACACAACAATACACACAACAATACACACAACAATACACACAACAATACACACAACAATACACACGAGCGTCTGATCTCACTACCCAGAGACAACAATACACACGGGCGTCCGATCTCACTACCCAGAGACAACAATACACACAACAATACACACAACAATACACACAACAATACACACAACAATACACACAACAATACACACAACAATACACACAACAATACACACTGGCGTCCAGTGGAAAGTTTATTACTAGAAGTCCACGTGAAAGAAAATCCCGGTCCTCACCGGGGCTTGAACCCGGGACCTCCAGCACTCGAGGCGGACACCATACCTCGAGACCACGCATCCCCCTAACGTGTGATTGTGTTAAACATATCTACAACATCACACAGATGTGATTGTGGCAAACAGATCAAAGATAAGATGGCTGATATTCAACGAATCAATAGTGTCGCACCCTCTTTAAGAAAACAACACAAACAGACTGACAGAGCTCAAAGACGAATAAGCACTCAGACAATGACATAACATGTTCCCTACAAGACAGACATATACAAGTCTATACCATAGACGCGTTCCCCATAGGAAAGAACATCTACACCTGTATGCTAAATGTTCTCCACAGGAAATAATATCTACACTTC